>ML675604.1:60040066-60072080 GCA_007922155.1 Mesoclemmys tuberculata | reverse complement strand
ACCTACCCCCGGATTCCAAATAGTAGCACCCTTGCATAGCCATCTGGCCTGGCCCTGTCACATTGGGCATAAGTTTTCATGGGCAGAAACCCACTTGTTAGATGCATGCAGATATTTCAGTAAGTGAGGCTTGCTAGACAGATATCTAATCTGGATTTAAATGCCTCAGACTTTGTCATTCCTCATACAGACTTCTGTCCTGGGCAGCTCATTACACATTTATAAAGCATTTGCTCTTATAATGCAAACTGAAGATATTAATGAAAACCCAAGATAGACAAAATGCATAGGTGCAAATCCCTTTAGTTTGATTCCTACCTGAAAGGAATCCCATAGGTATAAGTGCTGAACCAGATCACACTTGTTTGTTCCATCTTGTGTTTATGGCACTCTGACAATGTAGTGATTGATATGGTCCATGCAAATGCATAATTAAATGTAGGGCTTGTCTACATGGAAAAGTTTACCAGTTATATTGATATAATTATCAATTTCCCATCTTAATCAGAGTATAGGTGTGGCTTGTTCTGGTGTAGCTTAAACCTCTTCCCAAGCAACATAAATGGAAAAAAACCTGATAAAGGCTCACTAGCACAGGAAAATTAAGAGCAGCACAGTCAGTAAACACTCCTAAAATATGGTGTAGTCACAGACAGCTCCACAGCATTTCTCTTGGCAATGGGAGGAGACAAAAATGATTTGCAGAATGCAGTTCAATTTGCAAAAGTCCCTCAAATATTATAGTCTGCAATGATCTTAGCACCTGTGTATTTATTCTGCCTCTGTTAAGACATTAGGTTTGATTTTGAGGGGCTGGGGGGGGGAATTAGCAACAGAGCCTTCCTAGTTGGCTTGTGGGGCAATTCATTAGAAGCCCAGCTACTTTCCCCAGAGCACTCAGGACACACTTTAAGCCTCCCCTCTCTGATCTTCCAGGGTCCACTGGGACTTGCTTCCTGAGTCAAGTGGTGTGGGTCGTCCTCACTTTTGGAACATCTCCCTGCTCTGCACTGAGGTTCCAGGTCCATACTTCGCCACTGGAGTTGTGGCTGCCTCAGTGGGTAGAGCATCTTACTTGCAGACTCAAGACCTTACGGAGTGGGGACAGAAGGCTAGATGCAGGCTGGCCATCTGCCATGTCTATGGAGGCTGCCTCACATATAGAGCTTGGATTTGACCCCATGATTTTTTCTCTGCTCTGCCATGCCTGCAACAGGCAGAGGAGCCAACAGAGAGACACTGCAAGTGATGCTCAAGGGTAAAACACCCAAGGAGTTAACCAACCCAGGGAGGAGAAGGATTACTGAGGAAGGAGAACACTGTGATCCCCACTGCCCAAAATGTGGATTGAAAAGTTAAAATAGAAGAAGTAAGGGCAGGAACAAAAGAAACTGACACGGTCTGCTACTGTGGAGGCAAAGAATCTGCCAGCAAATAGGAGCAGGAGGGGCCTGGCCACACCATGAGTTCCAAAACACTGTTCCATTTCCAAGAGCAGCAGAGAGAGCAGCCCAGATATCCAGAACCAAAGGAGACACTGGGCTGCAGAAACCCAATAGGAGATGCCAAGCTCAGGAGTATGTCATAAGCCATGCCCTCTCTCAGAGATAGGTGCCTAAATCCAGGCTGCAGGGAGGCACCTACCTCTCCTTGGAAATCAGATTCTCATGGCAAAACCCTTTTACCTTACATCAGATTAGCAAGAAGTGCGGGCGAAAATGGGAAGACGGGACTTGCTTGCTCACTCACTCTGGCCCAATGTGTGAGCTATCGCTCTGTAGATAATAATGAAAAAATCATTGGGCCAGAGTGCAAACATCAGAATGACTCTGTTGCCTGATGGTTAGAGCAGTCAGCACAAAGGGGGAAGGCTCAAAATCCAGTCACCTATTCCAATTACTTTTAAAAATCATTTATCCACAGTACACTAGCTTCAACAAGAGAAAGAGAAGGCACGCCACATCAGAACATTCTATTGCCTAGTGGTTAGGGCACTCACCTAAGAGGTGGCAGATCCCAATTCAAATTCCTTCTCTTCGTCAGGTAGGAGAAGGATTTGAACTGGGGGTCTCCCACATTCCAGGTGAGTACCCTAACCACTCAGTGATTAAAGAGGTCCTGCTCTCCCACTATGCTCCTGATATTTCATGTAAGCTTGTCTACAGGGGCTTGATCCAGTAGGTGAAGTCTGAACACTTTACCAGATCAAGCCTTACAGGCAAATTAGTCAGAGGAATGCCTGTCTTCCTCCAGTTAGTGCACTGAGGTGTCTAGCTGCCTGGCGTGGAGCTGCAGTGCGCATGCTTAGGAGGTAGAAACAGGCACCTAGGGAACTTTTACTACAAAAATATAGGCACTGAGCAAGTTTAGGCACCTACAATGTTTGTGGGTGGATGAACAGCGGCTTTCTGAATATAAATGGGGCCTGATTTAGGCAGTTAAATCCTTTTGTGAATCTAGCCCATATGATCATCACTGGTTTAATGATTCCTTGATGATCTTTCTGTTTTAAATTCTTTGTTTTGGGATGGAGGAAGAAATATTTTAAATCAAATTCTATTTCTCCAGCATAAAATTACCTTTGAGACATTATTTTACTCATCAGTTGTTTTCTCCATGATTTACGTTACAGATTGAAGCACAGAGTCAGAACTTTTTACCACAGTGTAGGCTGCAACAGTACTTTTAACCGTGAAAGGCAAGATGCAATTTTTATTTGCAAAATTTTAGTCTTAAATTTGCTTGAGTTGTTTTTTTATTCTACAGCTAGAAAATTTGTCTAAAAACATAAGCTGAGAATGAAAGGTTTAATATATGAGACACCAGTTGACCTGACCTACTACACAACAGTGAATTGAGCAGTGATCGTTGTCATCAATGTTTAAATAAATGAAACTCCACTTAGGGAGAAGCATGTCGGCATACCAATAAATCCCAAATGTAGCAGAAGGCATGGAGAAATTACTCAACTGTTATTATTCTGCTGGGACTCAGTCCCAGATATCCGCTCCCTAGCATAAAAACAGTGAAACTCCCCATACTTTTGAAAATATATACCCCGAAGGGTGGCAGCAGCAGAGTGGAATGCAAGCCTGACCCTTCCCTTATTACCAATCACATGACACCTGCTCAAGTTAACTGCTGGACTTCCAGTTAAATCTGAGTTGCATGAAGGCAAAGATTAAAAAAATAATAAGTATGCCAATATAAATTTTTTAAAATATGCCAAAAATGTGTGCGCTAAAAATTAAGCATCACCTCAATAAAAAAGTAACATCCAAACTCTGAAAAGAGTGGATGAGCGTCTTAAGATCATCAGAGAATTTCAGACCATTCAATCATGTGCTCCGTCACCTTAAAGCCAATGACTGATGTGAAAGTCCAGTTATGAAGAGGACTGTCTCCCTTTGTGGAAGGGGGCCAAGTGATGACGCACTGGCCCAGGAGAACTTAGCCTTTCACAATGTAGCCTTCGCCTGCTTCCTAAACAAGATGTCTCTTGTGTAAAACAGCTCTTTAAGCTTCCTCTGAATCTGATTGCAGAACAAGGAAGGCTGCAACCAAGCAGACCTATGGGAGCCTAACCCTGAGACAGTAGTTTTCACTGCTGTATCATCTGTATCACAAGCTATCTACATGTGATACGAGACCAGACCTTTGTCCAAGTTTCTAAGTTCCTGGCATTTTTCTTGGATAGAGATTTGATTAAGGTAGATCTTCTTTAAGTTCACTTCACCCATTTGTGTATGAGAGCTTAATTAACTATTATCAAATGTGGCAATCGCAAATTGGCAAAATGCAGAAAAGAAACCCAATTCTACAGATAATTACCACATGAGCAGCAAGTGTTCCTTCTAGCCATTGCTGCATCTACCACTACCATCTCCACGTATGTGCTACTTTCTGTGCAAAAAATCTCTAATCACTCCTTATTCAGGGTTATATGAATACTTCAAATTTAATACTGAAGACTTAATGGAAGCCTCAGAGAGGACACAAAGTGATGGGCAGGTTACACAGTATATACTGGAATCACTGCCTTCATCCCTACCTCATAAGCACAAATGCAGGGGGGAGAAATCTGGGACTTTTGTAACAAAGCTGCCTGGAGCTGTGGGCCATGACAATGAGCTGCTGGCTCCCTCTCAATGCCTCAACGTTTTCGGCAGAAGTTATGTCTCATCAGACAAGCCAACATTCAGTACCACAGACTTGAAGCACTGAGATCCCAAGTGTAATAAAGAGCACATACTTGACAGGGCCCTCCATTTTAAAGGTAGCAGAGCAGGAGATGAATTTGTGCCCACATAAGTGGAAACAACACTGCCTCAGAGCTCACTGTCCTTGGCTGACTCATCTTTCTGCTTCAAGGCTTTACATCACATCTGAGCAGAGGAGTCTCGCCTGGGATTACTTGTGGATCATTTGAGAGCCATTCTCAATGTTTCCTTAGAGTCCCGGGTGACATCTGCAAGTAAATCTAGCCTCCCCTGAGTTTTCAGCCAACTCCAAGGCAAAAGATGCAACCACCAACATAAACCTGACACAAGGACAGTTGTCCATCCTTCTTTGGTGTTGATCAGTTTGACATCCTATAAACAGAAAGTGCTGAGGTAAATCATCAGAACTGCTGCAGATGCAGGCCCCAAATTTCAGTCTGCGGTCACAGATGCAAAAAACAAAGCAAAACAATCCCACTGGCACTGGAGTACCAGAAGCACTGGCATAGGCCTAATGAAACCCGCAAAGAATGCCAAGGAACACAGGCACCAAACCAGGTGGTAAAGAACTAACAAAAAGCATCAAAATGCTAAGAAACATGTCAACCACCACAAGGATCGACAGACAACAAAGCACAGGAAAAATTGATGTGGCCCAAGGCAAAAGGCTACAATAAAAATAATGTAAGACATATTTGACTGTCACTGCAAGACCAGAAAGGATACCTAATCTGCCTCAAGTAAAAGAGCCATAATAAAAACTAGAGACGCACAGTTTCTGCAAGTTGTCTCCAACTGTGATATAGAAGCAACTGACTGGACAGTACCAAGTACTCAAGTACTCAAGAGTCAAGATCAGTAATTGGCACCTGACACCACCCACTACCCCTACTCAGCAACGGGACTGACTAATGCTCTACCCCCTCAAATAAAATATTGCATTTCACTCTTTACACTGGCTTCCCTTAGAACATTTAGTCAAGTTCAAGGTCTTACTCTCTATCTTAAAGGTGTTTAATGGACTGGGCTCAGGATATCTAAAAGATCAGCTAGTGCTCTGGATGAGGAATGTGGTCAACAACTACATTCCCCAAGCACAATGGAGCTTTCTAGCACAAAAGTAAAAGCATGACTGTGCCAGACAGAGCTTGCCAAGTACCAGTCTAAAACTGATGGAACAAACTACCACAGAAACTAAAGACCACCACAAATCTCACTACCTGCTGCTTCAAATGCAAGACACGCTTCTTTGACCGTGCATCTCTAATTATAAGCATATTAAAATCATGCAGATATAGTTTTAAAAAATCCTACCACAACAAAACACTACAGTGCACACACAATTCTCACCCCGGGGAGAGGATGAGAGCAAGAACAAATCACACATGACAAATGTTAGTCATTTGCAGTGTTGTAGACACTCCACCAGGGAAGCACATCACATCATGGAAAGGGCCACCCAAATACCCCGGGAGAACAAGCTTCAATACAGAGAAAAATAAAAACAAAAACACTGACTGCACACCCAGAGCTCCACGTACAACCCACAGTGCAATCCATACAGGGTAATCATCAGACAGTTACAATCCATATTTGATGGGGACCATACCCTGAAAGAAATCTTCAGCAAATGCCTCTTTCTGCCTTTAAACAGCCCCCCAATCTTGCCAAGCTCATTATCAGATGGAAGCACCTCACAGACCAGGACAAACCAACTCAAAGCAGCACCAGGCCCTGCCAGAATAGATGAAAAACCTGCAAATGTATCTAGATTGCTACAAAGATCAATACCTCCTATCACACCCCGTTCAAAATTCATGAGTCCTACACATTCCCATTGCAACACGTGGTGTGCCTCATCCAGTGCACCAAATGCCCCAAGAGCTGTGTGTGAGAAATCAGATAATCACTATGATCACAAATAAACTCTCACAGAAAAATGATAAAAGACAAAAATACCCTATCACCCATGGGCAAGCACTTCTCATGAAGTGATCACTCTATAACTGACCTCTCAGTTCTTGTCCTCAAAGGCAACCCACACAACACTTTCAAAAGGTGAACCTAGGAACTTAAATTCATAACTCTCCTAGATATTAAAAGAAATGGACTCAGAGACACAGACTGGTTTTACGGATCATTATGACAATTTGTAACACACCTCGCTGCCTGCTACTCCTCAACTGCCCACTTTATTTTAAGTAGTCTCCTACAGCATGTGTGAACCCCTTATACTTAACAATCGGACCCAATTTGTATTTATCTTAGACACCCTGGTTACCTTCCCCAGACATGAAGTTCAAAAGTTTGTGTCTTCCCCTAACAGAAGTGGGTCCAATAAAAGAGATTACCTCACCTACACTGTCCCTCTCAAATGTCAGTCATGTCACTTAAACCATTATTAGATGAAACTCAGATATCACAGAGGTGAGGGCAGTATAAGGACCAATATAGAATACAATATCAATAAAAGGGGACAACAGTTTCTAAGAGATTGAGGTCTCCCAGCATCAAAATAGGCAGCTGGGAACGCTGGTGGATGATCTCTTTAGTTACAAAGTAGTTCCTATTCCTGCAAATGTTACAGTAAATTCTGATATCATTAACTGGTGCAAGATTATTGCTCTGTCCACGCTCATTCTCTCTTCCTTGATCACCTCTTATCCACTTCTCCGTGTTGCTACCACCCTATACAAACAAAATTCTTGTTGAGTGAGCTGCAATATTATTAATGAATACTATTGATGAAATTATTTTCATATCTTACTTAACATGTACTGTGGTCACCTTGAAAGTTCTGCCTTATGTAGGAAAATTACTTCAGCATGGGCAGTATTTCTGTACTTCCAAATACAGTGACTGCACTAATCATGTTTTTTCCTTTTCCATGCCTTACTCTATTTGCCATTTACACTGGTTTATGCTGTTCATGTGGTAATAGACATGTACAGAAAAGAGATTAACAACATTAGTGTTCTCTCTTGGTCAATACTTGTCATTCTACTTTAATTACCAGGTAACAGAATTAATTCCAGTTAATGAACTCTCACATTTACTTTTCCTCAACAAAAAGAAAATTTTCTAAGAAGTTTAAAACCTTCAAAGACCAACTCTAAAGTTGGTAAATTCTGCAAGACCTACCTAGATGTATATCTACTCCTCAAAGACCTATCATTGGTTATTCACTATAGAATTCAAAACTCCCAAATTAATCATTGTAACTTGCAAGTAATATTTTTAATTATTTCTCACTGAGGAAAAATAAATTTGTAGCTTTTAAGATCAAGACGCTCCCCACCCCAGTGACATTATGGAAAAGGGTGAGAATTTCTCAAAGAAAAAACAATATTTTTTTTAAAATTCGTGTCTCAAAGCATATCTTCTAATTAACATCAAGCCTCCTACAAAAAATGTCTTTTGAATACCAGCTTAAGAGTAGTCATTAATTTGATTTTGGTTATTTGCTTTGTCTTTGTTTGTTTTTCAAGCTAGGTGGGAAGGAGGTCAGCACTAAATTTATAATGGAAACTTAAAAAAACAACCCTTACCTGTTGAGTCATGAAAATCTTTGGAGAATGATTTTACCAAAACATCCCACAGTATATTAAAGGAGTTAACAGTTTCAATGTAAAGCTTCCATTTTCTTAGCAACAGTTTCCTGTTCACCATTAACGAACAATATAAAATCATTTATATTATGGTTTAATTAAAGATTAGTAAAATTACTATGAATCAATCCCTGTATATGATAATTTCTTATTTTTAATAAACAAATATGGTAAATGGAAGAGCAAAATGAAAATGTTACAATTGCAAAATCAAAAAAAAATGTTACTATAAAAACTTTAAAAAAGGAACAGTCCTATGTTCAATTCAGTTTACAAATCTATGCCCCTTAAAGTAATCAGAACAGAATAAACTGTTACTAGGCAACCACTTGGATGAGTAATTGCATAATGGAGTTTAATACTGCCCTCACTGAATCCAAGAGTTTAAAATGCTCTGATCTCACCATTCTCCACTTACAGCGCTTTTTTAAAAAAAAACAGAAAGCACATTAAAAAAATGAGCAATGTTTTCACACTATCCTGCCATGGTTTAGGAGACATGCTATTTTCTCCCCACCAGTGTACTAAGTATACGCTATGTTGCCTAACAAGGACCCAAATCTTGATTGTTAGAGAAGTATCACAGTCCTATGCAACCCCCATGTTAATACTCATGAATGACAAAGTTGAAGAAAACATGGTATACTTATTGTCGTTCCTTATTATTTAATGTGTTTATTATGGTACTGCCTATGGGCCATTGAAAGTGAGGCCCTACTGTGCTACTCATTGTTCAGACATAGTAGTCTACAGTTCCTACCCCGAAGAGATTATAATCTAAATAGATATGACAAACATAAGGTGGGAGAAGAGGTATTACAAACAGGCAGAGTGAACAATGTGATGACAACAACTGTCACATTAGTTCCTCATTGTTTTGTTTTTGGAAAGGGTTTACTTAGGAGGGTATCAATTAATGGAAAGAAAAAGGAAGGGGATGAGGAGGAGGAAAGAAGAGGGTTAGAGGTGCAGGTGTGGAGTAAAGCGAAGGCGAAGAGACAGCGGGGCTTGTCTACACAAACACTTAGTTTGTGTAGAGTATGGGGTATGTTCCTTAATTTGTGAACACCAAAAAAAAAAAAAAAGATGGATTCTGTGATGGAATGAAACCTCAGTAAGTCACAGACTCATTTTTATAAGTAGCAAAATACTGTCTAATGTATTGGTCTTCTTAGAAAGCATACAGCTAGGTAATCAGGATTTGGATTTTTATTTTTAATAAATCTCAGAATCATGGAAATGTAGGGCTGGAAGGGACTGTGAGAGGTCATCCAGAATCCTGAATCCAGAAGTCCAGAATCCTGCACTGAGCAGAATCAAGTATACCTAGACAACCTCTGAAAGGCTTTTTTCTAACCTGTTCTTAAAAGCTTTCAAGGATGTGGATTCCATAACCTCTCTTGGAAGCCTGTTCCAGAGCTTAACTATCCTTATAGTTGGAAATTAAGCAAATTGCTGCAAATTAAGCAGATTACTTCTTGTCGCACTTTCAGTGAACATGGAGAACTGATCACTATACAATATCCTTTAACATATCTGAAGACTATAAACAGGTTCCCCTTCAGTATTCTTTTCTCAAGGCTATAAAATGCCCAGTTTTTTTAACCCTTCCTTCTAGGCTAGGTTTTCCAAACCTTTTATCATTTCTGTTGCTCTCCTCTGAACTCTCTCCAATTTATCCACATCTTTCTTAAAGTGTGGAACCCAGAACTGGACACAGTACTCCAGCTGAAGCCTCACCAATGACAACTAGAGAAGGACACTTACTTCCAGTGACTTACATACAATACTGCTCTTAATGCACTTGAATGATATTAGCCTTTTTCACAACTGCATCATATTGTTGGAACATATTCAATTTGTGATCCACTAAGTGTAGTACTTTGCATTTGTCTTTATTGCATTTTATCTTGCTGATTTTAGACCAATTCTTCAGTTTCTCAAGGTTGTTTTGAATTCTAATCCTGTCCTTCAATCAGCAACCTCTCTCACCTTGGTGTCATCTACCAGATTTATAAACATACTTCACTACTTCATTATCCAAGTCATCAATGAAAATACTGACTACTAACAGATCCAGGACAGACTTCTGTGGACCACACTAGATACATCTTCCCCATTGGACAGTGAGCCACTGATAGCTATTCTGAGTATGGTTTTTCATTGAGTAATACACCCACCTTATAATAATTTCATCTAGACTGCATTTCCCTAGTGTGCTTATGAGAATATCACATGGGACTGTGTCAAATGCCTTACTAAAATAAAGATATATCACATCTATAGATTCCCCCCCCACATCGACTTGGCTTGTAACCTTTGAAAGAAGGAAATTAGGTCATTTTGGCATGATTTGTTCTTGACAAATCTATGTTAACTATTACTTATTATCCTCTAGGTGCTTACAAACTGGCTATTTAATCATTGTTCCAGTATCTCTTGGTATCAAAGTTGGGCTGACTGATCCATAATTCCCTAGGTCCTCTTTGTTCCCCTTTTTAAAGACAGGTACGTTTGCCCTTCTTCAGTTCTCTGGAACTTTACCTGACCTCCATGAGGTCTCAAAGATAATTGCTAATGGTTCCATGATTGCTTCAGCTAGCTCCTTAAGTACCCTATGGTGAATTTCATTGGGCCCTGCCAATTTGAATACATTTATCTAAATATTCTTTAATCTGTTCTTTCCCTATTCTGGTTTGCACTCCTTCTTTCCTTGGAATACCAGGAATATTCCAGATGATTGAAAGAGTGCTAATGTGCCAATATTAAAAAGGGCAAGCAGGATTACCCAGGCTGGGTAGCCTTAGATTAATTCTAGGCAAAGAGAGTGCAATTGGGATGAGAAAATGGCAGGGAGAGAAGGGATGACTGGGCTGAACAGAGCTACTGGCGGAAAGAGAAACTGGAACAAGGAGAGATTGGAGATGATGGGGCAGAATGGGTCAAACTTATTGGGAATAGGTAGAAAGGTCTGTCACCACTACAACACGTTATCCTCTAGAACCTGGAACAGAATCCAAGATTGCTGTGTATCACCATTCTTCTACTGTCAGCAAATAATATGTCTCATCTCGCTCTACGATGGTCTACACTGAAGATAACTTACTACTACTACTACTATCAGCTACTTCATTAACTCAAGTAATCATGTTCTGAGTAGTGAATCTCAAAGTTCCAACCTTGCTGATAGCCGATGTGGATGTAAATATGATGCCACACAATGGAATTTTGAGGATTTTCTCAGTTTGCTTTATTAGAAACAAAGGAAATTTATCTTTTAAGAATTTGCTTACTCTGGAGGACGAGAATTTCCCTTTTTCTATGAAAAAAACACAGCATCTAAACATCTTCTAAAAATCACAGAGGTGCTCCTGAGAGACAAGGGAGTCATACAGGGAGCCTGCCTATTCGCCTTTTATAAGCTAACTCTTAATAAAATTTAGAAAATAAATTTTCAAAATGTTATGAATGCAATGCAGACGTTATACCAGGAGTAGTAGAATAATGTTCAGCTAAAAGCATAGGCTTTCACTTTTTCCTTTACTAAGACTAAAATCACAAATGAGGTCTATTTCACTGGTCTCAAGTGAGGATTATAACCTAATAGTTGTTCCAAGTGTAGATAAATTGATCTAGCATACTTATGCTGAGGATATGTTTGGATAAAAGAAATATCAAAACAAGTGCTTAATGTTGCAGGAACACAGACAGACTATTTTATTAAAGGAATGTACATTAGAAATTTTGAGTAGAAACCAGTTTTCTAAAATTCAGGTTCAAAGGATTTGGGAAGCACTAAGCAGGGAATTATTCTAAGTGACTAATATTCTGAACATATTCTGAATCATTTTACAGGTCTCATTTGTTTGTGACAGAAAACAATTTACAACAAGAAAGGTGAATGGCAACACAAACAACTTTGTTTTAAAATTACCTCAAAGTTCATTTTAGTGATTTTGCTCCTCTGGTCACAGGAAATATATAATGTTAGGATGTTTACAGGGTACATACCAGGATTTTTTGAGCAAGCCTTGAATATTGTGTATTATATTAAGTAGGATGATTATTAATTCTACAATTTGAATGTGATATAGTAGAGTGCATAAAGAGATTTGTATTCGTCTTCAGTTTTATTACTTCTGCCTGGAAAACTTCTATACTTCATTTTCCTTTTCCGGTCAAAAAAAAGAGACATGTTTGTTTCATAAAAATGTTTTGACCAATTCTAAGTACTATGTGATCAATTTTATTCAATTAGTGACAGAATTTTATAATAGATTTTCTTTTTAGTTATTTAATTTATGATTCATGGGAGGGAGGAAGAGGGAGAAATCACAAAATGCCATTCCCACTATTCAGCTAAGAACTAGCGTAAAATCCAGTATATATCTTCTTGTGAGGAAGTTACCTTCCTAGGTAACAAAAGCAGTCAAAAAAGCCACCAACATCTCTGGATAATAATGACCAGATACCTCAGAGTATGCATCAACAATTCAGAAATCAACTGGCCTTTTAAACTAATATGCTAAATAGATATTATAGAGCTGCAGAAATTTTGATTAAAATAGTTTAAACATTTTGATTTTACATCTATGTTATGCTCAAAAATACATAACTTTAAACATCAAAGCTACAAATTAGTTTCAAAGAACTCTTCTGATGTTATATCCACAGTACATCAGTAGAGCTCAAAGCAATTTTTCCACTAAAAAAGTTTAGTAAAGTCAATTTAAACTACTTGCAAAAACATTCTTTAAAAATTGAAAAGTGCTAAATGTGAATTAATGAGCTGTTCACTCTACTACAGCTAAGGTTATGTCAGCAATTCCATTATGCACGACATTTCTCAGGTGTTTCACATCATAGGTTTGACACCCAGCGCATCTGGTAAGAAGGGATCCCCACCCAAAATGGCCACAAGCCTCTTTTATACTCTCTCTAGTCTTCAGGCTACTCTAGGTGCAAATTAAGTCAGAGCTACTACTCCAGTGTACAACATGTGGGAAATGCCCCACACTAACACAAGCCTGTCATGTCAGCTTTGCAGATGTTCTGTGCTGCTGGACGGTCAAAAATAGATGTAGGAGAGACAGGGATCTGGCCTAATATCCACAACTTCAAAAGAAAAATCTACTGCGTATTTTTAAATTACATTCAACTCCCTTCTCCCCTCCGCCCACACCACATTAGGGTCTAAATTTTCCAATGCCTTCTAATTTTGTGCACACCTCAATCCTCAATTCCTGGGTACCTAACTTCAGACAATGAGTACTTGATCATCTACATCCCCAAGTTAAATCAGTGGAAGCTGTCACTGAACATTAGGTTCAAACTGTCTCAAGTCTGGCAACAAAATCAGTGAACACGGGAACAAACTAGTCCGATGTTCAGAAAGAAGAGTAAGTATGGCAGGCAACCAGCTTGGCGTAACAAAGAAGTCTTTGTGAGCTGAAACACAAAAAGGAACCTTACAAAAAGTGGAAGCTTGGTCAGATCACTATGGAGGAGTATAAAAATACTGCTCGAGCATGCAGGAGTAAAATCAGGAAGGCCAAATTACAATTGGAGTTACAGCTAGCAAGGGAACAAGAAGGGTAACAAGAAGCATTTCTACAGGTATGTTTGTAACAAGAAGGTAGTCAGGGAAAGCATGGGCTCCTTTCAGAATGAGGAAAGCTACCTAGTGACAGATGATGTGGAAAAAGCTGTAGTACTCAATGCTTTTTTTGCCTCTGTTTTCACAGACAAATCAGCTTCCAGACTACTGCACTGGGCAGCACAGAATGCAGAGGAGGTGAGCAGCCCTCAGTGCTCAAAGAACAGGTTCAGGACTATTTAGAAAGGCTGAACATACACAAGTCCATGGGGCCGGATGCAGTGCTGAAGGAGTTCGCTGATGTGATTGCAGAGCCATTGGCCTTTATCTCTGAAAACTTGTGCTGACTGGAGGAGGTCCTGAATGACTGGAAAAAGGCAAGCATAGTGCTCATTTTCAAAAAGGGGAAGAAGGAGATTCCGAGGAATTACAGAGGGGTCAGCCTCACCTCAGTCCTTGAAAAAATCATGCATGAGGTCCTCAAGGAATCCATTTTGAGGCACTTGGAAGAAAGGAAGGTGATCAGGAACAGTCAACATGGATTCACCAAGGTCAAGTCAAGCCTGACCAACCTGATTGCCTTCTTTGATGACATGACTGGCTCTGTGGATGTGGGGAAAGAGGTGGACATGATATACCTTGACTTTAGCAAAGCTTTTCATACCGTCTCCCACAGTATTCTTATCAGCAAGTTAAAGAAGTATGGGTAGGATGAATGGACTATAAAATGGATAAAGAACTCGCTAGAGCATAGGACTCCACAAGTAGTGATCAATGGCTCGATGTCTAGTTGGCAGCTGGTAACACACGGAGTGCGCCAGAGGTTGGACTGAGGCCGGTTTTGATCAAAATCTTCGTTAATGATAGAGTATGGGCTGGATTGCACTCTCAGCAAGTTTGCAGATGACACTAAGCTGGTGGGAGTGGTAGATACACTGAAGAGTAGGAATAGGATACAGAGCGAGCTAGACAAATTGGAGGATTGGGTCAAAAAATATCTGATGAGATTCAACAAGGACAAGTGCAGAATCCTCCACTTAGGACAGAAGAATCCCATGCACTGATACACACTGGAGACTGACTGGCTAGGCAGCAGTTCTTGAAAAAAGGACCTGGAATTACATTGGCCAAGAAGCTGGATATGAGTCAACAGTTTGCCCTTATTGCCAAGAAGGCTAACAGCATAGTGGGCTGCATTAGTAGAAGCACTGCCAGAAGATTGAGGAAAGTGGTTATTCCCCTCTATTTGGCACTGGTGAGGCCGCATTTGGAGTATTGTGTGCAGAAAGGATGTGGATAAATTGGAGACACTCCAGAGGAGGGCAACAAAAACAATTAGGGGGCTGCAGCACAAGACATGAGGAGAGACTGAAGGAATTAAGTTTGTTTAGTCTGCAGAAGAGAAGAATGAGGAAGCATTTGATAGTAGCCTTTAACTATCTGAAAGGGGGTTCCAGAGAGGCTGGAGATAGGCTGTTCTCAGTGGTAGTAGATGATAGAATTAGGAGCAAATGTCTCAAGTTGCAGTGTCGGAGGTCTAGGTTGGATATTAGGAAAAACTTTTTCACTAGGAGGGTGGTGAAACACAGGAATGGGTTATCTAAAGAGGTGGTAGAATCTCCATCCTTAGAGGTTTTTTAAGGTTTGGCTTGAGAAAGCCCTGGCTGGGATGATTTACTGGGGATTGGGAGCAGAGAGTTAGACTAGATACCTCCTGAGGTTCATTCCTACCCTAATCTTCTATGATTCTATGAACACTTTTGCCAACTTTTTCCTTGATGTCTATGCATTGAGAATGTCTTGCTGTCCCACCCCTAAAATACTGAACTTGGTTATAGCCACAAAAGTAGTATGTAAAATAGGAATACATATGGCAGTATGACTAAGGGGGAACTCTAGAGCATACATTTTCTTCCTTAAGACCTCAATGTAAAAATCACTAATAAGGAAAGTACATATAACCATGTTATTCAATATTTTAGAACAGGTTTCAATAGGAATTGGTAAATAGTAATCAATATTGTGATGTATTAATCTAATATTCAGGGCTATTTACCTTCAAGAATTTTCTTGTTTTCTAGGAAGTAATGTGTGATTGTTCCATGCGTAGTTATTGTTTCAACAATATGGATAGCAATTTTGTTTTGTTTTCATGTGTCTAAAAGATGTTTTAAAAGCTGTGTTGGATTTTCCATTATCTTTTGTTTGTAGTGCTGCTATTAATCCCTCAAAACAGTGATGCATGATTAGATATGATTATAAATGCTATTTTTGTAGTGAATACACTGTTTAAACAGTCTAATATTAAGAGAAATATCTATTCCAGAATTAGTTTGAGAAAGTCTGGAAGGATCCTGATCTTTATATATTGGAGGGAACCCTAAATACATTACTCCAATTAAAATTTTTAAGGTATCTTTCAATTCCTTGGAGTTAGCTGAAGGAGGGATGGTCTGTTTACCCATTTAATTAATAATGAAACTCACCAGCAGCCATCTTATTGCTATGTTTCAGAGTGTTTTTGATACATATTCAGGTCATAAATGTTTAATGATTGTTAGTACATCCTAGCTTTTCTTAAATCACAAGCAATCCAACCAATATTTTTATCATGTGTGCACTAACAATGAAAGTATCTCTATATATTCATTGTAGTGTACCACCTCTAGTCATGTGGAGCACCATCTTACTCATCAATGGGACAACATGACTAGAGGTGGCAGAATCTGTACCTTTACAATCAGTGTATGAGTTATAGGCAAACACGTCCATCAAGTTATTTTATAATGTAGCATGTTAATTGTGATATAGCAAGGGCAGAGGGCGCTGGGAAAGTTCTAGAATGGTGCTATGTAAGTTCTAGAATGATCCGGGCTTTATTCCCTATAGACTAGCCAGAGTCACTAGAAGGTAATTAGTGTCAGCTGACACCAATTAAGGCCCCACCCAGGTGCCTGATAAAAACCCTCTACTCCTGAGAGTCAGGGTGGGAGTTGAAGGAGTAGGTGTATGGTGAGCAGAGAAGTGTGTGAAGATTGTGAAGAAGAACAGAGTACAGTGGTGTGTGGAGTCGTGGAGAAGAACAGAACGGAGTACAGCAGTGTGTGGGAGAGAGGTGGAGTCCTGAGGAAAGTACTGGGCTCAAGAAGCCAGAAAGACAGAGGGGGAAAGTAGCCCAGGGGAAAAGCCTGCAGCTGCGAGTAAGGTGCCAGCAGCACAGTGCTGCTACTCAGAGGAGACCCGGAGGAGCGGGCGAGCCTGGGTCCCTACCCCCCCTCCCTGGGAAGGTGGAGTAACCGGCGACACCCTGGCCCACTACAAGAGGGAAAAGTGCAAGACCCACTAGGGAGAAGACGGCCGTTTGCCACATAATGAAGATAAATTAGGTCATTGCTAAAATCTCTCTTTTTTTAAAAGAGGCAGAATCTTAAAAGAAAATCCTTTGATATATCAAATGAATAACCTTAAGTCACTAAAAAAAAGAGTTTATCAGTAATTTTTGTCTATGAAATTTTGGATGGGCCAGAGCCTACCCACATATGGCCTATCCTAGAATCTCAAATAGTTCATCAAGTTTTGACATCATTAGACTGGCAGAATTTATTTCTGTGCCAAGGTAGCAGCATTCTTCGATCCATGTGCCAGGGTTTTAGTTCACAGGTTATTATAAGGCTGGTCATAAGGGCCCTAAGGTAGATTCCAGAATATCAATTACAATTTAAATTTGTAGAGTGGCAACAAGGCAGTCTTGTTTAAGGCAGCATTCCCCTTGGTCTTCTGGGGGTATTTTAGGATGCGGGCTATAGTTTCTTAATCAAAGAACAATGAGTTGGGCAGGGAACTAGCAAGGAGAGAGATATAATGGAAGCACGGAAGAAGTCATCTCGACTTCACATCAGTCAAAAACAAGTCAGTTTGACTGAGATATCAAGATTGTGCTAAATGACAGTAGCAAAGTAAAGGTTTCCCCATGCAGATATAAAAAATCATCGCAATTCAGCCTTTGGGAACAGGGCATTGTTCAGCCACGGAGATGAGATTTTTTAAAAACCATTTTCAATTCACAGCAGTGTTGAAGAAAGTAGACACGTTTCTCTGTTTGCCTTCAAAGGACTTTGACTTCTATTCATTTAGAACACGGGGCCCATACATCAGCTGTAACATTATGAAAGGGACCAGGTGAGATACATGTTATTGGGCACTTGCAATCACAAGTCTTTAGATCTCAGGCTTGGTCTACACTTACCCCGGCAATTCAGTGGCTGTCGACGGGAATTACGCAAACTACACAGAAAACTTGCGTAACTTCCATCAACTGCTGTGCTTCTCTTCTGCGCACTGTCTTCCCTGAAGTGCGCCATGTGTGGGGGTGGATTAATAGCGTCGACTTCTGGAGGGATTGAGCAGGTCTTCACTGACCACTCAGTTGATCCATGTAAGTCGATCTGATGGCAGCAACTTTGCTGCCATCAGTGTTGACATAGCATCAGATTCAACCTCCCCAAGGGAATAATATTTGAACTGGAACTTTCACGTCTGAATGGGCTACTGTTTGTTCTGCTTCAGATCCCAGCAGAAAAGCCTGACCTAAGGCTATCTGGATATATGTGGGCTTTGTATTCACTGGATTCATAAAAGGGCATTTGACAAATGTGGGGTACTCCAGCTAGGACTCCAATTTGGCTGCCTGAGAGGACATGGAAGGAGGGACATGCTGTGGGAACAGTGAGTTTCCATTCATTCACTCTATGGAAGGCTGTTCTCATTCCGCTCAAACTAGCATTATTCACCTGGAGGAGAAGGGTTAATTTGTAAAAGGGTTAGTTTGATCATCAGAATAAAGAGATGTCAGCCTCATTTCACCTCTTTTTGATGGATTTGTCATTATCCAGAAATGCTTCCAAGATTGGTTAGGTGAAAAATTTCCAGACTGCCAAGATCAACCGGGCAAGGTAGGAAGTGAACTGGGAAACTGGGAAGTTTATTACAACAAAAGGGGATACAGAGATTTCTCATATGCAAAGTAAATTTACCTCCCCAGAACTGCTGAAAAATTCTATGAAAACATTGAAGTAGTAAGGGAAATCAATGGTGGAAAGAAAGATAAACCTTATGGGAGACAAACACAGAAGTAGGAAGGAAAAAATATCTGTGGCAGTTGGCCCATTTGGCTTTGGTGAAAGAAATGACAGAAGTAATATACATATAATTTTGCAAGAAATGTGACTTAATTATCTGCAATATTTAATTTAAACAAAAAGCATCATGCACACATGGAGATCAGCAAGAGGAATGTAAAAAAAAAACCCATTATTTTTTAATCGCAACTGATTGCAAGTACAGGAACAGTGTTAAGGATGTTAAAGTTATGCCAAGTATGCATTGTGGATCAGAAAATAGATTGGTATTGATAAGACTGAATATCAAACTGAAAAAGTTACAGAAAGCCAAAAGCTACTGAGATGGACCATTAAAGCTGGGAAGAATCATGAGATACAAAGGTCACAAACAAGTAGTATTGTAGATCTTTCTGAAAACAAAGAACAATTGACTTGGTAACATCCAGAAGAAGTAATCAAAGAAGCTTTAGGTAAGTATATAGGGAAGAAGTAAATAACTAAGAAAAACCCATTGCTAACAGATGAATCAAATGATGGATGAAAAAGGTTAAGAACAGAAAAAGAGGAATACTGAAGATTAATCAAATGATTAAGAATAAATGCAGATTTGCAAAGTCTGAATGTCTGAATTAGAAATGCAAAGAAGTTGATCATCTGGATAAAGAGAACAAATCAAATGAGATGTATTAAAAGATAAGAGGCTTCAACTACAGAAGAAAGGTGACCAATATGACCCATTAGGACAAAAATGGACAATATTTTACAGACCTTAAAGATAAGAATAAGAGATGGTAAGACAACATCAAGGAACTATATGGTAATGATAGGTCTGAAAAACCCTCAACTATAGATTAATAAAGGAAGCCTGCCAATAACGGATGAAGAAATCATGGCAGCAATACAAATACTTCTGAATGGAAAAGTACTAGGTTGTGATGGAATGCCAGCTGAATTGTTAAAAAGCACAGGGAATGAAGGCTTGAAAGGCCTTTAAGAAGTAACAAAGGTATTTGAGAGGCAAATTGCCAGAAGACTTTACAACCTCATCATGTATCCAAATCCTCCCAAAGAGCAATGTTATGGATTGTGAAGACTACAGAACAATCAGCCTAGTATCACATGCCTTTAAGATACTTTTGCAAGTTGTTCAAAATGGAATACAAGACAGTTTGATAAGGAAATAAGTGAAGAACAATATGGCTTTAAACATGGAAAGTGCAAGATAAACTTTATTCAACATTAATTGTTTGATTAAATTAATTGAAGAAACTGAAGATATTAAAAAGAATGGAAAATAGGTGAACAACATTAGCTATGTAGATGACCATGTGGCTGGCTGATTCTGAAGAAGGTCTGATGAAGTTAGTGAAAATTATACATGATTAGAGCAAAGAACATGGTCTAGGGTTGAATGTTGGCAAGACAAAATTATGATGCAAGATTCCAGTAAGCAACACAGCCATACTTAAAGTGATAAACTATTGCTTCTCGGGAAGCACCATTACAGAAGATGGAAGATCAGATACTGAAGTCTGTAAGAAAGAGAAAGAACAAAAATAGACATTCTGAAAGAATAAACATCCGATGAGAAAAGATGTGAATCTGAAGACTAAAATTCATCTCTTAAAAACTTACATTTGGTCTGTATTAAATTAAAGCTGTGAAACAAGGACATTCAAACAATCAAAGAAATTACAATCCTTCAAATTACGGTTAAACAGAAGAGTTCTGAAAGTATCATGGATAGACCATATTACGAACAAAAAAATATTGGAGATTCTGGAACTCTGCCAACACTAGTCAAAGATTTTATTAAATGAAAGATTCTATTTGCAGGATACATTTTAAGATGTTCAGCAGGCGATGCATATTTACAGGCACTAGAAGGGAAAACTGCTGGAAGGAGAACATGAGGCAGAGAAAGATCATGGATGAGTTTTTGTTTGTTCTTTTAAGGACCTCAGGAAGATTCCTTTCTAGCTGCCTTGCAGGATTCAAGTGGATGTGTAAGCTGACTACTGTCATCCTCTGTCGCAGGTTCCAGCAAAGCTGGAGGGTTAAAAAGGAACTGATGAGAGGTCCCTCTATTCATAGAAATCATAGAAACGTAGGACTGGAAGTAGCCTCAGTAGGTCATCTAGCTCAGTATCCTGCACCGAGGCAATACAAATTATTACCTAGACCATCCTGACTGGTGTTTGTCTGACCTGTTCTTAAAAACCTCCAATGATGGAGATTCCACGGCCTCCCTAGGAACTGTTCCAGTGCGTAATTACCCTTACAGTTAGGGATTTTTTCCTAATTTCTAAACTAAATCCCTTTAGCTGCAATTTAAGACCATTATTTCTTGTCCTATCTGCAGAGATTAAGTAGAACAATTTATCACCCTCCTCTTTTTAACAACCTTTTATGTACCTAAAGATGCTTATGTCTCCCCTCAGCCTTCTCTCCTCCAGACTAAACAAACCCAGTTTTTTCAATCTTTCTTCGCAGGTTATGCTTGCTAGAACTTTACTCATTTTTGTTGCTCTCCTTTGGACTTTCTCCAATTTGTCCACATCTTTCCTGAAGTATATTGCCCAGACCTGGGCACAATACTCCAATACTGAGTAAAGTGGAGAAATTACTTCTTGTGTATTACTTACAACACTCCTGCAAATACATCCCAGAATGATTTTGCTTCAACTCCCTCCCACCTCCCTCCCCCACCCGGAAAAAAAACCCTTTTCTGCAGTACTCTCTCTAGGCAGTCATTTCCCATTTTGCATTTGTGCAACTGATTATTCCTTCTTAAGTGTAGTACTTCGCTTTTGTCAGAACATTTCTCCAGTTTGTCAAGATAATTTTGAATTTTAATCCTGACAGCACTTGCAACCCTTCCTAGTTAGGTATTATCTGCAAACTTCCTAAGTGTATTCTCTCTGCCATTATCAAAATCATTTCTGAAGATATTAAATAGAACTGGACCCAAGACAGATCTCTGAACGACCCCATTCAATGTGCCCTTCCAGTTCAATTGTGAGCTACAAGTCTAACAACACAGAAGAGAGGATTTTAAGTGAATTCTAGAGAGAGAGAGAGAGAGAGAGAGCTTGGAATTTTCTGCCTCTTTCTTTTATAATCTAGTTAACTTCAAAGTGGATTCTTCTAAGGGCTACCTACTGAAGTTTATTCAAACAGTAAAGAGGACAACATGGAGTCTGGTGGAGGAGGCAGCTCGCTCCATGGTCTTTCTTCTCACCGGTGTTTGCTGAAATGCAAAACTGCTTTGTCTCCTGCCATCTTCTCTGCCCATTGCCTCAAGGACCCATTTCACTGCTTATATGTAAACTGAGATAAACACAAATTTCTTCAATCATGACATTTTAGCCTGGGCAACATGTGCAAAGGTTATCATACAACAGGATTTAATGTTCCTACCTAAGTTGCACCATGATATTGACCAGTGATTTATTAGTTTTCAAATGCTACCTTCAAGGCGCATTTTGTAAAAAGATTATTACCATGATGCCTAGGGTGTGAATACAGGGGTGGTTTCTGTCCCAGATAGTCTATGCTATATTCTCCAATATGGACCCAAAGCATGACATCACATGGTGAGGGGGCATGCATCTATGTCTCACACAGCACTTGGCTCCTCTCATCTCATCTCTCTGACCTCCTGTATGAAGGGAAGTAATGAACTGGAACTCTGGGTCCCAAGCCAGGACCTCTGGGCACATCTGGAGAAGTAGAGGAGGAACTCCCTCATATCACATACAGGTTTGTAGACCCTTGGACCATTAGTGTCCTGCATGGAATGGCCCTGCTGGTAATTTGAGAGAGAGAGCGCGCGCGAGCACAAATGTGAAAAAGAGCATGTGTGTGTGTGTTAGGCAATGGTGCGGAGTCCCTGTTAGTTAATAAAGTTGCAGGCTCCATATTGGTATTCTTGTCTCATTGTTTTCAAGTCCGTATCAATGTCTTTTTTAAGAAGAGTCAGAGTCTTTTTATGTTTTAAATAAAATAGCTTTTTTGCATAAGAGACGCATAATTTTCTTGAAATAATTATTCTGTAAAATTTAGGGTGAAATCCTGACTGAAAGAACGTTAATGGCAGTAACCTTCTTTAAACTTTCTAAACCAAAATATAAATGGAAACAGGCATTTCTTCCTGTATAACTGATGCAGAAATGAACCCTTTAATTTTATAAAAAGCAGACTGCAAACTCAGAAATTTTTGCTTGCATTTTTAATATTAGGCAGCTATTCAAAACAGATACAGCTTCTTTGCTCTTCACTTCTGCAAAGTTTATTATTCTTAAATGGTTTGAGCTGTTTTTGTTTCTATCACTTATCTTCCAATCTTTTATAAATAGTTCTGTTTACACTGTTTTGTTTTCTCTCTCTTGATTATCCTTCTCTTTTGGA
Organism: Mesoclemmys tuberculata; assembly: GCA_007922155.1. Taxonomy (NCBI): domain Eukaryota; kingdom Metazoa; phylum Chordata; order Testudines; family Chelidae; genus Mesoclemmys; species Mesoclemmys tuberculata. Next base: position 60,049,126 of record ML675604.1, on the reverse strand, counting down.
ATATGCTTCTATCACAGTGAAATTTCCTTCCATCTCTATTTTGGTATTCATTTCTGTTCCCTTTCCCTCAATTTTGCAAATTCTGTTGTAAAGATTTGCAGTAATCTCATTTTATTCCTTCTTGCCATCATGAAAGCAAGTTGCAATTCATGAGAGCTCCATTTCTGATGTTACAGTTTCTACTAAAGTATTGTTGTTGGCGCTGGGCTTTTCTGTTTGTTTTTGGTTTAGGGTTTTGTTTGTTTGCTTGTTTTTTTTGGAGGGGAGGGGTTATTTAATTATTTAGTTGTATACTTACTGCACACAGAAAATGATCTGTGACCCAACAGTAATCCAAGTGTTCAGTTTTAGTTGTCTTTAAATTCCAATGATACCAATTTGAAACAAGATACCTTTGTGCTATAAAATACGATGCTGCAAGTATTGTACGAACAAGACATCTGGGATAACACAAACACCACCTCCCCCCAAAAACAAAACATACAGTACACAAAAAAAATCCCCTATCTGGAAGATTTAATGCTGTATTCTATAACAGGAAGACAAGGGTGAGAGATGTTAGCACAAAATAGAGTTTTCCAATGTTTTGTAGCAGCAATAGTAATAATTATCACCTATAGTTCACTTGCACAGGGACATCAGTATAACCACACCAGATCAAACCAGTGGTCCATTTTGTCCAGCATCCTGTGCCTCAGAAAGCAGAATCATATACTTCATAAGAACATAAGAACGGCTATAGTGGATCACACCAATGGTCCACATAAGCCCAGTATCCTGTCTTCCGACAGTGACCAATGCCAGTTGCATTCAGAAGAACATGCAAGCAACCTTCAGTTTGCTCTTATGGAGTAGCCTGTCTATAAGGAAGTTTCTTCCTAGCTTAATGGTTGGCTTCTGCCACGAAGCGTGAGCGTTTATAAGCCTTTCTAAAACAGTTGTCCTATACAGGATGTTCTAAATGTCTAATACTTTTTTGACCCCACAGATCAATGTGTTGAGCAAAACAATATTTCCTTTTATCGATTTTAATTATTTGCCAGTTAATTTCATTGTAGGTCCCCTTGTTCTTCTATTATAAAAAGGATGAATTTTCTCTTCTCTATATCATTCATTATTTTGTATACCTCTGTCATATCCCTTCTTATTCACTTCCTCTCTAAATTGAACAGTCCTAAATGTCAAATCTCTCTTCACATGGAAGCTTGGGCTCTAATCATATTCATTTTCCTTCTCTGAACCCCTTCTAATTATATAAGAATCTGGTATTTTTCTACATTCTCCATTCCCTCCTTCCCTCCCTGCTCTGCTATATACCCCTCAAGTATTTAGAAAATACCAGTCAGAATATCACAAAAGAAGATTATGCTTCTGTTACTCGTTTGCTTAATACTTTTACAGCAGCACTGTAATCTCTCTTAGTTTCCTTACCACCATGCATTCATTGTCACAAATAGTATCATATCAGCAGATTTTGCTTCCTATTGAAAAATCCCAGTAAAATGTAAGTTAGATTTTTACTCTTACCTGACGTAAGGTCCGTGCTACTAAACTCTCTAGCACCGGTCCTCTATCTTCATGCAACAGATGCACTTCATCAAGGATCAGGAGCTTTACAAGTTGAGAGAGTGCTACATCCCCAACACTCTTTCTTGTCACTACATCCCATTTCTCTGGAGTGGTCACGAGCATCTGTCAGAAATGAAAAACAATTCTAATCATCCACCACAGAAAATGTACGCTGATTGTATCAAAGAAACAACAATCATATCACTCTAACACTATGGGTAAATTTTTCAAAACAGTTAAGTGACTTGGAGCCTAAGGGTACGTCTGCACTGCAGTAAGACGCCCATGCCAGCTGACTCAGGCTCACAGAACTCAAGCTAAGGGCCTGTTTAATTCAAGTGCAGATGTTCAGGCTCGGGATGAAGACCAAGCTTTGAAACCATCCTCTCTCATAGGGTACCAGAGAACAGACTCCAGTCCCAACCCAAACATTTATACCTCAATTAGACAGCCTTTTAGCCTGAACCCCACAAGCCCAAGTCAGCTGTCAGGGGCCAACCACAGGTGTCTAACTGCAGAGTAGATGTCCCTTAAGTCTCACTGAAAGTTATAAGTGATAAAAAAAAAATAATGACATGCTTCCAGTTTTCACCACCTGTCACAGTTACAGGGCATTTCAGACCACTATGCAGCCCTTCTTGAGGGTACCCTCAGGTGACAGGCTTTGCTTCCTTCACTTCTCAAAGGCTGGGTCTACACTGACGGCAGCAAATTCGCCACTGTCAGATCGATTGCTCTGGATCAACTGAGCGGTCTGTGTAGACCCGCTCAGGCAATCCAGCAAGTGACGCAGGAAAACCATCCCAGTAAGTGGCGTAGCGCAGTGTGGACAGCACGCAGATGAGACACCGCAAAGTCGACGTCACTTGCGTATCTCCCATCGACTACCGCCGAATCCAGAAGGTAAGTGTAGACTGGGCTAAGTGTAGAAACCCATTGTTCAACCATTCAAAATGGATCTCTGGGTTGAAGTTCCCCTATTCACCAACTGTTGCTCCTCTAGCAGGTCCAAAAAGGGTTGGCCCCTGCAGGAGACTTTCCTTCAGGAGCTGTGACCAGTGGCTGAAGGCAGCTTTTCCAAAACCAACTTTTTGTTTATTCATGCAAAGGTACGTAAGTAAAGAAAAGGGTTAAAATAATAAAAGTGTACTGTGTGTTTGTGTCTCTCTCTCTCTCCACCCACATCCTCTTTCCCCATCCCTCCGCTCCCAATCTTATCTAAACGGCATCTATTCCTTGCAAGTTTTGGTGATTTCTACTTAGCTTGGATACCTCGATCTTGGGATGGGAGCATTGCAGCATTATCTACTTTTCACAATGTCTCTACCAGTGTCCTGTTTCTCTTCTCATCCCTACCCCATCTCCTGCTCTCACTCACACTTCTCCAAGGGGACACTTTTAATTGTTTATGGTTCTTTCGATATCTAGACTCTGGCTGTGGCTGAGAAACTTTGCTGGAGCCTGATAACAGCATCTTCCCTACTAACGGACCAGCTACTGTTATCTTAACTCTCTTGAAGTTGTTTAGTCCAGGTGTCTTATCTGTAACTCTTGCTTTGTTTCCTATTTGCTCTTCCTAACTTCCCCTTTTTAATTCAGTTCTATGTAGTCAGAGAGAATATCATCAAGCAGGTAAGCTGATGTATACAGAACATTCATAAAAAACAGTACAGCTATCTCCTCTGCTCTGCACCTTGTCTGATAGCCCTGTCAGACATCACGGGTTATACCTTTATGCTATAAGTATAACAAACAACCTCTTTAATTTGCAAATTGCAAATACAGTGGCCACTAAAGAGAATATTTTCCAAAAGATATCATAGCTATTCTCTGGCTTAAGTACAGAGAAAATGGATGTCTCACATATCCCTCTACAGTAAATATTGGCAAACAGTGTATTTGAAAATTTGCTCCATTTGCTATGACTGCTAATAACTGTCAATTTGTGGTGAGGTTCTGCTAATGTAGACCCTTGTCATCTAAGAACTGGACTGACATCACCAATTCATTTTATATGTCACTAAGTAGCTGGGGATTGTTTTCATTTATTACTGATGTGGGCCAGATTTCAGCCTTTGATCTAGAAAATAGGATACATATCCCCTTGCCAGTCTTAAACAATCCTCAATGTGCAAAATGGTTTGTCATAAAATGGAATCCTATGTTATGAATACATCATATATTTATCTTCAATTTATGACAATAATTAAAAATTGAATCCTGTATACATGATTTTCTCAAAGAGAAATGTTTGGAGAGTAGGTACTGAGTCACTTCTAGTGCTGCCAGAGTGAATGTAACAATAGCAAAAGTCCTTACAAAAGCTCACACTGCAGCTTCTTGCATCCTATAAAATTTTGCTATAATATAAGAATCCTTGCAATCAATCTTTGCAAGATTGTTCCTGAGTTCTGTTACAGAATACCAGGTTCTTTACTTCCAAAGTTATAACAATTAACACACACCACAGGACTGAAGAACAAATAGCCTGCTTCTTAGTATTAAAAATTAGTTCTCCCTAGACACCAACAAGGAAGATATACCAAATATTCTCATTACTCACATTTTTTTTCCAGCAAGACTTGTAAGATTTTCAATTAAGATTAAGCTAATAATTTTGCTCCCTCTTCCCAAAATGTAGGGGTCTGCTTCAGAGATTGTTCCTCGCCATTTCCCCTCGCTCATTCTTCCAGAGCTTCTTGCATATCTTTCTCCAGCTCCCATAATAAGTTCTTCCTCTCAGTTCCTCCACTCAGCTAGCAAAGCTACAAAAATTACTGGTTTCTCAAATTCACCCTCGTAGGTCTTGTCAGATCACTAGACTCAGATTCCAAGAAGACTGTCTTAAAACATTAGCATGAACTACAAAACATCTTCGGAAACAGCTCACATAGTAACCTTAGAAGGAACAGATCCAAGACTATTTAGAAAGATTGGACATACACAAGTCCATGGGGTCAGATGCAATGCACCCAAGGGTGCTGAGGGAGTTGGCTGATGTGATTTCAGAGCCATTGGCTTTTACTTTTGAAAGCTCGTGGCAATTGGGGAAGGTCCCTAATGACTGGAAAAAAGCAAATATAGCGCCTATCTTCAAGAAAGGGAAGAAAGAGGATCCAGGGAACTACAGATCTGTCAGCCTCACTTCAATCCCTGGAAAAATAATGGAGCAGGTCATCAAGGAATCCATTTTAAGACACTTGGAAGAGAGGCAGGTGATCAGGAACAGTCCACATGGATTCACCAAGGGAAAGTCATGCCTGACCAACCTGATTGCTTTCTATGAAGAGGTGACCGGCTCTGTGGATGTGGGGAAAAGGGTGGACGTAATATACCTTGACTTTAGCAAAGCTTTTGGATACGGTCTCCCACAGTATTCTTATCAGCAAGTTAAAGTAGTATGGGTTGGATGAATGAACTATAAAATGGATAGAGAACTGGCTAGAGCATAGGGCTCAATGAGAGGTAATCAATGGCTCCATGTCTAGCTGGCAGCCGGTCACAAGCAGAGTGCCCCAGGGGCCGGTCCTGCGGTCAGTTTTGTTTAACATCTTCATTAATGATCTGGAGGATGGGATAGATTGCACCCTCAGCAAGTTTGCAGATGACACTAAGCTAGGGGGAGTGGTAGATACTCTGGAAGGGAGGGATAGGATACAGAAGGACCTAGACAAACTGGAGAATTGGGCCAAAAGAAATCTGATGAGGTTCAACGAAGACAAGAGCAGAGTCCTGCACTTAGGACGGAAGAATCCCATGCACAGCTACAGACTGGGGACTGCAGAGCTAGGCAGCAGATCTGCAGAAAAGGATCTGGCGGTTAACCATGGATAAGAAGCTGACTATGAGTCAGCAGCGTGCCCTGGTTGCCAAGAAAGCTAATGGTATATTGGGCTGCATTAGGAAGAGCATTGCCAGCAAGTGATTATTCCCTTCTATTCGGCATTGATGAGGCCACATTTGGAGTATTGTGTCCAGTTTTGGGCCCCCCCACTACAAAAACGATGTGGAAAAATTGGAGAGTCCAGCAGAGGGCAACAAAAATGATTACGGGGCTGGAGCACAAGACTTATAAGGAGAGGCTGAGGGAACTAGGCTTGTTTAGTCTGCAGAAGGGAAGAATTAGGGGGGATTTGATAGCAGCCTTTAATTACCTGAAAGGGGGTTCCAAGGAGGATGGAGCTAGGCTGTTCTCAGTGGTGCAGATGACAGAACAAGAAGCAATGGTTACAAGGTGCAGTGGGGGAGGTCTAAGTTAGGTATTAGGAAAAAGTTTTTCACCCTGAGGGTGGTGAAACACTGGAATGGGTTACCTAGGGAGATCATGGAATCTCCATCTTTAGAGGTTTTTAAGCAGCAGCTTGACAAAACCCTCACTGGGATTATTTAGCTGAGGTTAGTCCTCTTTGAGCAGGGGGTTGGACTAGATGACCTCCTGAGGTCCCTTCCAACTCTAATAGTCTATGATTCTTAGCTAGATCAGCAATATTGCTGGAAGAACATGCAGCGACGGGAAATGGAGTTAGCTTTGTTGAAGAGATTGTGTGAGGTTTTTTTTTTAAATGACTACTAATAAAAAGTCAATTTCCAACAGCTGCCGGATAAGGATAAATGAGATTACTGAAAAAACAATGAGTCCCGTAGCACTTTAAAGACTATCAAATTTAATTTCTGCAGGCATAAGCTTTTGCGGGCTGCAACCCACTTTGTCAGATGCAAGGAATAGAAATCAGATAGGAGGCATATATATATCCAAAGGTAAGGGACAATAGAGAGGGTAGGTGTTAGCAAACTCCATTCAGATGCAGATGTTTAGATTTATTTATTATTCAGATATTACTTTGCGCTAGCCGTTGGCAAATGTGGACTTTAAGTACCTCCCCAGTATTTCAAAGTGGAGAAATGTACAACTATAATTTATTAACTAAATTATGACACTACAGATGCAACTGTTATCACTTTGAAATGAGACATGTCAACCACCAAATTTAGCAGCTGTACTTCCACAGAACATTAATTAGAAAACAGTGATGAAATATATTTAGCAATGCATATTAACAATTTAAGGTGTGAAATACTACAAATGCAAGCTACTTAACTAATTTGCTAAAGCTAAATTGGTACTGTTGAGATCACATTAATTTTTAAGCCAGTCTTGTGATTAGAATGTTTAAATATAACCAGATGTATATTCTTTTTGTTTTGAAATGTCTACACATTCATTATGCACTACAAAACTCTTTTATGTCTTCAAATCTTAAAAATGGCTCATGATACTCTAAATTATGACCCAAGTTAAAAACTACATGAGATACAGTAATACTTAAAGCCAGAAGACCTCTGGCAAACGTCTTGCCAGCAACTGTGATTATTTCCTAGATTTATTTCGAAAGTAGCAATCACAGTTATGAAAAAAATTACTCTGGAAAAACAAACTTTCTGGGGTCTTTTTCTGAAACAGCAAGTCTACTGAACTTCAAATTAAATTCAAAAATTTAAAATGTTAATTAAAAATACATGCTGAAATAAAAATGTTGACTACTAGTAAATGTTAAAGCTACAGATTATTCTTTCCAATTAAAATAATAAACAAGCACCCTTACTATCCACCTCATAATTAGTTTTAAATGCTGCACTGGCACTTCTCTTATAATTAACTTTCAGGGATAATGACGTTTCATCCATTAAATTAAAAGTTTAAATTTTGAATCATCAGCAAGCTGCGCTACATCCTTTGCAAAAACTCCTACTTAAAATCTTAAATCTGAAATGCCTTTCTAGTGCATTCTCTTCTATCCTTTGACTTTGGTTATCAGCACAGTGAGAAATGCTTTCATTTATATCACTATTTCACCACTTCACTTTTTTCAGAACTGGAATGGCTAGAAAATAAAGTGTCACATTTGCTTAATGAATTGGAACTCATGCAAGACATTTCAATCTGGCTTTCGTATTAGGGCATGGCTGAATAGAAATGGGTTAACTGTCAATATTTTTACTGTCAACTTACATTTTTCTCTGCCCATGTAATTCTTTTTTCCAACAGTGTTCCAATTATTATTAGGAACCGTTCCAGATTTAGCTTGCCCATTGGGAAACATACACAGCAGATACACACTGATACCAGAATTATGCAAAAAGTCTTGCTTACCAAGTTTAGGAGTGTGTGGCAATTTGATATTAATACCAATGACCATAAAATTGAAACATTTTAAATCTTTCAGTTAAATTCAGTTCAGCATAAAAGCTGAAACATAAAATACTCTGATCCAAGATAGCCTTTTGTCTCTTGATAAACAAGATGATGGAACTCAGTGTTCATAGAGATAGTGTGCTCAAGCTCCAAACCAGCAACAACTGCTCAAAACAAGTAATATCCTGATAGTCAATACATAAACTGTAGCCTCTTGGTAGTCTCCTATCTTTCACCTGCTTTCCTAATCAGAGAAACAACCTCAGAATTTTGGCCAACTAGGGCTAATAAAACTCATGGAGGAAACAATATTTGCAGACTTAAAGTGTGACGATCTTTAGGACCCCAGTGGTCCCAGATTCTAGTTGTGCCAGACATCATAAGAAAAAGCCTCACTCAGATGACAGTTGACAACTTTCTTATTTTGGGCAAAATCATCTTCATTTTTGTCATCTGTCCCAAACAGCTGGGTTTCAAGTAAAATTTGATCAAGAGATGCAAAACACAGACAGGGTGACAGATATTTAAGTGGAAGGGCAAAACTTAATGACCTTTAATGGGGGTGAAGGACTAATACCCCCCACCCCAATTTTAATCCCCACAATTCCACAAAACACAAACAAACCAGGATTTATTTTTATTTTGGTTCATTATAGTGTTAAATGATCTCCATACCAAATAATAAATAGTCAGGGTGGACCCTCTTAATTAATTCCTAAATTTCAGCCCATCTCTGAATCCTCTCACCCTTCCCTTAAGACCGAGAATGAGAAATGTGAAAGGTACTTCAGTTTGTGAAGACTTAGGGTCTCTCCTTCTTCCTCTAGGCTAACAGAGTCAGTCAGTTATCTTCTGGGTTTCAGGTTAACTTTTTGGAGCTGGCACCTTTGACACCAGTCAAGCGGGGTGTCAGTGAACAATTAGGTTGCAATGTTCACCTCAGTAGCTAATTTCTGCCTCCCAATCCAATCTCTAAATTTTCTGAACCATATCTGTCTGTGTCTGATAAATGTGCTCATCTTCCATGTAAATCTCAGGAATATCATCCCAGATTTTCCTGAATGCCATCACCACACAACCAGCGTCCAAGATGACTCTGGTGATCTTTCAGTTCACAATCTTCCAGGCCTGATCCACACAAGCAAAACCTTACGATCATTTTAAACCAAACCACATTTGGTACACAGCCAAAAAACAGTTACTAACCTTCTGTAACTGTTGTTCTTCGAGATATGTTGCTCATGTCCATCCTATGTTATAGACTCATAGACTCATAGGTCAGAAGGGACCAATATGAT
>ML675604.1:60024827-60039666 GCA_007922155.1 Mesoclemmys tuberculata | reverse complement strand
ATATTGGTCCCTTCTGACCTATGAGTCTATGAGTCTATGAGATCCCAACAATCTGATGTAATCTGGACCCACACAGAAAGTATGGGGGACACCGGTTCAGAAATAAACAGAGAGATGGATCCTGGGGTCAGACAGGGATACCATCCTTGGGCACACCCTCAAAACAACTGTCGTGGACCACCTGGATGATGTGTGGGGACCGATTGGTAAGTGGAGGGAGATGAAGTGAGTGGCAGCACTTAAAGCCATGTCTCTCTCTCTTCTTTTATAGGTCCCTTATGGAGGACACAGTAATCTAGGCAATGGTTGCAGTGGCTGGAATTGCCTCCTAGAAGCCTGTGGTGAGTACAGGCTGAGGGAGCATAAGGTGGCCCTGGAATCTTTCAGGCTGTGAAGCCTGGTATCAGCCTGCTCCGAAAATAGGGCAAAAGGAGAGGATTGCTGCACCTCCTGGGACAATCCTGAGGACTGCAGCCAGGAACATTGATGCCTGGATACTGCTGAAGCCATTGACCTGGCTGATGAATTGGCAGCATCCAATGCCATTTGGAAAGAAGCTCTAGCCACAGTCTTGCCTTCCTCCAAGATGGACGCAAACTCCTGTCTGTTGTCCTGTGGCAGAGTCTTTTAATTTAGCCACAGAGTCCCAAATATTATAATTGTATCATCCCAGCAATGCCTGCTGGTTGGAAATTCTGAGCTGAAGACTGGTTGTGGGATAAATTTTTCTTCCAGACAAGTCCACCTTCTTTATGTCCTTGTTTTTAGGCTTTGAGCTCACCTGGGCCTGCCTATCCCACTCATTTGCTGCATCCTCCACCATGGATCCCAGGGGTGGGTAAGAGAACAAATATTCACAGCCCTTGGCTGGGACAAAATTTCTTTTCAGTCCTTTTAGGTGTTTGTGGCAAGGAGCACAGGATCTGTCATAGGCTTTAATCACCTTTAGCACCCTTTGTGCACCAGCACTGAGACCTTGGCGGGTTCCACAGCTGCCAGAATATCGAAGAGGCTGTCTATAGGCTACAAGACTTCTGCCACCACTAAGCAGATAATGGAGACTATCCTTTTAAGGAGTTCCTGCTGGGCCTGAAAGTAATCTGGTCACATTGCGGGGGCTGGGACGGCAATCGCCTTCTCCAGAGATGAGGAGGATGATGGAAATGCCAGGGAAGGGGATGGTGACTCCTCATCTTCCAGTGGGGCTGCCTCGACAGCTGAGTCCCATGGTTCAGTGTCAGTATCAGAGCCCGACTCCAGTCCCCACACTGGGGCCGTTGGTGTCGCGGACCATTTTTCAGACGGAGCTGTGGACAAGTGGCAGGAGTAAGGTCCTGGCATCATCAGGATCCCCACAGATTCCAGTATAGCCACTGAACCCGCCATTGTCCTTGAGGCCAGATGCTCACTGAAGGGCCAGCCAAAGGTCAGCACATGTGATGACTGGTGCTTTTGTGGTTGGTGACTGGGCTCCCTTTCCAACTTGGAGGAGAACAGTTGCTTCTCCCTGTCAGCTGCAATGAGGAGCCAGGGAACAGTGCCAGGGAGAAAGTCCCATGGAGTGGGCAACCATAAGGTCCCCAGCCATTTGAAAGGCCTCCAGTGTCGAGAGCACTACTAGATGAAGGCCCCCTCCCCTCTTGCTCCCAGGAGAGGATTCCCTCAATGGACTTGAAGCTCCGGGAGGAGAAGCTGACTTTTGCCTCTCTGACACAGAAACAGGTTCTTTGCCTGTCCCTGCCTTCTTATCCTTCTTTGGTGTGAAGGAAAAACCTCGAATCCATGTGCTGTTTTTTGTTGTTGTTTCTTTGGCACCGGCAAAGGTAAATGGCATTAAGAAGGGCTCAGTATATAACAACATATTTATACATAGGTGTATGAATAGTCCTGTATCCTAGTCATGTAATAATTTGAATACCTGGTAATAAAAATAAAAAAATATTCTTTATAGGGTTTTTTTTCTACATAAAGTTGGGGTTTGTCCTGCTCTGAGTAGGGGGTTGGAATAGATAACTGCCTGAGGTTCCTTCCAAACCTAATGTTCTCTGATTCTATAAAGCTCTCTTTATTATTAATAATTTTACAAAACTTGTGTTCAATCAATAGGAAGTGATTTTTCACAATTATTTTATTCCTTTTCTCTCTTTGTTTCCTTCAACTCTCTCTCTTAATTGCTATTACTATTTTCCATTGTGTCACTACTTGTTTGTTCCTCTCTCCGTTAATTAAAAGCCTTCACTGTCTCTTCGTTTAGTCTTTCTTGAGAATGCAGAGAATACCTGTTTTAAACAAACAACAATTTTAGAGGCATCTCATGCCTAATTTTGTATATGTGCTCGTACTTTCCTGCTGCCTCTGCCCTTTAAATGCGAACCCAGTGTGCTTCTCCTGTGAAATGATTGATGATGCTGGGGCCATTCATATTGCTGATGAAGGAAAAAAGTTGTGACTTAAGATATTGAAGCTGAAACTAAATGTGTGTTTGTACGAAGGGGAAATGCCAATAGCTAAGACATAGGTCAGAAACAAAAAAAATGCAGTTGCCCTGGTGCAAAATACACATTATATATTTTAGAAAATAGATTTGTAACAAACGAAGTATTGGTCAGATAAAATTTATAATTGGAAATGATTTCCTCAGTGTTAATTAAATGAATAGTCAAATAAATCTTACCTTAATGAAATTATGTGGAATACTGTAAAATAGAAATAAATTAAGATACAAAGAGCAAAATGTTAAACAGTGCCAAAGGAATTTAGGAGCCTAAGTCCCTTTGACATTCAGTGAGACTTAGGCCTGGTCTACGCTACACAGTTAAATCAAAGCAAGGTAGCTTACATCAACCTACCTGCGCACATGTCTACACTCCATTTGGTCTCTCACTGCTGTAAGTGCCCCATTACATCAACATAGTAATACCACCTCTCTGAGCGGCACAGAGCAATAGTCAATTTCCTTAGGTTGATGGAGTGTGAGTGTAGATACTGCATTAGTTATGTTGACCATAAGTAACCTCCAGCAGCTGTCCCATAATGCCCCACACTGACTGCTATGGTCACCATTGTGAACTGCCCAGGGGGTCATGGAAACTGGAAGCCCCCTCCCCTTTAAAGCCCCAGACATTTTTTAAATTCCTTTTCCTGATTGCCTGGCTTGGTAAGCACACCTAGCTGCTCTCCATTTTGGAGTGCAACTGCCCAGCTGACTATGCTGGCTACATGCTCCAGTCATACTCCTGTCTGGAGTTGACAGGATATATTGGATCTCCTGGGCCAGTGGGGAGAAGAGGCTGTGCTGGATCCAGCTGTAGAAACACTGACATCTATGAGCAGATTGCTGTGGGGATGCAAGAGAAAGGGTACTACAGGGACCAGCAGCAGTGCCATGTGAAAGCCAACCAGCTGAAGCAGGCATACGAGAAGGCCAAGGAGGCCAACAAGTAAAGCAATGCCAAGCCACAGAGCTGCTTTTACAAAAAGCTGCATGCCATCCTCACTAGAGACCCAACCAGCACCACCAACAGCATCATGGATACCTCCAAGGAGCCCAAGTCAAAAAAGCCTCTGCCATGAAAAGAAAGGAACAGAAGGTGGCAGATGAGGAAAGAAGTATGGGAGACGGGTGACTAGGGGATTCATCTGCGCAACAAGCCAAGACCTCTTTTTGACTCCACTGCAGTTCAGCCAATCAAGCACGGGTAAGCCCAATGGGGAAGGAACCTTCGGTAAGTGTTAGGTAAAATTTTCAATACTGGGTTGCCCCCACCCTCCCAAAATAGCAGGATACAATCTTTTGACTTCTCATTAATTTACTCATGTTCAAAGAGGTAGTGGTACAACCAAAAAGGCAGAGTTATCTGCTTTTCATTCCCCTTTAGAGCTTGGAGATCGAGGGTGGCACACGAAGCAGTTTAAGTACACAGGGATGTCCCCTGAATCCTCCTGAGAGATCTTGAGGAAACCTTCATGGAGGTATTCTGCAATCTTTTGCTCAAGTCTTCTAGGAAGGCCTGCCTTATTTCTTCCTCCATGGTAGGACACTTTCCCATGCCACTCAGCCATAACTTCATTGGGCACAGTGCACTGGCTAGCAGCATACATGCCTAGGCAACTGTGGGACGCCAGCAGCAGCTGTGCTCTCTCCCTTATTTCACTCCTGAGAGTAAGACAGCTGAAATCACCACCACCTGTGCAAAACAGTGCCAGTATTCAGTGTCAATGCCCTATACTACCAGAATCATGTAATTCTCTCATTTCCCCTACCCCAGCTGGCCACACTCACCATGGCTGGTGCAGTGACTAACATTGTGCACAAGCAATCCCAAGCAGAAGTGACAATGTAGTGCTTGAAATTTCTGGGGAACCAAGGGAGTAAGTTCAGCATCTTAAGTTTCGCTTTCTGTAGTGACTGTGCTGACAGTGGTACCCGTGTGTGTTATCTTCAGTTGCTAACACTGTGGCCTTAAGGGTCTTCTCCTCCTCGGCCATGCAATTCCTGAGCAATTCTCCTAAGTAGAAGAAAGAGGAGGACTCAGGAGTTCCAGGAAATTCTGCAAGCCAGTGCTACAGTGGATCATGAGCACAAGGCCTAGAGGATGAACACTGTGGATGGGCCTGTCTAAGTACAGGGCCTCAGGATGAACCGGAGGAGGAAAGAGTAGAGAGGAGAAAGGACTAGGCGGCAACAGGAAAAGGAGAGGGAGATACACCAGGAATGGGGCGTCTCAGCCAGCAAACACATATGCTGCGGGCACTCGTGGACCTGCAGGTTCAACAATCCGTGGCTTGCCTCCCTCAGCAGCCCATTCAGGACTCAATATTGGGGTCTCCCCCAAACCCTCCTACATTCCATGTTAAATCTGGAGTCCCTGCAGTACCCCTACCACTCCTCCCTGCCCATCACAGCTTCACATACACAGACCTGTGAAAGCCACGGTTGCTGTACATGTAGTTGAAATGGACATGAAGGTTCTTTCCTCTTCGTAAATACAGAACTCAGTTTATTTTTATTCCGATTTATTACATTTTTAATGTATGGTTTAAAACTGCATGGGATTTTTCCACTGATTTTGTTACAGAATAAAATTCTATTTGGAACATAATTCATCTTTATTAGTTCAAAACATATGCTAAGCAGTTCTGAAAGCAACCAATTACTTTTACTGCACAATGTCACACAATTCACAATCATTCACAAACAAATTGAATTCTCAACGAGCTGCAGAGGGAAGCGACCCCAGGATTGTTAAACCTGCAGGTCCACCAGTGCCTGCAGCATGTGTGTTTGCTGGTTGAAAAGCCCATTTTGTCCTGGTGTATCTCCCTCTCCTTTTCCTGCTGGGACTCCTAAGTGCATTGACAATGCTATATTGCTACATGTGCAGCAATGACCACACGATTCCTGCCAGGCCACAAAAGAGCCGGGCCAGGCAGAGAACACTACAACACTACACACTACTCTGGTTCACAGTTCAAATAGACTTTTAAAGCCTCCCTAAGCCATGTAGCTCTTCATTGAGCTCTTCTAATAGCCCCTATGTCTCACTGTACTTATTCAGCAGACACCCACTCCACCACTGCCCCACCCCTCCCCTCTGTGCATCACAAATATCATGCAGGACACAGCAGGCAGCTATAACCATTGGGATATTTTTCTCACTGAAGTAAACATAAAGCACATTGAACTGTCATTCTGCACCAGCTGTGCCGGTAGTTGTTGCTGAATTGTTTCTTGGTGCTGTCGAGATGGTTAGTATATAGCTTCATGAGCCAGGGGAGTGAATGTTCCTTGAGCTAGAGGGTGGGGTGAGATTGGGCACAAATGCAAGAATGTGACCTTGTGCATCCAAAAGCTCTGCAGACACTGCCTGTCATCCCAAATCTTCATTATGATGCAATAATACCCCACCAGTCAGTGTTTGTTTCTCAGGTCCAGAGGTGGCACTCCACCATCTGCACCACCACCAACCTTGAATTGATTCTTGTTATGTCCCACAGCAATCTGTCTTCCAAGGAATCATCATATTCTCCACTGATCTGTAGTGTACATATGGCCGTAGGCTCTTAATTGCCTAAGCATGTGTCTACACTGCACACTAAGCCCAGGCTCTGACTCAGATTTGAGCCTAAGTCCCCCTTCTGTCCAAACACAAATCAGTCCGACTAAGGTCAACAAGCAGGCAGAACCTTAGTCGCAGGACCCTGGACATGGGTCCTAGAACTGTGCTTGGGGAAGCAAGTCCAAAAACCCAAGTCCCACTGCAACTCAGGTCCAAGCCCTCTCATTTTGCAGTGTGGATACAGCCAGGCTGCAGACCTAAATCAGAAGATCTGCATAATGCACTGTGGACATGTTAGCATGGCTAAGAGACCCAGGTCCAGCATTGTAAACCCAGGTGTTCAACCTAGTGTGGACACCCAGGCACAGGCTGGGAAACACCAAGTACACAAACCCAGGCTTAATGTACAGTGTAGACATACCCTCAGTCATCCTGAAAATCTGATTTATATGCTTTTGAAAATTTTACCCAAATTGAACAGGACTTACCCCAAACCATATTTACAGACTGTATAACCTCTTACTAATAAAAAGCGGGGTAGCTGATTCCTTCATCTAAAATATTAGAATAACTTGGAAAGCCAGAGACAAAGAAGCCTTTACAGAACTGAGTTCAATGGGGAAAAAATCAGTCAGAAAGTACAAAATGATATAAAAAGGTATTAATAAAAAGGGAGAAACAAAAATTTAACTAACCAAAAATATTTTTTGCAGCCTCATTGCACTAATGGGACCACTGGAAGAACGAACAGGAACGTTTTAAGGTAAAATCTGAAGAGAACAACTGGAAGAAAGTATTCAGGTAAATGACAGAGCAGAAATAAAGTGCAACTTACAACCATGCAAGTAGGCAAAAATTCACAGAAAAAGCCAACAGATTAGTGAGAAAACTGATGGCTATTTATTTATCGCCAGAATTTGCTCCCAACTAAGCCAATGGAAGTTTTCTCTTTGACTTCTATGGGAACAGGAGAAGGCTGTCTGTGTGTGTGTGTGAGAGAGAGAGAGGATTAAGTACATGAAGACTAAAAACAACAGAACTTTTGAATAGGAACTTGCGATAAGTAGGAAAGCATTAAAATAACAGATGTTGAAGTCATATTGTGTTGCTTACAGAAACGAGAGTGATCTGCGTACTGTATTTTAAGATATATGAGTGAAATCCTGCTGTTCCTGAGGTTGATGGCAAATCTCATAATATATATATAGACAATGGAGACATAAAATTAAATTGTACATGTCAGACCAATAGGTAATCCCCCAGTTTATGACACTGAGGTCAAGGTAAAAGTCTGGGGTTAAGGTAATGACAGAGGATTTCATGCTCAGAAAGACGTATGTCTTTGAGGCTTTTAAGATTATTAAGTTATAGTGCAGCCAGAATATTACACTTAACATAGGCAGTTAAGACAGAAGATTGAGGACTCAGAGTTAGTAGTTTGACTTATATTGATGGATAAACATCTCACTGTGAAGATTCCTGAAGTAACAGAGATGGATATTACTTACTATACCATGGGAATCTACAAATAACCTATCAAACCTGCCAACCATAATCAGTAGCAGAGCTAATGATGAACATTATACAGTCCAGCAAACAAGTCACAGTGACCAGCCACCTAGAAATAGAATTTATTGAGGCAGTGAACAAGTTTTTGACTTAATTGGTTTCAACTTTATTTATTTGGTCTAGAACATTTATTTCAAGAAACCAATTGATAGTAGACAAAACAAGGAAGATAGCCTTCAAAGGCTTCTTCAGAGTAATAAATGAAAATAAAGAAACAACTGAAGTTTACTTGTTCTTGAAAACCTGGTGATCTCAGAATTAAAAAGATATATTTATTTCTCTCATTGGCTATGCTGCCTCCTCCTTTATAGCTGCAAAAAAGCCAAATAATAAACAGTGTTGCTCCATTACACAATGAGACAAAAATGGAGACTCCTGGACTGTTAAGCTACATAGAACCATAAAATCATAGAATACTGGAGTTGGAAGGGATCTCAGGAGGTCATCTAGTCCAACCCCCTGCTCAAAGCAGGACTAATCTCAGCTAAAGCTAGGGCTTTGTTAAGCCAAACCTTACAAACCTCTAAAGATAGAGATGCCACCACCTCCCTAGGTAACCTGTTCCAGTGCTTCACCATCCTCTGAGTGAACTTTTTCCTAATATCCAACCTAGACCTCCGCCACTGCAACTTGAGCCCATTGCTTCTTGTTCTGTCATCTATTACCATTGAGAACAGCCTAGCTCCATCCTCCATCCTGGAACCCCCTTTCAGGTAGTTAAAGGCTGCTATCAAACCCCACCCTCATTCTTCTCTTCTGCAGATGAAACAAGCCTAGTTTCCTCAGCCTCTCGTCCTAAAGTCTTGTGCTCCAGTCTTGTGTCCATTTTTGTTGCCTTCCGCTGGACTCTCTCCAACTTTTCCACATCCTTTTTGTAGCGGGGGGCCCAAAACTGGACACAATACTCCAAATGCAGCCTCACAAATGCCGAATAGAGGGGAATAATAATTTCCCTCCATCTGCTGGCAATGCTCTTATTAATGTAACCCAATATGCTATTAGCTTTTCTGGCAACCAGGACACACTGCTGACTCATAACCAGTTTCTTATCCACTGTAACCCACAGATCCTTTTCTGAAGAACTGCTGCCGAAGTTGTCGGTCCCCAGTCTGTAGCTGTGCATGGGATTCTTCCGTCCTAAGTGCAGGACTCTGCACTTGTCCTTGTTGAACCTCATCAGGTTTCTTTTGGCCCAATTCTCCAATTTGTCTAAGTCACTCTGTATCATATCCCTCCCTTGCAGAGTATCTACCACTCCCCCTAGCTTAGTGTCATCTGCAAACCTGCTGAGGGTGCAATCTACCCCATCCTCTAGAACATTAATGAAGATGTTGAACTTATCTATGTACGGATCTCACATACCGAGTGCCTAGAAGGATTAGAGATGTGACAGTAGATCTGTGAACATACAGATCCACCAATTAGTCCATTCTGTGTAAGGGAAAACACATGTTTTTGGAGACCTGAAGCTGTAATAGCAGCTGTAAAGCAGTTTCATGAGTGCCTCATAATTGAGAGTGGAAGAATCACTCTTCTACACTAAACCTTCCTAGTGCAGTTTGAAACAGAAGGTAGGATTTCCTGTTAACATGAAGGTATAGAGAAGTTGTTTGATACCAGAACACCTCCATAGTCATGGCTATAAAATTATTCTAATTTACTGAAATAAATTGTAGGTCTGTTCTGTTCACATGTAAAGAATTCCACTGTATCTAAATTACAAACATGTAACATGACATTCAATATATTAACTGAACAGATTTTTAAAATTTAGATAATTATGTTTTAATTGTACATTTAACCTTTCAGATACTTATACATTAAAACAAGAGATTTAAAAACAATGACCTGGAGATATATGTTTTACAAGAGCCTAGCAAAATCTTACATAGGAGCATTCACAATTTCATATTGATAAGGGACAGGTAAAGCAGCAAAATTCCCTTGAAAATTCTAAGCATTTCCTTGAAAACTTGATATAGTGGACTGTCACATAACCATAATACACTGGAACTAAAAAAATGCAGATAATCAGGTGGATAATTCATTTTCTAACTGCAGTGAAAGCATTAAAAAACTGTGCTTAACAGACAAACAATGTTTTATATACAAATTAGTTACATGAGCTCTTAGGAGGAACTATGTAGAGCAACAGGCATTTGGGTCATATTAATTGTAATTAATTAATTACTGAAAAGTAATATCATAAGCACACCTGCTCCATATATTTTTCTAGGGTAAAAACAGTCTGTTTGGAGTCAGTATAAATCACATTTTAACAACCAGGGCTACAGATGAAAGACTGCATGCTTCATTAGTCCAGCAAAGTTGTAAAATATATAATTAGTTACTCAAACTGTAAGTTTAAATGATGTAAATGTTTTAAGCAGGAGCTTGAATTCAAAATATTACCCTACATTTTTTTTCCTTTTTGCTGTCAATTGCTTCACTAATTATGGTTATACTAACCTCAGATATACTACTGTCAGCTCAGATTGATGCCAACAACCTTTTTAATGAGATCTGACAACTTTCAGCTAGTGTCCTGTCTCTTGGGGCCCAGCAACCAAACAGTTCACTTTAATGTCTTCCCTAGGCTCCTTTTTTTCTCCCTTTTGCTGCTCCCTCGTCTACAGAATAAATGTATTATATTGCAATAGCACTAATATCCAAATAAATAAATACAAATTAATACACACAATTACATGCCTTGAATCACGATCATGGCTGTATTTGGTTCAAGAATGACAACTTCCATTTACTGGATAAGAATTTACTATTAACAGGAAAGATTTCAAGTACAAAAGATATTTGCTGGGAAATCTACTGGATTTATGAGAAACTTCTAAGATGATTAATTTGTCCTTTATCTCTGACCATGTTAAAAAAATTTGTTTTACAGTAACATTATCTTTATTTTATATGTCTGTATGTAGTTTGTTATGTAATTTTAAATATTTATATTTGGGCATCTCCTTAGGACTAATCATAGTAGCAGACAGCTACAAACCAGCTGGGAGCAAGCCTGCCAGCCCAGGTTCACAGACTCACGCTAGCAGGACTCAAGCTAGGACATTAAAAATATCAGTGTATATAAACAGACTGGGGCTAGCCACCTGGCTATAGATCCAAAAAGTCACGTGGGCTTGAGAACCTGAGCTTCAGCATCCACACTGCTATTTTTAGTACACTAGTTCAAGTCCTGCTAGCATGAATCCATCTGCTCAGGCAGGGAGTCTCATTCCCAGTTGAAGTGTAGACATACCCTGGATTCCTGAGTATCTATAATTAACCAGTAATATTAAGCTCCAAACATCCTTAATTAGTTCATTTTTTAAGTTTATGACAGAAAAAAAAATGGGTTCAGTTCCAGGAATTTGGTAC
Source organism: Mesoclemmys tuberculata (assembly GCA_007922155.1). Taxonomy (NCBI): domain Eukaryota; kingdom Metazoa; phylum Chordata; order Testudines; family Chelidae; genus Mesoclemmys; species Mesoclemmys tuberculata. Next base: position 60,028,654 of record ML675604.1, on the reverse strand, counting down.
TAAAACAATCTTAAAATCTCTCTATCTCAAATTGCTTTAGGACATCACTACACTGCAATGCCAGTTCAAAAAATAGTGGGATCCATTCTCTGATATGTAAGTATTTATTTTTTACCTCAGTTATCCAGGAATTGTTCTTAGATCACAGGGCTGTTTTTTGGCTAGCCGTTCCTCTCATGTCCTGCCCTGCAAACCAGATTCCTGGGATGGGGTCCGCAACACTGGCTTTTCTGAGTTAGTGTCACAATATGATTACTTTGGACTGTAGGTTGCAATCATAACTAAGGAGGGCTGCTCTCCTCCCATAGATTGAACAGGGGTGGACGGAAGGGGAAGAACAGATATTACATTAAGAGCCCTAATCACTGTATTTATTCACAAGATCACAATACAAACACTAAATATTTTACTTCCATATAATCTGCACTCTAGAGAAAATTATGTATTCAAGTCATCATACTAGTGGGAAATAGTGGTCTTACAGTACAGTGCAACTCATAACTGGGAGAATATAGCCCTAAATGCTACTAGAAATTAACCTGGGACTAACACAGCTACATCACCACTGCATACAAGAAAAGTAACAGTTTGCATTCCAGCAGGATTTGCTACCTGATCATAGCAAAAGTTTATTACAAAACCTTAAATTGCAATTTAACTATAGCATTCACAATTAAAACCACAGATAAATTAAAGGTCTAATCCACGAGTTCTCACAAATCGTTCTCTGGATGAGTTAAAATAGCTCTGGAAATATGGTACTATTTTTAATAACCCTTCAAACTTTAACCATAAGCACATTGATTTCAGTCACATGCATGGAATAAATTAACATTACTGCGTAATTATATTTTATGTAGATATGTTTACTGAGTTAGTCTATAAATATTGATTTATTTTAAATGATTCTTAAGCACTTTCACTGTGAAACACTTGTAGAATTAGAATATACTTTATACCTATAATCTACTAAATAAATTGGGATTATATAGATGCTTATCTGTAGTCTTATTTAAGGTAAATTTCTTCCTTTTCCATCCTATTCAATGCTAAAAAAATACATGTATTGTTTAAAAAAAAGCTAACTTTCAAACTGCTTTTATGTTATTTCTTAATTCAGGTCTATGATACACACATAACAGGCCTGAAAATGTTAAATATATCTGGTAAAGAACCAGAAAAAGCAAATAGTATTTGAACATGCTTCCCCTCCACCTTTTCCACTCCATTCAAATAAGACATCTTTCTTCAGAGGAATATTCACTCAGCAGGCACAGATGTTATTCTGCAATTTTTACAGCTAAATCAAAGATAATTGGACTTGTGAGTACCTTTAAATTCTACTCTGGGAAAAGGGTCTAGCTTAATGCATCATTTGCATTAAGTATAAAGACTGCTTTTTTATCCTTTAAAATTTATAGTGCTTTTTTGTGTACGTGAGGAAGCACAAAACAGTTATACAATATTTTTAAAGACGTGAATTTCTTTGCACAGAACATTTTAAGTTACTTTATGAGACCATTAAATATTGCAAAAGTAAAAAATAATCAATAACCAACACTAGAGAATCTGCAGTGTTACAACTAGTTTTTAACTAAACAATCAATAAAAGTAATGAGACATTCTTCCAAAGGGGACTCAAGTCAGTTTTCTTAATATTATGCCTACTATGCAGACAACGGCTGTCTTTGGCAACATTATAAAAATATGTGTGTTATATCTGGTGCTTTAAATAAGTTTCTTGATCTCCTTAACTATATGACAATGAGCAACATCATTTCATAACTAGTGATTCAAGCCTCCATCTCTTAGCATTTTTATTTAAGAATTCTAAGTCTTTTTAGATCATCTTCTTTTGAGAAATTCACTTCTCTCTAGTTATGGCTTTGTATTTAATGTTTAACAACATTAGGACTTCCAGCTTTGATCTTAAATTAGAAAATACAAAATCACAGCTGTTTACTTCCCCACTACTGTCACTGGTATTGGCTAGAATTTTTAATACATTTGATTAAGTGTCTTCTTCAATCATAAAATAGACACAAAAATAAGAAACTTCTCCACATGGAAGATGGTGTCTTAAGTAATGTGAATGGTTCATCTTTTATTGCTACACACAATAGTCAATAACACATTCAATTCAACTAGAGAAGGCACAAATCTATAATTGAGGAGACAGGTATAAATACCAATACTAAATATCATGATTAAAAATAATAATAATAGACAGAATAGTTAGAATTTCTTTAAACCCAAAAGCTTTGCTGATGTCCATCTAGATTTAAAATAAATCTAAAATTTAAATGGCTTATTGAACTGTGATTTGAATTGATTAAATTGATTTATGAAGAAATGTCAACAGCACTGCAGTGAGGTGTATAACTATATATTATTCTAGTTGCCCTAAGTTATGAATGCCTGAATCACAAATCTGATCAAGCAGATTTTTACAAATGCAGAAATGTAAAAGTATATCCTTCCACACTAATAAATTCCTTATGTGTCATTCTTTAGCATACAAGTAGCTTAAAATTATGTGCAACTTATTTCCTTTCCAGTGGCACAGAAAACTACTGTCCATTAAACTGCAGATTATTCACATGGAAGCAATAGACTTCATACATGCCACTTGCTTTGCTTTAGTAAATGACAAGTAAAGCATTCTCAGTGTCTGAATAAAATAGTGTAATATATGCTATTCTCTTAACAATCATTCTACATACATAAAAGGAATAAATTAAGACTGTTACCAGCAGAAATTTTAAGCTATACACTACAGTTACAAGTATAATATTGGGACAATTTTATTCATGGTTAGGTACTTGGTTAAGGAAGAATTTTCCATTGTTTTCTAGTACACAAAGTAGTAAAGGCTGCTGAGAGAGTCCTAATGCTTGGACCTTTAATAAAATCTCAATAGTCATTTATTGACAATATTACAAAGCAATAAGTTTATAAGGATTTTAAATATTATATAACAAATCATGAGAAAGATTTTTTAAAATATTCTTCTCTAGAAAGGGTCCAAACGCCCCCTTACCTCCCGCCCTTCCTGATGGTATTCATCTTGAGGAATGTAGCTAGAAAATATATATAGGTAAGTGTAAACTAAACAGCAATAGACTGTCCAAGAGCACGTTTAACAGGAATATTTGACCAAGGAAGTAACAATAGCAGCAAAACAGTGATGCAATTATCATCAATACAGCTTCAGTATAAAGAGATAAAGCTCAATTTTGGGGTGGTATAATCATCTAAAATTCTTCTTTTCATGAATAGCAGATATGCAGTAAACAACAGCACAAAATAAGGCCAGGACAACACAAAGTTAGGTCAATCCAGTAACATTGCTCAGGGCTGTAAAAAATCCACACCTCTTGAGTGATGAGAGTAAATCAACCTAATCCCTGGTGTAGACAGAACCTAGCCCAATCCACCTTTGGGGTAGATGGATTAACTACATCAATGGGGAAATCCTTCCCATTGCTCTCAGTGTACGTACTGAAGCACTGCCGCTGTATCACAGCAGTATTTCTATAAAGACATAGCCTAAGTTAGCAGGCTTTGGGAAGGCTCAAAGGGCTATTGAGCCTCGTACCTATAGGTAAGATGTTAAAGTACAAACCAGGTTAGTAATTATCTAAAATAATGTAAAGCTTATTGGTTATCTCTATGAAAAGAGTTGATGGCCTCAGTCCGGCTCTCCCTTGACAGATATTTTCATCCTGAAAGCCACCACCATGCTAGGAAACACTTTGACCCTTTACTGGCAGTCTTAGATGGTGTGACCCGTCCGTGCCCAGGGTAGCCCACTGATAATGCCAGGG
>ML675604.1:59969616-60009827 GCA_007922155.1 Mesoclemmys tuberculata | reverse complement strand
GGGGGCACCGCCACCCCCAGAGCTGGTGGAAGGGATAGCGGGAGAGGATGGAGGGAGAGGAAGAGAGGCCCCAGCCACAGGAGATGTTGGCTTTTTGGCGGGGCCTTTGCCCTTCTTTTTGCCCCCCTGATTTTTCCTCCCAACCGAGGGAGCGCCCCCCTCCAGATTAGGGGGGGCAGGAGCCGTGGTGGCAGCAGAGTCCCTGGTGTCCCTGCCAGAGTCGTCCTCCGCCCGCACCTGGGGAATAACTCCCGGCAGCTCAGCGGGGGCAGCAGGACCCGTTGTTAAGGGCAAGGACGGGGCTTCAGGGTGGGAGGGAGGGGCAGGAGTGTCTATGGGGGGGGGGGCCCGTCCCCAGGCACACCCGCCATCTCGGGAAGGGGTAGGAACGGTTCGTTGGGGGGGGGGTAAAGGAAAGGGAGGGAGAATATGGGGGGAGGGGAGTGGAAGAGGGAGGGGAAGGGGTGGGGTAGGAAGGGGAAGGAGGGGGACCGCTCCTCCCCGCTAGGCTGGAAGCAGGGGAGGAGGGCACCAGCAGAGGGGAAAAGACAGGGGAGCCAAGCCAGGCAGGGGCGCAGGGGGGAAAGCACTCACCAGCCCAGATGGAATGTCGGTGGCTCCTCCGGCTGCACTGGGGGGGGCTGGGGTATCAAATGAACTCGGGGGGGGAGGTGCAGTGCATGAAGGGGGGGGCCAACAAAACCAGGGGGAGTCAATTAAGGGAGGGGAGGGCCATGGGTGCTGCCGGAGCACGTGGGGGCTACAGCAGTGGGGGAGGAGAAGGGGAGGGTCAGGGTCCCCCAAATGTGGGGGCCAGGGGAGGGGCAGGGGAAAAGAAGGGGCGGGGTGCCCCCAAACACAGGGGGCTGAGTAGGGGGCAGTAGCAAAAGGGGGAGGGGGCTCGTGGCAGCGAAGGGGCAGAGGCAGCCAGCCAAAGTAAAAGGGAAGGGGCCCAGCTGGTGCTGGCCCTAGAAGCAACTGCAGGGGGAAGGTGGAGAAAGTAGCTGGGGAGGGGTGGTGGTGGGAAAGATAGAAAAACCACACACACTCACCCCCTCCCTCCCAGCTGGGAGGGAGGCTCCCCAGCAAAGCCCTGCAGCAGGGGCAGCAGCAGCAGGGTCCCCCAAAAAAGAAAAGCAGCTGCTAAAGAAAAAGAAGGGGGGCAAGGGCCAGCCCAGGGGGGACTAAGCAAGGGGGCTAGGAAGGCAGGTATATTAGCCCCAGGCTCAGCCAAGCCCTGTTCCCTGGGTGATTCAGCTGGGGCTTATTAGGCAATTAGGCCATCTGGGGCTGCTTAACTAATTAGGCCACCTGGGGCTGTTTAGGCCATTAGGACACCTGGGGCCAATCAAGGAGCCCCGCCCCAAACACTTAAAAGCCTTCAGTTCAGGCAGGCAGTTGTGGAGTGAGGAGTCTGGAGAGTAGAGGTTGGTGTTTACAGTTTACTGATTGGCGTTTGCAGTTTGAAAACCTGCAGATTGGAGTTGGCAGTTTGGAGTTGGCAGTCTGCAGTTTGCAGCCTGCAATCTGCAGAAGCTTGGAGTTCCTACGGTTGCTGCCACAACACCGGAGGCAGAGGACCCAGCTGGGGAAGCAGGGAGCGGACCACGGACTGACCCAAAGGGAAGGTAGCAGGACTCAGGGGCAGAGCAGGCCCCGTCTCCTCCCCACCCCTCCAGCTCACCTTCCCCCAGCTGCACCACCGGCCGGGCCAGAAGAGTGCAGGACCCACGGGGCGGAGTACATCTACCTTTCCCCCCCCCTTACCCTGTTACAACATGCAATTCTAACCCTAACACTAAGGATTTAGAGTGTTTCACAATGCAATCATAGTATATCATGTCATATTAAAATTGCAAATTTACTAAGCTAATAGGAATATATTTTACATTAAAGGAAAATTGAGTGGAAGAAGTTTGTTGTTGTACAAAATTTTACATTAATGGAAAATATATGAATTAGAATGAAAAAGGGCCTTCATTGCATACCATAAATTTGGTAACACTTAAAACAAATCTAGGTTTCTTCCTAAAATCTTAACATGTACACTAGTTTTCATTCAAATGCAATTGTTTCTAAGCATTTTTTTTCTATTAGTAATGCTGATTCTCCAAGGTATTTCTACAGACAGGAGAATACTAAAAAAGTCACGTGAATATTAATTTGAATTTTAAAACAAATTCAACACACTTTCATGGTGTGCATTCCATTTTTACTTGCTTTCTGCAAGTATCCTAGCATGAATTTATTAACAGGAGTATTCACTAAAAGAATTTTAAAGAAATACTGCAGAATATTAAAATAAAATTGCATGTATTCTCACCAGACACTAGATTTTAAGAGTTAAGATCACTGAATATTCAGTCAACTCTTTGTAAACAAGTTAAAGACAACCAATTGTTTCAAAAAAATGTGCAATTTGTAATTTTCCCAAATTTGTTATTAAAATCTGTTTGCAATTGGCTGACTAAGAATAAGAGGTAAAACATCATTAAAATATCCATTACAAAATTATTGACTTATTTTCAATAAATACCTTATCCTGTGTATCTTAGATTTCCCATCTGAAGAATTAAGAAAGCTCTGTGTTTCACCTGCAGGTGACACTGTTGGGCTTATCCACACAGCCAAAAAGCCACAAGCAGTTAGTATTTCCCCTCAATATATTCAACTGCAGTCCGGATCAATGATGTATCCAAAACACAATTATTTTCTTCATATTTGTACATTAGTTCTTTAAAGTTCTACTGTAATATCCAACCTCTGCAGAGACAGTGACTAATGCAAGTGCTTCAAGTTTAGATATATTAAAAACTGAATTTATTCAGATAAAGTTTAAAGTAATTGAAAAAAGTACACACTGTAGAAAAATACATATATATTCGGAGTAAAGGCTGTTCATCCAAACTGAACTTGTGTATAGTTTCATTTTAGTATTGAAATACAATACATGACAGAGATAAGCATTTATTAATAAAAATAAAATTGAGACTTCATTTTCAGAAGGGTTTAGAAAAACTTGCAGGAAAGGAGAGTAGCCAGGTGTGAACAAAGTTACTGCCAATAAACAAGAATGCACAACAAAGTATGTATTTAAAAAAAAACCTGTATAATTTAACTTTAGAAATTGAGTGAAAGAGGTTGTTTGTTGTACAAAATCATTATTTTACATTTATAATTTGGCATCATTTCAACTGAATTTTTCTTCAGAAACAAAGCAATAAATTAACTCCCTCCTCATCTTTCTGGGCATATCAAGAAAAACCAGATAAACAGATTTGCATAGCTCAAACATGGAAAGTTAAATACCAGTTTTAATAGCGTATATTCTCAAACTATGGGGCAGCTATTAAGGGCAAAGTAGATAACTTATGTACTATATCTAAATGTTGCATGTTACATGTTGCAAAACAGCACATATTGTAATGTTAATCAACTATGACCTCATTGTTTGAAAGAGAAATCAGTTCAGAAATAAAATTCAAACTGATGGGTTTAGTAGTAGTTAGCAATTTTTTTGTAAACAAGAGAGCTGGTTGTTCTGGATTTGACACATGCTGTCATAAAGCTAGAGATTAATCCAGACCACAAAAAGTATCTCCAATTCCTATTGTGGAGACTAGCACTTCTGATTCAAATTGTTACCATTTAATCTTGTCATCAGTACTTTGTTTTTACAAATGCTTAGCAGTCACAGCCACATACTTTGATCGAATTGGAGAATGCTCAACGTCCCCCTCAGCAATCTGACTTTAAGAAAACAGTATATTCACACCTTTTGAGACTTGGTGCCAAAAACCAGTTAAGTACTACACTGAATGGACAGACCCATGACACCACAATGGCAAAGCAGTGCAATTCCCCTCATTTTTCAGAAAGAGAAAATGAACTAACTGTTGGGAGTGTTACTGGTCATGGACTCATTACACCTGTGAGCATGCATCACTTACTAATGAAAAAACTAACCAGATCAGAACTCTGAGACATGGGGTGTTCTGAAACTAACCACGCACTGGGACACAGGCTGTACTGATTTATTGCATTATTACCCAATAGCCCATTAAAGTCTCCTCTACAGTAATTACAGTCTATGCGCACATAGGCTTGTGTGTGTATACTTATACTTTATAGATCAGAATTCTTTGTTGCAATTGTACCCCATCATGTAACGCAGCTGCATATATATATAAAAGCAAACAAAAATACCTTATGAAATTTCTTCTTTAAAAAGGCTCTTAATGTCTGATGTGAAGACTGACCAAGTCTGTAGTTTTTTTATTTTTATTTATTTATTTATTTTTTAACATCTAACCTGTCTCAAAAGATATAGATGGGGTGCTTTTCTAATACATATTTCTGCCCTAAAGACAGAATGGACAATCAAGAGGGAAGTGAGATTTTGTTCTGTGGAGTGTAAATCCCTCTGATACAAAGTAAAATCCATAAGAACATGACAGCATGAGATGGGGAAGACTTTGGATTACAGAAATGATATGGTATAAAGAGATTTTGATCTTCCTAAAGACATCTGTGCATTTTAGAAAGTATCTCTCAGCTCTGAACACCACATCAACCTTTTGGAACATTGTGTCTTATGCTAAAGAATGAAGTTTTTGTACTTCATTTAAAGAAAGGAAAAGAATCTGGTTTTAAATAGAGCATATATATTTTTTAACATTCAGAATAAAGGAAGTTGTCTTTCAGCATGGCTATACCACTGAGAAACGTTGCAGGGGCTTTCTCAGAAATGAGAAGGAAGAACTGTTACTACTTTTATTAGCTTTAGACAGTAACATCCCTTGGTAAAGTTACATCTCCCAGTCCAAATATTGATCAAAAGATGATATTTTAAAGCTCCTGGAGCTCTATGGGTGTTAGTACATTGTATTTAGTCATGATGGAAGAAATAGTACAAGTATTAACTGGGTTTAAAGTCTTCTTTTCAAGTGCAAAGCAGTAGGGTAGCCACTGTGTAGTTTACAGAGCTATGATTCTCAATCTGTGGCCCAGGGGCCATTGCTGGTAGCCTGCAGAGAACTAGTGGATCAGCTCATGATAGTTTATCTTCCTTGCTTCCAGCTGCTTCTACAGATGTCTAAAGTTTTCACTGTAGAGAGCCCAGTAAGTGTAAAAGTACAGGAAATAAGCAAGAGGAGCATGACTGACTGTCTCCTTCAGGGGATACTGTAACGTAAGGAGGAGAAAAAAGAAACACGAGTCCCCATGAAGGTATGTCTACATTGCAATTAAACGCCCACAGCTGAACAGTGTCAGCTGACTCAAGCTCATTGGACTCAGGCTGTCACGTTGTAAAATTGCGGCATAGACATTTGGCTTGGGCAGGAGCCTGGACCCTGGGACCTTGTGAGATGGGAAGAGGGAACTTCTACACTGCAATTTTACAGCCCCGCAGCCCAAACTCAAGTCAGCTGACAAAGGCCAGATGCAAGTTTTGAACTGCAGTGTAGATATACCCATGCATTAGAGCATTGTGTCAGCAGCAAGACTGGTGCTTTCAACAAACCCCTAAAACTTACCAGCTAGAAGATAAGAGAGTCACCATCAAGAAATGAATGTCCATGAGAGAAAGGAAACACGAGTTACATAGTTTTGTTAGACTAATCATACATTTTGAGTAGCATATTTTAGTACATCTTTCTGAGTTTAAGGAAAATAATGTATTGCTAATGCATACTATCATTTTCAAACCTCCAGAAATTATTTCAAAACAAGTTAGTCAAGCAAACACAGACACTGGTCCTCAATCCAAACTACTTATGCAGTTATATAATCGAGCAGGTCCAGAAGTAGACCAATGAATGGTTATGAATGTGGGGAATGGTTAATAATTCTGTCATTTTTTCCCAGCTCTGAAGTTTAATAGAAGAATTTTTTTTTAAAAGCTATACTTATTCAAATAAAAAAAACAGATTTTAGGAATTAAGAAATCCATTATTTGTGGGTTAAATGTAAGCATGAAGAATCTGAATGCAATGGTTAATGTTTTGAGAAATATATATGACTAAAAACAATCAGAAAAAGTGCAATTTCCATTTTTACTACCGTAGAGTAATTAATATAATATACATACACACGTATAACTTTTATTATTAAGTCCATTCATGTAGTTAGTAGCATGTGTGTTCAACACAATACATTGCTAGCACAACTCACTGCAGAAACACATGCACTGTCTGCATTTTCATCTCCTAAATAGAGAAAAAATACAATAGGTTTCAAATTCACTAGTTGCTTTTACCTATAAATCTGTTTTATTAAACTGTAAGAATTTTAAGTAATATATAAAACACTGCAGATCACAGACAAAAAAGGCTTGTAGTGCTCTCTGTTATTTCAAGTAGTTTTGGAACTGATTAGTTTTAGTTAGCGGATGAAAATTTAGGAAGAAAAAAGCATTATTCCATTGTATTAGAATCAGATTTCAAAGGGAAACAAAACGTTCATGACTCAATGTTAGACTCCATCAGCTGACAAAACTCATCAGGGCAATAATCCACGTTTCTCAAAGGTCCTGATGCTATCTGCCATCCTCAACAGCACTCACCCTATCAGCTCTGACACTCTTATGGTCTCTGCTTCACGTCTCACTTCTCCTTTTTCATCACAAGTACAATTAATCAACTAATTTTTTTAGATGTCAGAATCCATTCAGTACTCTATGCTATTTCCTCTGCTCATGAAAAGTCATCTCTGCAACAATAACCGGATGAGTACCCTTGCCTAAAAACCTTACTTGCATAAATTCTGTTTTTATTTTTTAAAAGTGGCTTTTTGAAAAACAAGTTTCTTAATCTGTACTGTGTTATCGACGCTCTTCTGAGGAGGATATCAATGTTTTTCTCTTTTCTTATTTTCAAGAATATCCCTTCCATTTCAAACTACACAATATTGACATTTATAATATACATTGCCAGTCACAATGGTTTTCAAATAAGATTTTAATGGCAATTTCAAAAAACATTGTCTGTTTTTCCTATTTTACAGTTTCACAACAAAAATATTTCTCACTGTATAAGAACTTAAAGTGAGGTGCTACACCAAAAATGTCTTAAACCTTTTAAAACTAACTTCAATATGAATCGAATATTTACCTACTCAGCTTCCCTACTATTTTGAGAAAAATAAGGAAGTGGTATACACTGTATGTAAGCCTTGCAATGTGATAGCTGCACTTGTTCTGAGGATAGCAGATTTCAATTTTCACCAAAGTCAGAAAAAAATCAGATAAAAACAATTTTCTTTAAAATTATATGTATTGCTATTTCAAATCCCACACTGCTCAAATTTAAAACAAATATTACATTTATAAAAATCCATATAGTCAAGATGGCAAACTGTATGTGTCAGTTTCAAATTACCAGAGTCAAAGTTTCAGTGAAAATGATAACTTTAACCCAGCGCTGTTATGGCATCCATATTGTAATTCCTCTGGAGAACAGCACATAACAAAAATTCTTGAATGATGTCATCTAAGTCCTTGACACTTTACCATAAAGTGCAAATCACAAGTGAAGAATCTTAAACACAGGAGTACAAAAAATGCTCTGACAAAGTACGCTCAAACTTCATGACGACATACTGGGGTTTATTTGTTTTATTTTGCAACAGCCAGTTGCAAAGCAGTAAAAGTTTCAAAAACCCGTTAAAGTGTCCTACCCTTGTATTTCCTGATAGGTTCTGTTTCAGCAATAAACCCAATGAGGATAGTATCTCCACAAAAGCACAACTTAGACTATAACTTTAGCAGATTTAAGAAATCAGCTCAAAGTATCATCATCATTTAGTTTTGGCAAGCAAGCAGAGAACAAATATGATAGTTAGTTGTCTTTGTGTGTTAGTCAACAATGAAAGTGATTAAAATGACATTTTTGAATCAGGCTGCACTGATAAACAAAATATGTAGGAGCATGAAACCAAAGAATTTCCCTATAATAGCATGCTGCTGTGAAACAAACAACATTTAAGTTGGTTTTATTGAAATTTCTTGAAATTTTTCAGAGTAAGGAATCCTTAAAATTATTTGTTTCTCATAAAGCATGAAAAGGTTTATGACATTCAATATTGTCCTGTTAAATTTGCCAATATGCTCCATGAGAAGTGGCATTTTTACATTGGGATGTAGGGGAGGGAGGAAGAGAGGAAATTAGGTCTTTGCTGTCTCATCCCAGGAACAGATCAAGGAAAGAATTGTGACTTCCCGGAAAGAATCAGTCTTCTACTGGGTCCATGCCAGTAGCGGATTATTGCTATCTCTACACTGACTAGGCTCTGCTGGCCAGTACATTGGGAAGTTTTGTCCACTTGACACTCTGTCTGTCTATTCTAGTCTACCCATGCAAGAAGAGCCTAGCAGTCACTATGGAGGCTATGATCTACTGTTTCCCCTCTGCCCCTTACTTTCCTGCACACTCCCATATAGTATGTGACAACACTGTCCTTAAGCAATTATTCCTACTATGAAATACTCATATTACTGTTAATTTCTAAGTACTGAGAAGTTAAAGGGTTGGACACTATAGAGAACCGTAAAAGGGATCAATTTTAAACCAAAAATTATGCACCCTGTAAGCTTTGTTTCTTGATCAAAAGAGAATGAAAATACACATGAAAAATTACATTAAAAGAAACTTAAGGTTGCGAAGTCAAGCACTCAAAGTTGGAACAAGTCAGAATTATGCAACATAAATTTTCACCCTTGTGTATATGCATTAATTCATAAATTCCAAGACCAGAAGGACACCTGTGATCATTTAGTCTGACCTCAGACTAAATGTAACACAGGCCATAGACCTTTCTCAAAATAATTCCTAAAACATGTGTTACGAAAACATCAATTCTTGATTTGAAAATTCTCATGAATTCACCACAATGACCCTAGGAAAACTATTCTAATGCTTACTTACTCTCACTGTTAAAGCTTTACACCGTATTTCCAGTCAGTATTTGGTTAGCTTCAACTTTCAACCATTGGAGCATGTTTATACCTTTTCTCCTAAAATGAAGAGCACAGTATTAAGTATGTAGCTCATACTTCTAAACTGTAAGTAAGTCACCCCTCAACCTTGTTTTGTTAAGCTAAATAGATTGAGCTCCTTGAGTCTCTCACTTTTTTTTAGAAGGCCCAGAAAAAATGTGAAGAGCAACTAGTAATAAGACACAAAAACTAATAGCAAAGCACAACTAAAACAGGAAGCCTGATAAACAGTCAGTGGTATTACTGGATGGTTGAGGTGCTAAAGGAGCACTTGAGGAAGAAAAGGCCATTGTGGAGAAGCTAAATGAATTCTTTGCGTCAGTCTTCACTTCAGAGAATATGAGTCCCTACACCTGAGCCCTTCTTTTTAGGTGGCAAATCCGAAGAAGAGTCCCAGATTAGGCGTCCAAAGCAGGGGCTTTGGAACAAATTGATAAATTTAACAGCAGTAAGTCACCAGGAACAGATGTTATTCACCCAAGAGTTCTGAAGAAACTGAAACATGAAATCAGAAATATGAAATACTACTAACTGTGGTATGCAACCTATTGCTTAAATCAGCCTCTCTTCCAGATAACAGGAGGATAGCTAATGTAATGCTGATTTTTAAATTAGGACTCAGGGCAATCCTGGCAATTACGGGGCAGTAAACCTAACTTCAGTACAAGGCAAATTGGGTGAAACAATAGTAAAGAATACAATTATCAGACACAGAGATGAATACAAGATGTTGGGGAAGAGTCAATATGGTTTTGTAAAGGAAAATGATGCTCCATCAATCTATTAGAATTCTTTGAGGGTGTCAAACATGTGGACAAGAGAGATACGGTGGATACAGTGTACCTGGACTCTCGGAAGAGTCCCCATTCTCATGGCTCTTCTCTAAACCCTCTCCAATTTAATCAACATCTTTCTATTTTAGGCACCACAACAGTATCCCAGCAGCAGTTGCACCAGTGCCAAATACAGAGATAATATAACCTCTCCACTCCTATTCCAGATTCCACCTGTTATTTTTAACCAGCACAGCCTTCTTTCTTGAGTGTGTCTTTTTGAGCATCTAGTAAGGCGTTCTTAAATGATTTCCACTTATTCACATTTTTCCGATTAGATTCTTCCTCTGAGCTGATTTGTATCATAGTTGTTTTCAGCTTTATAAAATTTCCCCTATTAAAGCTGTGTGAGAGTGTGTACCAAGGGTGGCCAAATTCAGGCTCATAGAATTATAGAATATTAGAGTTGGAAGGGACATCAGGAGGTCATCTAGTCCAACCCCCTGCTGAAAGCAGGGCTAACCTCGGCTAAACAATCCCAGCGAGGATTTTGTCAAGTCGCAGTTTAAAAACCTCTAAACATGGAGATTCCACCAACTCCCTAGGCATTCCAGTGCTTCACCACCCTCCTAGTGAAAAACTTTTTTCTAATGTCCAACCTAGACCTCCCCCACTGCAACTTGAAGCCATTACTCCTTGCTCTGTCTTATGCCACCACTGAGAACAGCCTAGCTCCATCCTCCTTGGAACCCTTTTTCCCCTTGATAGGCTGCTATCAAATCCCCCCCTGAGTCTTCTTTTCTACAGACTAAACAAGCCTAGTTCCCTCAGCCTCTTCTCATAAGTCTTGTGCTCCAGCTCCTTAACCATTTTTGTTGCCCTCTGCTGGACTCTCTCCAACTTTTCCACATCCTTTTTGTAGTGGGAGGGCCCAAAACTGGACACAATACTCCAAATGCACCCTCATCAAAGCCAAATAGAGGGGAATAATCACTTCCCGCGATCTGCTGACAATGCTCTTACTAATGCAGCCCAATATACCATTAGCCTTCTTGGCAACCAGGGCACGCTGCTGAGTCATATCCAGCTTCTTATCCACTGTAACCCCCAGAGCCTTTTCTGCAGAATTGTTGCCTAGCTCTTCGGTCCCTAGTCTGTAGCTATGCATGGGATTCTTCTGTCCTAAGTTGAGAACTCTGCACTTGTCCTTGTTGAACCTCATCAGATTTCTTTTGGCCCAATCCTCCAATTTGTTTAGGTCCTTCTGTATCCTATGCCTCCCTTACAGGGTACCTACCACTCCCTCTAGCCTAGTGTTATCTGCAAACTTGCTGAGGGTGCAATCTACCCCATCCTTCAGATCATTAATGAAGATGTTGAACAAAACTGGCTCCAGGACCGACCCCTGGGGCAATCTGCTTGTGACTGGCTGCCAGCTAGACATGGAGCCATTGATCACTACTCGTTGAGCCCTATGATCTAGGCAGTTCTCTATTCATTTTATAGTCCATTCATCCAACCCATACTTCTTTAACTTGCTGATAAGAATACTGTGGGAGACCATATCAAAAGCTTTGCTAAAGTCATACTGTGAGAGACTGTATCAAAAATTTTGCTAAACTCATGGGCTACATGAGGCTCTTTTACAGTTAAAGTGTGGCTTGCAGAACCCCTTATGCTCCCATTATCCGTGTAGCAGACTGAGGAGCGGAACTCAGAGCTTATGTCCTGTGGCAGGATGGTGGAGCGATAGGATTCTGACCAGTACCGAGGGAGGTCTCAGGGGGTCAGTAAATTTGTCCACCCCGATATAGATTTTATTGGTCTGGACTTTATTCTGCTTTCATCAAGCCATGATAACATGTACGTAAGCTACCATTAACTTTTAGTTCTGTGGTCAATTCTTCTTTATTTGTTAGGACAAGGTCTAATATAGAATTCCCGAGGTTGCCTGCAACACTTTTAGAGTTAGGAAATTGTCATCTATAACATTTAGAAATTCCAAGGATAGTTTAGTTCTGACAGCATATGCCACTCAGATTCAAGTCAACCTTGATCTCAGGTCCCCCTCAGTGCATTGGAGATAGGAGACGGTCACGCCATCCCCTAATGTGATTTGGTGGTCTGTAGCACACACCAACTGGTACCCGATCTCATGCTTTATCCGCTAGGATGCTGATTCACAAGCATTCACGATCATTTTCTTCTGAATTATCAGTGACCTGGAAGTAGGTAATACCTCTTTTTTTGACAGAGTGCCACTTTCCTCCCCTTTTGCCCACTCAATGCTTCCTAACTAAGTTACAACCATTGATTTTAATATTTCAATTATGTAAACCATCCCACCAGGTTTCAATAATACCAACTAGATCGAATTTATGCCCATAAGTGATCAAATTTATGCCCATAAGTGAGCAATTCCAATTTCTCTCTGTTACCCAGACTCCTAGCATTAGTGTATAGGAAATTAAAGAATTTTTTCGTCTTCAGCTCCTTTGGTTCCTTGATTAATGATGTTCTCATCACTTTGATTTTATGTTAAGTGCTCATATCTTCTCTTTTTATCCTCCCTCTTTGCTATTAGTTTAACTGCTTCTTAATGAAATCTGATCATGGAACTATTTTTTTTCCCCACAGGAACTCAGTATGTGCAAATTGACATTTTAGAAAGGCTTATGCGTCAGCTGAATTTGAGTCGATTTTCACAGGTACAGCAGAAGGTTCATTCCTGATGTCAGGGCAACCCTCTGACAAAATTTCAAGTCCCTCCTTCAAAGTATGCTCAATGAAACAGATGCAAGATTTAAAAAAGAACATCGTGAAAACAAAGTATTTTTCTATAATCTAATTCTAGGAAATGGCTGAATTGTTTTTGCTGAAAGTAAACTAAAACTAAACTAAATTAAGTCAAGTCTAATGCCTTAAACGTAAAATTTCACCCTAACTGTTAAAGTTTGGTACACTTATAAGCAACTGAAGCACTGCTTTCTCAATCACATCAAGACATTTAAATTTCCTCTTTTCTGCACATTTGTACATCACTTGCAAATTTTAAAGGAAAAATTATTGACATTTATAGATGTAGAAGGGTGAAGTTGAAGGTCAAGGCAAATACCATTTCAAATTCTCAAACTATAAAATAAAAAAAGGAATACATAGAAGCATGTCGGTGACTTAGGTTTATGGAAAATATGTAATCTCATTCCAGGAGTCATGATTTTCCATCAGAAGCAACACCGCAAATCCAACTGTGCCAGCTTTATCCCTTTAAAGAGGTGAAACTCCATTTCTTGGGATTATGAAGTTAATTAGAAAACATATGAGTATGAGAAGAACTCTATGATTTAAAGCACAGAAGACCATATGGAGAGCTAACAAACACTTTATACAGGATCCTAATGAAATTTAAGAGAGTGTTCTAATTTCTCAGTTTTAATTTACATTTAATCTATTGGATTCCAAGACAATAAGTAGCCCATACAGCTCCTTAGTTTTGAGGAACCTTGTTATTTTGTCTCATCTAAGACAATATTTAGGGGAAATTTTCCTATAAATCCAGGCCCCACGGGGACACTGTCAATCACTATCAGACTGGTTAAATCTTAAACTAAGATGCAAGCTTTAAGATTTCTGCTGTGACTTTGCGTTTTCTCTCCTTCCTATTCTTATTGTCTTCTGTCTAAAGGATTTGTACATTCTCTATTAGTTGAACTGCATGATTTTACCAACATAACAAGCACAGGCAGACTTCCCTCCAGCACGAAGTAGCCAGTACCTGTGCTGAAAGGACACTAGACAGTGTCCATTATATGTCACCATAGCAAGTGCAAGTACAAGGGTCCAAGCAGCTGAATTGGATTCGTGCTATTTTGACCTCTATTCCATATTGTATCTACAGCACTGGAATGAAGCAAGAACTAGCCAGGCAGAAGTTTTCCTTTCCGTTTACTTTTTCATTTCCTCTCTTGTATACATTTGTCACGTGTCTAAGGAGCAGGTAATGTCTTAAATTAATAATAACTTAAGCCGAAATCCAATAGCAAAATGACTTCTTCCAAGAGAAACTTTTGGTACCAGTATGGGATATTTTGAACAAGAAGGGGAAATGTCTCAAAATTAATTATTTCATTTCACTTTTGAATCCCAAATGTTTTACTTTTCCGTTTTGTTTTTGTTGGGCATAAAACGTTTAGAATAAGTTCTATATTATGGCTGTGATAATGAAGCAAAAATTTCTGTCCTCAAAACTTCCAAACTACACGTAACTGTTTACAGCAGTAGCCATAAAAGGACTCCAACAACTCTGAGACTGATAAACCGGTCTGATGCCATACGATTAAAGATGACCATTAATATCATTGATATTACCACTGTTATACAATTGCAACAAATCTTGTACAAGGTATATCATGTAAATTGTCAGAGGAAAAGTTATGATTTGCTAAATAAGATTATCGTCTTTATATGCATGTATCATCTTTGTATCTTAAATTATTAATATTGGCTTTGTACTTATATCTTAAACCTGTGTTGTATTCCTGGGTGAACCCACCGGATGGATTTATATCAGGACTAGACAGCTGTGTGTTGGTAGCCCATCAAGGAAATTCAGTTCTCACAATCGGTCATTGAAGAAACTCATCCCACCCAATAGGTCTTCCTCTAGATGCCTCAGACAGTAAGGGGCTAATGGCACTCCCTGTGATTCAGCAAACCATATAATACATGTGATAGGCTCATGGACTCCATCTTGGGCAAGTAATTTTCCATACACTTGTGCTGTGGGCTTTTTTGACACAGAAATTTTTCATGCAAATGGCAGACATAAAAAGACATCAGCCATCGCCATGTTGCCTCTTTTCCTGCTCTAATTCTCTGGACTATGGATTTACAACTAAAAAGGAGCATCTTGAACTATGGACTGAGGATCTTCCAATCTTTTGGACGTTACCAGAGAGACTTTAGCAGTGATGGAATAGACTGCTGGCTTGTACAAACCTGATGATTTTTTAATCATTTGTGTGTATATGACCTGTTAACCATTTATAACTGTCTTCTTTTCTTTTATTATTAGTTCTTTAATTAGTTTACTATGGATTGGCTGACAGCATGGTATGTGGGTAACATCAGAGCTCCATACTGATTGAGAGTATGCCTCTTATCTTTTGGGATTAGTAGCAACCTCACATATTAAGAAATTGGATTTCAATAACCTCTCACTATATTAGATTAGGTTGACTAGATAGGAACCAAAGGACTGGAATGCCTAATGGGGACTGAGTTTGGCCTCTGGTTAACCAGTATGGTACTGCAGAAGCTCTTTTGTTACTTGTCTGGTTAATCTAATTATACAATAAACCACCAGCTTTTGAGATTGGCTACCCTATATCTTGCAATCTGCCCGGTGCGTGGCATTATTAGTGTGGGCTATCCCAGGCACCCAGTCACAAAACCATCATCTAACAGGCCTTTCACCACCACAAATACCACCACCAAATCTGTCAGCATACAGAAATACAAGGTCAAGACAGCAGGGGCGTGTGCATTTTTGCGGATACACTAGTTGCATCTATCTTTGGCAAACGTGGCCTTCATGCTGAAAATAACGAATGGCTGATGGTTCTTCAGAAGTAAAGAAATTCTATGTTTCTACAGTGTGACCGTGAAGTCATCTTAAATGTGTTTTCCTTTTATTACAAAAATCACAGACCTCCCTACTTCTCTTTCAACAGCCAGCTCCTTTGAATATACAGCAATAAAACATCCTTAATAAAAGGACAATTCAGCATAAATGCAACTAAAGTGGAACCTACACTTGTATTAAATCATATTATTTAATGTTATCTCCCTTTAGGCATTAATATGTTTGGGGGACAAGAAGCCAAGTTTACACAGCTGTCTACCACAGTCTAAGACATCATGCTAACAGAGCCATCTGTTTATAATACAAAATGCCAGCTTAGCCCAGTGTCACAAAAATGTTACATCTCCTGACCAAATGATTTACAAACAAATCTGTGCTCGTTCAAACCCATTCATGTTCTCCATGCTCCAGGAGGTTTCAAAGATATTGGTACTTGTTCATTGTAAGATAACAGGCAGAACCATAAAAGAGTAGTTTTCTTCAGGGTTTTTTGATCAACTGTGTTCACAGCTGTAGCATACAATCTTGTTGATTACATAAAACCAAAGAAGTTTGAGGCTACTGTAAAACAAATATGAACAACCATCAGAAAGTAACTTGTCATCCGACAAGAAGATCAAAGATAGCTGATGTCCCAATACCATCATTACATATTCTCCAATATAAACATTAAGCAACATGTACATATTAAAAAAATCCCACCTCATTGACATTTCCCCCTGAAGAAAGGATGAGGAAACAACAAATCACACGTAGCAGATGTTAGTTGTCTCTCTATTGGTAGGTGCTCAGATACTATGGTGATATAACGTGGTGAAAGAACTTGTAGAGAATAGAATAGACTAACAGCCACATTCAGTCAACTGTACACAATAAATGAACTCGAACTCCATAGCAATCTAGATTTAAATTCTATAGCCAGGTCCCTAAATTCTTATGCAATCTGGAGAAGCAAAATGGAAAAATAGCGCAGCTCTATTTAAACAAAGCCCTAACTTTTTAAATTGAATTACTTATGAAAATGAGCAACAGAATGAGCATCGTAGAATACCATTTATTTTTCACAATCACCACATTTAGTTTTCAGTGTGCTACAGATTTTTGCATTGACTGCACACACCTACGTTGTAGACCATCAATTTATCTAGGTCATTCTGTATCCTATCCCTACCCTCCAGTATGTCTACCACTTCCCCCAGCTTAGTCCTCTACAAACTTGCTGACGGTACAATCCACCCCATACACCAGATCATTAATGAAGATGTTGAAGAAAACCGGCCCCAGAACTGACCCCTGGGGCACTCTGTTTGTTAATCATTGCCAATTAGACTCGCTAGCTCCTGAGCTCAATGTTCTAGCCAGCTTTCTATACATCTTATAGTCCATTCATCCAACCCATACTACTTTAACTTGCTGATAAGGATATTTTACAGATATAACTAAATACACAATTTGAAAATGAAATTTTCATCTGCGCTGTGCCTGAAGTTGTGTTTATCTTTTTTTTTAAAAAAACTGGCACTGCTAAGGTGAGTACAAGCTAAATTTACATTCTAGAAGGATACTATTATTTGGTTGTATCATATTAAATAATGAATGACAAGGCATAATATGGTAGCAAAAGTAATAGTGATAATTACTCCAGCCAGGACCAGTTCGGCATTTTAGAACTCACTACTTAAAGAATTAAATTTAAGTAAAAGAGAAATAAAGTTATGGAATGCACAGACCAGTCAAAAAACTAAAATAACATTACTGTAATCCTTAACAAGCTTTGGAAGAATAAAATTACAGAGAATACATGTGCATTGCGCATTTCAACAGGAAGTACGAAACAACAACAAACCACCACCACCACCACAAGTTTGTGTTGGGGGAGTGAGAGAGAGAGCGCGCTGCCTCTTTAAGCACAGCACTCAGCAAAGCTTGTTCAGTCCAGCAGCTCTCATTGGTGATCCAGAGGCAGCAGCACAAACTTCTATTCCCACACCCCAGCACAGAGACGGGGTACATGGATGGAGAAATGGGGACACCTGACATGAGCCGTCCCCCATAGGCATAATTAATGCTATTGGGAGGGGAGGAGGAAGGTGCATTCACATATGCATGCATACACACTTGCATACTGAAGCCAGTTACCTTGGCTTACTCATTCCCTCCTCTGACTGGAGTGGTAGCTGGCTGCCGGTGCTGGGCACGACAGTCTAGCTTAATTTCTTTCACTGACCATTTTTTCCCTTTTCCATTTAGTCATCACTGATTCCCTCCTCCCCTGCCTCATTTCTAATGAAGCTTAAAATTAATAAGATTTTGTTTACTTCCTTGCTTCATATTCGCATAGCTCTAGAAAATAGGGGAGTTTGTAAACTGCTGTTGTAGAGTCAACAGTGGGAGAAGAGAACATTTTTTTAAATTCAGGTTCTTCACAACTGTTGCTATACTTTGGGTATGAACATGTTTTATTTTTCCACGATTACTTTAGTTTTTCAGTATGCAGATTCAACAATTAGGTGGAACATATTTTATTTATACAGCAACAGTGTTGCACATTTCATCTTATGCTTAGGGCACAATGTCAAAAACACAACATGGTTGTGAAATTCAGAGTAGAAAAAAATTTAAAATTATTTTATCCTAAAGAGAATCTTAACTTATAACTAAAGAGTACCTAGCATGGAGTAACTTCAGTCTATAAGAAAGAATGTTTTTTCTTATATAGTCCAAAACCAACACTATTTCAAAAACCATTAAGAGCTGCTAAGTGGAAAACAATGTACATACATATCAACTGCGTTACAAAATTTAAGTGCAGTGGGAACCACAAGAACATTACTGGATGCCAAAAAGTCAATCAAATAACTGAGAAAGGCCACACTGGTGAAAAAAACCAACTTGGCTCAAAGGGAAAGCAGCTATAAATTAATTAATATATTTATATATGTGGGAAAAGGGGCAAAGTTTATACTAATGAATGTAAATTAGAAGCTAGGACATGCAAAAAACTGATAAGGAAAACTAATTGTTACAAGGAGAAATCTAGGGCCAGCAGAATTAAAGGATATAAAAGGAATTATATTAGTAACGAAGGAACCCTAACAATAATATTTGGTAAAATTATTAAAAGTAAAACAGAAAATATAGCAGCATGCAATAATTATTTCTGTTGTGTATTTGGCGAAAAATATTACATGACTACATCCCCAAGGATGATGAAATACTTTCCATTCCAGCAGTAACTGAGGAAGACAGCTGCTGAAGTTTAATCGGCAGGTTCAGATAACTTGCATCCAGAAATTTTATAGGTAAAATTTCTTTAGATCTTCAGTGCTGATTTTGAATCATTCTTGGAACATTGGGGACGTTTCAGAGAAGTAGTCGAAAGCTAATGTTGTACCAATATTTTTTAAAAGGATAAATGGTGACCCAGGTATAATATGCCTGTCAGCCTTACTTTGTTCCCAGCCAAAATAAATGGATCAATTAACATGGGACCTAATTAATAAAGAATTAAAGGAGGGCAATATAATTAATGCCACTCAACATGAATTAATGAAACACAGATCTTGTCATACTAATTTTTTTTTAAGAGACTACAAGTTTGGTTCATAAAGGTAATAGTGTAGATTAATATATTTAGACTTCTATACAACATTTGGTTTGGTACGACAGCATTTTGATTAAGAAACTAGAACAATATAAAATCGAAATAGCACACATTAAATGAATTAAATGCGGCTAACCTCATAGCTCTCAAAATTTAATTGTAAACAGGGAATCATCATCAAGCTGGTGCATTTGTAAAGGGATCTCACAGGGATCCTATGCTATTTAACATTTTTGTCAATGACTTGGAGAAAAACAAAAATTACTGGTCAAGTTTGACAAAGATTGGGGATGGCAGTAAATAATTAAGAGGACAAGTCACTGATATAGAGTGATCTGGATTACTTGGTAAACTTGACAGAAGCAAATGTGTTTCAATATAAAGCAAGATCATATGTCAAAGAACCACATATGTGGTCCATACTTACAGGATGGTGAGGTAAACTGGGAAGCCATGACTCTGAAAAAGACTTTCTGGCCATTGTTGATAATCAGCTGAACATGAGCTTCCAATATGATATTATGGCCAGAAGGGTTAATGCAATCTGTGGATGTATAAACAGGGAATACCTAGTGGGAGCAGATAAGTTATATTACCTCTGTATCTGGCACTGGTGTAACTGCTACTGGAATACTGTGTTAAGTTCTGATGTCCCCAATTCAAGAAGGATGTTGAAATTTGAAGAGGGTTCAGAGAAGAGCCACAAGAATGAACAGAGTATTGGAAAACATACCATATAGTGAAGACTCAAGGAGCTCAATCTATTTATCTTAACAAAAAGCTTAAGGAGTGACTTGATCACAGTCTAACAAAAATGGGGAACCAAAGTTTGATTAGAGGGCTCTTCAGTCTAGCAAATAACGTATAACAAGAGCCTATTACTGGAGGCTGAAGCCTGACAAACTAAAAATAAGATGTATATTTTTTAAATGACAGTAATTAACTATTGGAACAACATACCTGGGCTGCGGTCGAGCCTGCATCTAAGGAAATTTTCAAATCAAGATTGGATGTTTTTCAAAAAGGCATGCTCTAGTTCAAACAGTAATTAATTCAGGGAAATCCCATGGTCTTTGTTATTCAGGAGGTCAGACTAGATTATCACAATGGTCCCTTCT
The DNA here is from genome assembly GCA_007922155.1 of Mesoclemmys tuberculata. Lineage (NCBI taxonomy): Eukaryota > Metazoa > Chordata > Testudines > Chelidae > Mesoclemmys > Mesoclemmys tuberculata. Next base: position 59,989,693 of record ML675604.1, on the reverse strand, counting down.
GAATTTATAATCCATAAATCTATATTTTCTTTTAAACATAGTAAAAGACATCTGCAATCTAATAACGGAGATTTAAAGGCTATCAAAACTCAGACATGCTCTCAACTGAATCAATGTTAATTACTACAGGATTAAGTAGGCATAAGTGTTCATATTGATAATCAATAGAGCCAAAATTTATTTGGATTCATGAAATTAGGAGACAAAAGGGTAACAACAAGGAGCTTAAGTGTAAAAATACAAAACCATTTGTATTGTGGAAACTGTTACATCACTGGCTGGAAGACTGCCCAAAATGAGCACCAGATAAAACCCTCTTTTCTGCACATACATAAACAAATAAGGCAATGGGGAGAATAGTCATATCTGCTCAAGAAAAATCCGCATGCTGCACAACACTGTTCATGAAGTCATGTATGCTAATTCAGTTATTAAAATGTCTAGAATTTCTCAAGAGGCAAAAGATCTTCATTAGTGATACCTGATACTTTTCATCATTTAAATGCTCTATCTGAGGAAATATACTGAAATTAGTCATCAGAAGAATCTTCAATTTTATTAACCCTTTAAAAAGATGATTGACAAGGTGGATGAGGTAATATCTTTTATTGACCAACTTCCAATAAGAGACATTACCTCGCCCACTTTGTCTTTCTAATATCCTGGGACCACCACACCTACACCACCATAGCATACATTAAAAAGGTCTGACAAAAGGTTTATTTACACTACAGTAACAATATTGTAATAATATTTCAAACTTTATTTTTGAAATTTCCATCTGAGGACCTGACCTCCCCTGACTCTTGAGTGGGTTTTTTGTAGGGCAGGGGAGGTTAGAGGGGGTTGGTGTGTTTTTGTTTTGTTTTCTTTTTAATGGAATACCTAGTCTCCCAGAATGCAGAATTTGAATTCACAAATCTTATGTTCTAGCAGAGCTGCCCAATCCCTGGCACAATCCTTAAAAGGTAGGAAGAATCCATTAAAAGCTTAGAATCCAGAAGTAGGGGATCTGGTTCTGTCTGATGGTTATAACCAATGGGGAGACCATGGATCTACTGAGGGACCTAATAAAATTGGGATGTGATAGGAAGGTTATGGGTGTATTATAGGGTTGTAGATGGAAAGAACAGTTACTTGTTTCATAACTGTTGTTCTTCGAGATGTGTTGCTCATGTCCATTCAGAATTAGGTGTGTGTGTGCCACATGCACCAGTGCTGGAAATTTCCCCCCAGTGGTATCTGTAGGGCTGGCTCTAGCACGCTTTTCAGTGGCATGCATATGCTCTCGTATATAGGGCACTGCCGGTCCCCCTCCCTCTTAGTTCCTTCTTGCTGTAACTCTGACAGAGGGAAAGTAAGGTGGGTTGTGGAACAGACATGAACAACACATCTCGAAGAACAACAGTTATGAGGTAAGTAACCATTCTTTCTTCTTTGAGTGCTTGCTCATGACCATTCTGCATTAGGTGATTTACCACCAGGGCTTAAAGAGGCAGGCATATACATGATAATTGCAGCACCACTCTGCCAAACTTAGGGTCGTACCGCGTTTGCTGCATGATAGCACAGTGGGATGTAAATGTGTATAGCATGTAGCAGCTCTATAGATGTCCTGAATGGGTACATGGGCCAGGAAGGCCACTGAAGATGTCTCTGGACTTGTAGAGTGGGTGGACAAGGAGGCCAGGGCCAGTACCCCCTTGCTCATATCAGGACTGGCTGCAGACTATAATCCAGGATGAGATCCACGGGGACGACACTGGATGTCCCTTCATCTGGTCAGTGATCGCAACAAAGAGCTGTGTGGAACAGCGGAACGGCCCGGTCCTTTCAATGTGGATTGCCAATGCTCTCCTCACTTCAAGAGAGTGAAGACGCCTCTCCTCACTGGATTCATGGGGCTTCAGATAATATACTGGTAGGAATATGTCCTGGTTCACATGCAAGTGGGAAACTTCCTTCAGCAAGAAAGCTAGGTGAGCACAAAGCTGTACCTTGTCCTTAAGACCATATACAATAGCTCCAAGATCAGGGATTTTAATTCAGAGACCCTCCGTGCCAAGGTGATCGCCACCAGGAATGCCACCTTCCAGGACAGATGCATGAGTGAACAAGAAGCCAACAGCTCAAACAGCGGTTGTGTAAGCCTTGAGAGGACCAGGTTTAGATGCCACTGAGAGATCAGGTCCTGTATGGGAGGAATAAGTCTCTCCAGGTCCTTGAGGGACATGAACACCATTTCATGAGAGAAAACCGACCTGCCTTGGATCGGAGGGTGAAAGGCAGAAATCGCCGGCAGGTGTACCTTAATAGATGCAAAGGCCGGGGCCTCCTGCTTCAGATGAAGCAGATAATCCAGGATCACCTGGATAGGGGATTCAGTCGGCGAGATATTTTGACTTATCACCCAGCAAGTGAAGCACTTCCATTTGGTAAAATAAGATGCTCTCATAGAACCTTTCTGCTCTCCAGTAGGAGCTTTTTGACTTGAGCCAAGCAATGGCACTCATACCCTGCTCAACCATGGAACATCCACACTGTCAGCCACAGAGTGTCCTGATCTGGGTGGAGCAACTAGCCCTGATCTTGAGAGAAAAAGGTCTGGTCTCATTGGGAGCAACCATGATCAGGTTCTGACAGCATCCCAAATCAATGCCGTCTGGGCCAAGCTGAGGATATCAGGATGACCCGTGCCCTGTCCTTCTTGATCTTCACGAGGACTCTGTGTAGAAGAGGAATCAGGGGAAAAGTGTACAAAAGACCCCTTGCCCATGACTGGAGAAAGGCAGGGAGGTGTCCTCCTCTCTCAAGAGGCAGCAGTACTGGACACACTTCTGGTTTTTCTGGGTAGGAAAGAGGTCTACTTGGGGAATTCCCCACCTCTAGAAAATGCTGTCAGTTACCTCCTGGTGGAGAGACCACTTGTGGTGAGAGTGAAAGGACCTACTCAGACAATCCACTGGTGTATTTTTCAAACCCGGTAGATGGACTGCCTCCAGATGGATGTTGTAGCTTACGCAGAACTCCTACAGTCGCAAGGCCTCGTAACATAGGGCTGAAGTCCTGGCCACTCCTTGCTTGTTGATGTAATACATGATTTCTGTGTTGTCCATCAGGACTCTTACAACTTCGTTGGAGAGCTGTGGAAGGAACACTTTGCAGGCCAGACGAATTGCCCTGAGCTCTCTGGCATTGATGTGGAGAGACAACTCTTCCTTGGACAAGAGACCTTGAATTCTCAAGGCACCATGGTGGGCACCCCAGCCCACCTCCAAAGTGTTTGACACCAACAACAGAGTCAGTCAGGGGGCCACAAATGGTACCCCTGCCAATACATATCAGAGTTCCAGCCACCAAGATAAAGAGATAAGTACATGAGGAGGGTATGTGAGCACTCTGTCTCCGGGCCATAAACTGAGGAAAGCCACAACTGGAGCGTAAGTCGCATCCTGGCATGCCAGACCACATACATGCTGCCACATGCCCCAGGAGTCTGAGACACAGTCGTGCCATAATGAGGTGATAGGCCGTTAGTCAGGCCATGAGGCCTGACAATGCCAAGAATCAGTCTTCGAGCAAGAGCACCTTGCCTTGAGTAGAGTCCAGGACTGCTCCAATGAACTCTGTCCTTTGAACTGGTGTTAATATTGATTTTTGCTCATTTATTAACAGACCCAGTGACCGTCATGTATCTTTCACGATCTCGATGCTGTGTCAGACCTGACCCCTTGAAAGACGCTGGAACAGCCAATCGTCCAGGCAACGAAAAACCTGCAGTCCTCTGTGCCACTTGGTGAATACACACAGTGCAGTGGAGAGACCAAATGGTAGAACCACAGACTGGAAACATTGGGTGCCCACAGGAAACCGTGGGAAGACAGTGTTAGAAGTGGATTTTTCCACTTGCTTTTTGGTATGGCCAAACTCCAGCCTAGGATGGAATGCATCTTGTTAAGCCTCAAATTAAATAAATAAATAGGTGGTGTTATCTTCCAGAGTCAAAAACTGCAGACAACAACAGTTTTTTTTAAGAAACGTACTACCCAAACCCAAACTGGTTTGAAACAACCCTGGAGAAAGTGATAAGATAAATTATAGCTACCAACTGCAGAACTCATGAGAAAACTTTACTGACCAAGGTCAGTGAGTTTCCATGCCAACAAGTGATATGCTAATTTTCTGGGGTCTCAGCCATAAAGCCAGGGTTCTGGTTTGGGCACGTTGGAGAGATGATAGCCTGTCGTTTCAGCCAGGGTCCTGGCCAGTCCTGGACACCTCTCCACTCTTCAGAAGGTGCCTGATCACCAAGGGAGCCTGCAGTTTTCTTTTTTTCTCTTTTTGCAGGTCTTTTTTCTGCTTTTGGATTTTTCTTTTACTGATTCTTTTTGTTCACCTGGTTACCCTGGATTGCAAGGCTGCACACCTTAGTATATCCGAAAAGGGTGGCAGGGGGTGTTCAACTGTTGTAACTGGTTGTGGTGGGCTCTGATTATGGCTGCTTACAGTCAGGATGAACTGTCAGTTGGTTGAGCTAATGGAGCATTGGGCTGTTCTCACATTTTATCTTCTATATCAAGAAAACAAGTTGCAGATCTGTTGACTGTCACTCTGGAGATAACATCCACATGTGGTAAATATAACCTGGTTAAATTTGGGATTTAAATTGGGGAATGTTTTTTGGGGATTGTGTGTGTGTATTATCACTGCTCCAAGCTTACTAACCCACAGATTAAAAACAAGCTGAAATCCACTTGTATTCCCCACCAGGCACCCCAGCTGACCCTTGTAACTCCTAGCGCAAACAGCCCACGGCTAGCCTCATCAGGCCGTGACCCATGGTGTCTGTGGAGCAATGGGGAGAAGCAAGGTGCTCGTGCTGTCCTGAGCTGCGCGTATATAATAATGTGTGTTAAGCTGGAATAATCCTTTTCGCCCACAGATTGTGCTCTCTCTCTCTGTCTGGTATGAGCTTTACCCTACTGAGACTGGCTCGGAGGTTTTTCTCCTGGTTGGGCACGGGAAGAGGGATTGTGATTGTGGTGATGCTAGTGTTTTCACTTGAAGGATTTTTGGAATGTTTTAAGGAAACAAAGTTTTGGGGATGGGGCTTATGTATGAGGGGTTGATGTATGTAGGATTTGATAAGGAATGTCTTAGGGAAGTAGAGTTTGGGAATGTGGCTTGTGTATGAGGGGCTGGTGTACGTAGGATTTGATAAGAATTGAAGCTTTTTTAATTGTAATAAGAGGAATTTTTTCATTTAATTCATTTTTCCTTTTTTATAACTCTATATACTTCAATAAAAGTTACATAAATAGTGGTTAACCAAAAAATAGTGGTCTGGTCTCTTATCTCTCGATTGGGACACACTGTTGCCCTTTGTGTCCTACGCCACCACAACAGACAGAAATATGAAAACAGACGTCCTTCAAATCGAGAGTAGCTTACCAGTAGCCCTGATCCAGGGAGTGGATGATAATTGCCATGGTGACCATATGAAATTTTAACTTCTTGATGTATTTTTTTCAAAGCTTGTAGGTCTAGAATCGGCCACAGTCCCCCTTTGGCTTTGGGGATCAGAAAGTAGCGGGAGTAGAAATCCTTTCCTCTCAATGCTTGAGGGACCTCTTCCACTGAGCCCACGCGTAGCAGGGCTTACACCTCCTGAACAAGGAGCTGCTCATGAGAGGGGTCCCTGAAGAGGGACTAGGAGGGAGGGTGGAAGGTGGGAGCAAAAGAAACTGGAAGGTATAGCCAAAAGCCATGGTGTTTAAAATCCAATACTCTGTTGTTATGGCCCTCCCAAGCAGGAAGGAAAGGTGCTAGGTGGGGAGAAAATCATCAGGAACTTGGATCCTGAATTCAATCTGGTGCTTATTCTCGGGTGCACTTTCAAAAGCCTCACTTTCCCCCCTGAGGGGTGGTGGCTCAGTCCTGTTCTCGAGGTCAAGGCCAGTGAATTGTCTCAATGGTGCTTATAGTTCTTGTGCCTCCTCTGGTAGGGCTCTGACCAGGGCTGTCCCCCAAATCGCTGCTGCTGAGAGGACCTGAAGTGCCTCCTGGATGAAGACGGTGTATAGGCCCAACGATTTCAAAGTGGCCCTTGAATCTTTAAGCGCATACAGCCTGGCATCAGTCTGTTCTGCAGAGGACAGAACCTTCAAACAGAAGGTCCTGGATGGATTGCTGGACTTCCACTGAAAGGCCATCTGATTGGAGTCAGAATGCTCTCCTCATCAACACTCTGGAGGCCATTGCCCACGCTGTCGAGTCCGCTGCATCCGATGCCGCCTACAGGGAGGCTCTGGCCACTGCTTTCCCTTCCTCCAGGACTGTCTCAAATTCCTGTTGGGAGGTCTGTGGGAGGAAGTCAGCAAACTTCTCCAGCAACTGCCAGATATTAAAATAGTAGCTTCCTAAAAGTGCCTGCTTATTTGACACTCTCAGCTGTAGTATACCTTGCGACCAAATAAATTTAACTTCTTGCCTTCCTTATTTTTAGGTGTTGAGCTCACTTGTCCCTGCCTGTCACGCTAGTTAGATGCTGCCATCACTAGCAAACCCGAATATGGATATAGATATTCAAACCTCTTGGCTAGGACATATTTTCACCTCCACTTAGACATGAGAGGCAGGGCAGCTGGGGTCTGCCCCAGCGCCTTACCAAGCTTCAGCATCCCATCGTGCACTGGAAGGGCCACTCTGGAAGGAACTGTGGTTGCCAGGACTTCAAAGAGTTCATCTTCTGGCTCAGGCAGTTCCTCTATTTTAGGGCCCAGGTTAACTGCTACCCACTTCAACAGCTCCTCGTGCACCCTGTAGTCATCTAGAGGGGCGGCGTAGAAGGAACCTACGACAGCCTCGTCTGACAAAAAGGATAAGGAGGCAGGCAACTGGGGGTGAGCTAGGTCCACCTCTCTGGTTGGGATGGCAACCGAGGGGCTGCCCTTACGGTCTGACTCCATATACACCCCCGCCGCCGCATCAGAGTCCCCAGATGGTTGTGGTACCGAGGGGCTTGCCAACGACTGCACATGTACCATTACGGCCTGAGGGAACCCCCATAGATTCCAAAATTGCCAGGACCTGGCCACTGTACTTGCAGCCACACTGCCATCTGCAGCGGCATGGGGAACCCAGCAGGCTGCTTGGGGGCTTAGCTCCTCAGACTCGGGGGAGGAACTGGTCATCCCCCCATCAAGGGACAAGTGTTGGCGACTACGAGGATTCCAATGCCACATGCTTCACCACACCACTTCTTAAGCACTGGTGATCTGCGCCTAGCACCTAGAGACTGAAGACTTGATCCAGAACTGTGCCTATGTGCTACCGGGGAGCAGTGCAAAACCGGCAAGGAAGGGAGGGGCTGTGGCGGAACCAGCACCAATTTTACCTTCAACTGGTTCCCGGTCTAGGCATCTGAACCTCGGTGCCCTGCTCTACCCTCCTGCGGTGTAGACGGCACCACAAATCCAACAGGTCCTTCCCTGCCTGGAACTCCTCTGGTGTTGAAGGGACTAGTAAGCAGCGCAGGCCCTTGCTACTCCCCAGCGATGGCAGTGGCACCGGGGCTGGGCTCGACACCCTCCAGGGAGAGCCGTTCTCAGGGCCGAATCAGCTTTCCCTACAGTGCCCAAGCTCTTCTTAGCGAACTTCTCTTTCTTGGCATGCGCCTTTCTCTTCCTCAGTGCCGGCGACGTTGACCACTGCCGTGTGGGCACCAATGCTGGGAGAGCGCTTCTGGTTGATGCTGCCATACTTGGGGCCGAATCCGACCACTGCTTTGACACCGGCCTGAGAGCTGACTCCATAAAAAGGGCCTTGAACCTAATGTTTTGGTCCTTATTGGTTCTGGGGCAAGAGCCCTTACAGATCTTACACTTCTCATGAAGGTGGGCTTTCCCCAGGCACTTCAGACTGCTCTGGTGAAGATCACTCAAAGACAGTCTTCTTGCATGAAGCGCAGGGTTAAAACCCAGGAACCAGGGCATACCCCCACCCTGGGTAAACAGCTAACTAACTAAGCCCTGGTCTCCAGTTACCTGGAGATTCAGTGGCAGCCGACAGGAGTTATACAAGCTACACAGAGTAGTTTATGTAACTCCCGTTGACTGCTGTGCTTCCCTTGTGTGTGCCGTCTTCACTGCACTGCGCTGACAGGAACCCCGTTCCTGTTGACGCAGCACTACACCACTTGAGGGGATCATTTGAGTGGGTCTACACTGACCGCTCAATCGATCCAGAAAGATTGATCTGATGGCAGCAACTTTGCCAGATATACCCTAATTTACTAACTAACAAACTCTAAAACAGGAACTATGTGCACCATATAAAACGAAGAATCACCAGGAATACTGTTGCTTGCAGGAGCAAGAGAGGGTTCCAGCACTATCACAGGCGGTAAGAAGGAACTTAAGAGGGAGGACGGCCAGAAATGACCTATATACAAGCGCATGTGTGCGCCACTGCAGAGGGCACTAGAGCCAGCTCTAGGGGAAAAATTTCCAGCACTGGTGCACGTGGCGTGCACACACCTAATTCTGAATGGATATGAACAAGTACTCGAAGAACCACCTCAAATTTCAGTGAAAAACAGATCATTTTAGGTTTGTGTTTCAAATATATCTGAAGGTTTTCTTCACAGTGAACATGTTTCAAACTGCTCGTATTTTAAACATACACAAAATAATTAACAACGCAATGTTACATTCCAACTGCTACAACATTTGACAACGAAGTTTTTTAATAAATGAAAGTGTGCACACAGGCATTATTCATTTGAAACAAAACATACCTGTGTTCGCAGAATTTCACCTTTTGACAACTGCATATCACCAGTCAACTCTTTCACTGTGATGCCCAGTGGCTCCAGACGCTTGCTGAAGTAATTTGTCATTTCAGCTGCCAAAGCCTTCATAGGAGCAACATACACAATCTGCACCAAAAGAACATTAGCTTGATAAATGAGCAAACCTCACAATGTCATTTGTTTCACAGCAACCAATACAAATCACAATTTATTGTGAAATATGATTCTAGGCACTTACAGTGAAAAATCTTAATAGTGATATATGAAAAGTAGTTATCTTTGTTGGATAAGTGTGCCGCTGTTTAGAGGACAATGGATTTTGTTTATACAGCCTCATTACTTTGAGAATTGGTTCTGCATCAAAGCTAAATGTATTTTCATAGCTTTTCACATGGGTAATATGATTTTCAGAACACAAATAGAAATTGGTTTAATAGTAATGAAGTAAATCACCAGCATTTTCTATGAGTCTGAAGTATGACAACCTTGAAAACTTCTTGATTTCATATAATGTAAGATAAAACCCATTATACAGTCATACGCAATTAAAAAGCTGGGTTTTTTTGGTTCATTAAATTCTTACCTTAAACTCATCCTTTTTGATAACTCCTTGCTGAACATGCTGGCGAATTTCATGTAAGACTGTTAGCATGGCAATGTTAGTTTTCCCAGCTCCAGTGGGTGCACAGATCAGCATGTTCTCATTTGTATTGTAGGCAGTCTCAAAAACTATTGATTGGATTCGGTTTAGTCTTTTCATTCCTTTAAAAACAAGTTGCCCAATCTGAAAGAAAACGAAGTGTTGAAATGAAAATACAGGGACAGCAAAATTAAGGGGATAATTTTTTAATCGTCTTAGAAATTAGTCACAAGCCTTTGATCCCAAAAGGCTAACTCTACCATGCTGGAAATTTCAAATTCCTTTTCTTATGTATTAAAAGTAGGATAACTTGTAAAACATTAACATAATTATTAATCAGTTACTCATAACTACACCACCATTACATTTTTCATGATTTCTTTTAACAAAAACACACTGGACCAAACTTCAATTACAGTTAATGCATGTTAGTAGAAACAGTATTAATAAACTGTAGGACTGCAGTATGTATTTTAAATGTAATTACATAATAACGGTTAGTAAGAGAATATACATCTATATAGCACTTTATAAACGGGGACAGATGTACTAAGTTGACATTTTAAGGCCATTCTAAGGCATAAAGAAGAAACAATGCTCTCTTCCTTTCAGAGCATTGTCAGGCCACCACCTATGGAGGCTGCATAGCTAAATGAGAAGTCCAAAATATAAACTAACATATTACATTAGAAAAACCAATATTAAAAGAACATTAAGGTTACAAAGTAAAGCAGTCAAAAATTAGGAAATGCCAGAATTAAGGTTGCCCATGCAATCTTATTTTGGCCTCACTGAGCGTACGCAATAGGATATGGTCTTTAATTACAATATTACATACTACTTTTTTCTACAGTACCATTGTCATATATTGCACAGCAGATATGTTTGTGCAGTGGAGACTGTTGTCTGTGGATATGCCTATACTACATCAAAACCAAGGCCTGACTCAGCTGTAAGCCCAAGAATCCTTTCTGTTAACATTCAAATCAGTTTGACTTGGATCAGCAAGTGCTCAGGACCCAGGTCCTAGGACCCTGCTGGTGGAGAAGCAAAATTGGTCAGAGGCCAAGTCCTGTCATTTTGCAGTGTGGATGCAGCTCAAGCCACAGACCTGAGTCAAAAGGTCTGCATAGTGCAGTATGGACTTGGAAGCACGGCTGAGACTCAGGTCCAACAGCCTAAGCCCAGGTTTATGATGCAGTGTGGATGTTTAAGAACTGACCCAGAAACACTGAGTCCACAAGCCCAGGTCCCACAGATGCAGGTTTAAAGTGCAATGTAAACACACCCTGTAGGACCCCTGACTCATTTATGGTAGAAGTCGGAGGATGTATAATGAATGAGGCAGGGGATTGCAGGAAGGATGGTCTCGTAGTTAAGGAAGTTGAATGCTGTCACGGAACACTGGATTCTATCCCTGTCTCTACGTCAGCATTCCTGTCTGATGCTAGACAAATAACTTATGGCAAAATTTTACACAAGTGGTCACTAAATGTGCTCCCCATTTTTGGGGCCGGATTTGCAGAAGTACTGAGCACTCACAACTGCAACTGAAATCATTCAAGGGAAGCCGTATTTTGAGCACATAAAGCGCTATGTAATGCTAAGTACTCTGAAAAATCAAAGCCATCTGAGGTCAGGCCTACAACATTTTTTTTAAAAAAAAGTTTTAATCTCTCTCTGTCTCAATTCCTTATCTGTAAAATGGGGATAATACCATCTCCTTACTTCACAAGGATGTCGTAAAGAAAACTTCATTAATGTTTGCAAAGCACTGAGATACTATGAAGAGAGCAGAGAAAAGCACACAAGGAAAGTGGAGGTTTCTTACAGTAAGTGGAGATTCTCTGAAAGGCGTGGTCCCTATCTATACTATAGATGTGGGGATATGCACACCTGACTGTGCACCATGAGCCCAAGTTTGGGTGATCTTCAAACGCATTGATCCGCACATGTGCAGCAGCTCTCCTCGTGCTCCCGTCCAGTGTCAGTTGTGTCTCCAGTTCCTCTTTTAACCACAAATCCAATAGGATCCGAAGCAGAGGGGCTGCTGCAAAGAAAAACAGGGTTACTTACCAGTAACTGTTGTTCTTCGAGATGTGTTGCTCATATCCATTCCAATATAGGTGAGTGTACACCTCTGTGCACGGGTTCCCTGGACTTTTTTCTCCTTAGCGGACCCTGTAGGATCAGTTCAAGCGCCCCCCTAGTGTGCCACATGCATGCTGTAGTATATGAAGCACCGCTAATCCTACGGCCCCTCAGTCCCTTCTTTTTGCCAACTCCAACAGCGGGGACGGAGGGTGTGTGTGGAATGGATATGAGCAACACATCTTAAAGAACAACAGTTACTGGTACGTAACCCTGTTTTCTACTTCAAGAGATTGCTCATATCCATTCCAATATAGGTGATTAAAAAGCAATATCTAGGAGGTGGGTAGGAGTTACCGGTGAGCTGCCCGCAGCATGGCTCTGCCAAATCCTGCGTCCTCCCTTGCCTGTTGAACAATGGCATAATGGGATGTGAAGGTGTGCAACGATGACCAGGTGGCAGCCTTGCAGATGTCCTGCCAAAGACGAGGTATGAGCTCTGGTTGAATGCACTGTGATGACACCTGGAAGTGGTACATTCACCAGCTCATAGCAACACTTGATGCAGGAGGTGATCCACGCAGAGATGCGCTGGGTGGAGACAGGTGTTCCTTTCATCTGGTCCGCCACGATGACGAAGAGCTGCATCGTTTTCTGGAAGGGTCTCGTCCTGTCGATGTAGTAAGTCAGGGCTCTTCTCACGTCCAGTGAGTGCCATCTCTGCTCCTCCCCCAAACCATGTGGTTTGGGAAAAAGTACAGGTAGGAAGATATCTTGATTAAAATGAAACTGGGAAACCACCTTGGGCAGGAAGGCTGGGTGGAGTCTCAACTGCACCTTATCCTTGAAGAATATGGTGTAGGGGGGCTCCCAGATCAAAGCCCTAATCTCAGAAACCCTCCTAGCAGAGGTAATGGCCACCATGAAGGCAACCTTCCAGGAGAGGACAAACAGAGCGCATGAAGCTATGGGCTCAAAGGGGGGCCCCGTGAGTCTGCAGAGGAACAGGTTAAGATCCCAGGGAGGCCCTGGGTCATGGACCTGCAGATAAAGCCTCTCCACCCCCTTAAGAAACCTGACTGACATGGGGTAGGACAACAGGGATCTCCTCTCTAGCAGCTGATGGAAAGCTGAGATGGCCGCCAGGTGGACCTTCAAGAAGGCTACTGCTAGGCCCTGGAGTTTCAGCTGGAGCAGGTACTCCAGGATCGCCTGAATAGGTGAGAGGCTTGGTGGAATACCCCGGAACTCCGCCCAACAGATAAACCGCCTCCACTTGGCCTGGTACATGTCTTGTGTTGATGGTTTTCTGCTGCACCGAGCAGGCTCTCTCCCCCTCCATCAGCCACAGAGTCTCCAGGCCGTCAAGTGCAGGGAGTCCAGGTCCGAGTGCAGCAGGTGACTGTGGTCTTCGGAAAGCAGGTCGTGTCATCTCGGGAACTCCACTGGCACAGCAATCGACAGGTCCAGCAGCATATTGTACCAATGCTGTCTCAGCCAGGCCAGGGCGATAAGTATCATGTCCACCCCGTTCCTCTTGATTTTCAAGAGGCCTTGGGCAGGAGCGGAATTGGGGGAGATGCATATATGAGGGTCCCCTTCCACTCGATGAGGAACGTGTCGGATATCGAGCACAGCTCATGACCCTGGAGCAAGCAAAACCTCGGGCACTTCTTGTTCCAGGATGACATGAACAGGTTCAGTTGCGGAACACCTCACTTGCGGAAGATGGAAGTCGCCACCTCCGGGTGCAATGACCAGTCATGGCAGGGTAGAAATGACGTGCTGAGACAGTCCACCTCATCATTCCTGACCCCCAGAAGGTGAGAGTCAGAAAGATGAAAGTCGTGCCTCACTGCAAGGTCCCAAAGTAAAATGGCCTCCTGGCAGAGGGCTGAGGAGCGCCCTCCCCCCCCGCCTGTTAATATAGAACATGGCTGCAGTATTGTCCATCAGGACTTGCACCACTCTGCCTGTCAGGAAACTGAGGAACACCTTGCATGGCTGTCTGACGGCCCTGAGTTCTTTTACACTGACATGGAGGCTCCTCTCCTCCTCCATCCAGAGATTCTGAGTACCCAAGTCGACAATGATGTGGGCTCCCACCCCACACCCGAAGCATCAGAAATGAGGGTGGCCGAAGGGGCCAAATCCCTGAAGGGGACGCCCTTCAACACTGCCCCAGGAACCCTCCACCAATTCAGGGAGCCCAGGACTAACGGAGGGACTGTGACCACCCTATTCAAGGGGTGCCTACTCGGCACATATGCCACGGCCAACCATGCCTGGAGCAGTCTGAGTTTGAGGCAAGCCATCCTCATCACATATGTGCAGGCTGCATTGTGCCCTAACAGCTGTAAGCAGTGCCTGGCTGTCGTAGTGGGGCACCGGTGCAGCTGGGCGATAATCGCAGTCATAGCCTTGAACCTAGGTTGTGGAAGGAAGGCTCTGGCCTGTGAAGCATCCAGGGTGGCTCCTATGAGTTCTATTCATTGCACTGTGGATAGAGTTGACTTCTGCTCATTTATGAGCAGCCCCAACCTGTTGCGTGTAGCACAGGTGAAGGACATGCTGTCCTGTACATGGGACCTGGACTTGCCCCTGATTAGCCAGTCGTCCAGGTAAGGGAAAATATGGACCGCCCGGCACCTCCGATGGGCCGCCACTACCACCAGGCACTTGGTGAACACTCTGGGGGTGGACAACAGGTCAAAGGGCAGGGCTGTAAATTGGTAGTGGGACCTAGCTTCCATGAATCGAAGGAAGTACCTGTGGCTGGGAAGGATAGATACATGGAAAAATGCATCCTTCAAATCAAAGGTGGCAAACCAATCTCCTGGATCCAAAGCAGGGATAATGGAGGCTAGGGAGACCATGTAGAACCTGAGCTGATTGATGAATTTGTTTAGTCGATGCAGGTCTAATATGGGCCTCAGGCCCCCCTTCGCTTTGGGGATGAGGAAGTATCTGGAATAAAATCCTATCCCTATTTCATGCTGGGGAACCATTTTCATTGCCCCCAGGTTGAGGAGGGTGTTTACCTCCTGTAAGAGGAGTTGCTCGTGAAAAGGTCCCTGAAGAGAGATGTGGGGGGGGTTGTTTGGCAGGTGGCAAAGTGTAGGGTGTATCCTTGGAGAACTATTCTGAGGACCCAACCGTCTGATGTAATGCTAGCCCATTCTGCGTAGAAGGGCTTCAGCCTATACAGGAAGGGATGGGACAGATCCAGGGGCATGATAGGAGTGCCACACTCAGGAATACCATTAAAATTGACCTTTTTTGTTGCTTGGCCCCTTGGGGGTCTAGATGGTGGCCTAGATTGTTGCTGCAGCTGTGGTCACGACTGGTGCCTCAAGGTCTGAGGTGTGTAGAGGCCCAAGGAGCGCAGCATGGCCTGCGAATCCTTAAAGCCGTGCAGCTTCTCATCAGTTTTGCCCGAAAACAGGGCCGACCCATCAAAGGGGAGGTCCTGTATCGACTGCTGCACCTCCTGTGAGAGCCCCGAGGACTGCAGCCATGAACACCATCTCATAGCAATGACCGAGGCCATAGTCCTGCTTGCGGTGTCTGTGGCATCACTGGAAGTTTGTAATGCTGCCCCCGCCACAGTGATCCCTTCCTTAAGGACTGTGGCAAAGTCCGCCGCCTGCTCCTGGAGCAATGCCTCAGTAAGCCGCCTGAGAGAGTCCCAGAGGTTGAAGTTATACTGGCCCAAGAGGGCTTGGTGGTTTGTAATACACAATGCAGAGCCCCAGTAGAGTAAACCTTTCTCCCGAACAAGTCCATTTTTATTTTTGTTCTCCTTGTTCTTAGGAGTGGAACTCTGGTACCACTGCCTGTCCCTTTGATTGGCCGCCTCCACCACTAGGATTCCCAGGGCCAGGTGAGTGAAGAGGAACTCGAACCCCTGAGCTAGTACATAATGTTTCTTCTCGGAGCTCTTGGATGTGGGAGCGACCGAGGCAGGGGTTTGTCACAGGACCTTAGACATGTTAAGGACCCTGTCATACACAGGCAGGGACATCCTTGATGGGCTCTGCATCCCAAAGACACTGAAAAGAGGGTCCTCCTCCTCTCAGAGTTCCCTGACCTCCAAGTTTAAGTGGAGCCCACCCTTTTTTGCAGCTCCTGGTGCTCCTTAAAGTCTCTCACCGGCACCCTGCTTCATCAGGGGAAGAGGAGGAGGATTGTGGGTGCTTGCCTCACTGCAATGCTCCGTGGAGGGTCCCTCCCCTGGGTCCGATTCCTCATCCGAGGAATGGCCCTTACAATCTTTGTTGTAGGGAGTACTGACTGAGCTCCCAAAGATGGTACCTTGTCCCATATGAGCCCTCAATGGCCACCCCGGTGCTGATATTGGCACTGGTTGATGCCTCTCCTGGTGGTGTCGGTTGGACTCCTGGGCCTCCCTGCCTTTTGGGGACTCCGAGCCTTTGAAGCGGTGGTCTCAGGCCTGTCTCCGGCCCTTGCCTCTCCACGTCAGGGACCGGCGCCTCGACGACTCCGAGGAGGTCGAAGAACGCCAGTGCTGCCGCAAAGCAGTGCACTCCAAAGAGCCTGAGGACATTCGTCATCTTGGCACCAACAACTTGAAGTGTCACTTGCCCTTGGGAGACTAGGAATGGTGCCGCCTGGAGCCTCTCAATGCCGAACCCAACTCCGAGGACCAGGGTCTGTGATGCTCTGCACGAGAGCCCCCCAGTGCCAGGCTCCGTGCCGGTGATCGGGTCTGGTGCCATCTTGATGAACAGCTTGGTGCTGGGGACTGACAGCGGGAGCTGTCTCTGCGCCATCAGTAGGCCCTCGAGTAGTGCTACCGTGAAAGAGTAGCCTCCGGTGCCGGGGACCATCCACGGTGCCGCGGGAAGGATTCACTTGATGAGGACGACTCAGAGCTGAGAGGGGAACTTCTATGCTCTAGCCTCAGTGACTGCCCAGTGCGGGTTTGCCCTGGAGCACCAGCCCTCTCCTCCTTGTTCGGGGGGGAAGAAGAGGCATGTGCAAGGCCATCAGGGCCCTTCCCACCTGACAAGCCTCCGGTGTCAACAGCACCTGCAGGGGCGCTTCCCCACCCCCAGGAGTCGGGGGAGGCTCCTTGCCCGGAGATGCAGGCACTGGAACATGCTCAACGGGCTGTGGCTGGTGCATCTCCACACTCGACCCCACTTGCATCGGGAGTGTGGGGGAGTTAGTGCGTTCCATGCACTGCCGCCTCTTCTTCTTCGGCACCGGAGATGTTTGCTGGCACTGAGCTGACTCCGATGCTGGCGGTACGCTCTGCACAGAGGAGTGTCTCGCTCAGTGCTGAGGTGGAACGAGGCATTTCAGAAGACAGTCGGAGTGCTGCTTCCATCAGGATTGCTTTCAGCCTAATGCCCTGCTCTTTTTGAGTTCTAGGCTTGAAAGCTTTACAAATTCGGCACTCTTCCCTCCAATGCTGCTCTCCCAGGCACTTGAGGCAGCGATCATGAGGGTCACTAATAGGAAAACCCTTGCTGCAAGAAGTCAAAGGCTTAAAGCCAGGTGACCCGGGCATGGCCCGGCCACCCTGAGCCCCTAAGGTCTCCTATCTAAATCTTATCTAGCACTTAATATACTAAACACTTAACACTGCTAACACTTAACTAACTAAACACAACGAAGTCAATCAGGGGAAGATGCACGCAATGAAGCAAGAGATGTTCCAGCAACAGTCACGGGCGGAAAGAAGGAACTGAGGGGCCCTAGGGTTGGCAGTGCCTCATATACCGTGGCATGCGTGCGGCACTCCAGAGGGCGTCTGAGCCGACCCTACAGGGTCTGCTAAGGGGAAAAAAGAGTTCCGGGAAGCCATACACAGAGGCATTCACTCACTTATATTGGAATGGATATGGGCAATCACTCGAAGTAGAACGGTACTTAGCTAAACTAGGCGGTACCAACAATGAGTCCATCTGTACTCATAGGGCACTGGTGAGCGTTTGCCTTTCCATTTCCGTACCCGCAGTCATGTTGGATCCCTCTTCTCGCATTGGGAATCATTAGGAAAAGGATAGATGATAAGACAGAAAATATATTTCCACGTATAAATCAATGGTACACCCACATCTTGAATACTATGTGCAGATCTGTTCACTCCATCTAAAAAAAAATGTACTGGAATTGGAAAAGGTACAGAAAGGGGCAACTAAAATGATTAGGGGTAAGGAAAAGCTTCCGTATGAGGAGAGATTAATATGACAGACTCTGAGACTGGAAAATGGATGACTAAGAGAGGATATGACAGAAGTATATAAAGTCATAACTGGTGTGGAGAAAGTAAATAAGGAAGTGTTATTTACTCCTATTGAGAACACAAAAACTAGGATTCACCAAATGAAATTAATAGACAGCAGGTTTAAAACCAAGAAAAGAAAGTATTTCTTCACACAATGCACAATCAACCTGTGGAATTCCTTGCCAGAGGATGATGTGAAGTCCAAGAGTATAATGGGGTTAAAAAAAGAACTAGATAAGTTCATGGAGGCTAGGTCCACCAATGGCTATTAGCCAGGATAGGCAGGGATTGCGGTGTGCCAGAAGCTTTTTGAGTCCTGAGTGGAAAGAATCAACAGATATTGTACTTTGCGGAGACTCCTGCTCATCCAGGCAGAACAGACACCATTGCCGCTCACCTCTGATAGGCAGGAGATGCAATTCTTGAATTCCAGGACTCCGGGCACAGTCCTGGAACCAGGGCGGGTTTCCCCCAACCACAGGGGGAAAACTACTCTATACTAACTATAAATTATACTAACTAACTAAGCTAAGATATCATGCTATTTACAAATATTTTTACTTTCCAGTTTATACACGGAGTGAAGGAGGACACTATTCCAACTTAGGCTATGCAATGGTAAGAAGGAACTGGCCTCTCATACACTCTTATACTGCCTCTTATATGCTCAGTCTGGAGCACAAGGAGAGCTTCTACACATTTGCATGCCCATGGACACTGCTTTGATGATTTTCCGGACTCAGGTGTGTGGCACACATGCATATCTCCCCTGTTGTGGAATATACATAAGGACCACAACTTGAAGAATTTATAATTCTATAGTCAAAGCAGGGTTTGAAAATGTGCAGTAAATAAATCCTAAGGCCACACATTCAATGAGGAGGCTAAAAAGAATATTGATCTACTACCCATACAGTGAGCACTATTCATCCTCTACACTGAATAAGGCAGGGGTTCTATGGAAAAAATAGTATTTTATCATGAACTTAAAGAGTATATCAGGATGAATACACACAAGTGGGGCAAATTAAATTTGTGGGCAATAACAATTTTGGGATTACTTGATTAAGGCTGCAAAGTCAAGCAGTCCTAAATGTTTTTTTAAACAGGTATGTGCAGTTATGAGAAGGCAGTGTCTGCCCCTCACAAGAGCTGGCAGCACTATGGGTTGATGCTGTGCACACAGCAAAAGATGATTTCCAACTAAGACACTCTTCTACCAAAGTCTCTCTGCGCTTATTCCCTCATTCATGAAGCACCAAACCACACTGCCTCACATGCACAAACTGGTTGGCTTTAGCCTGGCTTATTCAGAGGTCTCTCTTCATTTCAGTTCATTATAAATGTGATCGTTTCAAAGACTATCCACTAAACCACACTGCTTCCCATGTAAGAAAAATGATGTTCCACTGTGAGATTCTTCTAATGGGGGGAGAGAGGGATTGCCCGTATTGTAGCTTCTGTAGGTGAAGTGCATTGTATACAACAGGGGTTCCTTCCATTTCTTCATTTCCCCACTACCACAAGCTCTAAGCTCACAAGCTCCCACCATCCCATATATCAGGGACTTTCTGCAACTCCCCACCTCTTCCCTCAGGCCAGGGGCTTTATATGTCACCCATTCTCCACTCTGCTACATGCAGGGGCTCTGTATATGTCACGTTCCCCTACCTCTATGCCATTGTTCACCCTTCTCCCCAACATGGGCTGGCACTTTGCGTGACCTGCCACAGCTCTCTGGTTGCTGATGGGCACCTCCTATAGGACAGGAACTGAAAAATCCTAAGGACTCTCCCATTTGCTTAAGTAAGTATCTCTGATACAAATGGTACTCAACAGCCCTTTTGTGTTGACAGGGATGGGTCACTATACTTGACGATACCCAATATGGGTTCCAGTGTGGGGTGGTACATGACACCTAGGTTAAGCTGTGAGGTCAGTGGGGGGATTTTTCCTCCCTATACTGAAGCAGATTCTTTAGGGGTACTTAGGTGGCCCGTTCCATGATGCAATCTATTTCTGGTGGAGTGGTCTTGTTTGGTGGAAGCAGTTTTAAGTGTGTTAATGTCTGTATCCCAGACACTGTCTCCAGAATATAGTCTGTGGTATCAGAGTGCCCGATTAATCAAAGATGGGACCTGTGGCTTTTTCATCACAATAGGTCCTCAATATTTAAGCAACAATGCTATTGTAAATGAAAATGCCATGGCACAAAAACCGTTTTATAAATTATAGACTCATAGACTCAGACTCATAGACTCATAGGTCAGAAGGGACC
>ML675604.1:59706754-59964616 GCA_007922155.1 Mesoclemmys tuberculata | reverse complement strand
CCCCTCTCGTAGGTACTTCAACTACTTGATGAAGAAATCCATCCATTACTGATAATGGAACAGGAACACAAATTAATTAGCAAAGAATTTGCCTATGAAATTTACCTTAGTTTTCCCTTGTACACTATAGTGGCAGTTCTACTCAAACCTAAGGCTTGCTCTTTTGTTTATGGCATTTGAATTCATGTTTCTATACATATCCCAAATATATCTCTATGTCTGTTATAGTTCACTGAATCTTTTAATTCAGAAAAATGTTTATTCCTGCCTTGATCTATTTTTAAGTATTTCCAGAAGGTCTCCTTAAGTCTCTCAGTAGCTTTATTTCAACACTGCGGCAATCCTCATTAGTAATATCCTTTTATAGGTTATCCTGTTTGCAAAACTGTAGGTGGAAAGCCATTTGTTTCCCATCAACTACTGTATGTATGTTTACTTGGTGTCTCTTCAATATTCCTTTCACTTTCATCGATAGGGCTATTATAAAATGTTAATGGGCTTCCTATAGAGGCAATGATTGCTCTAGCAATATCAGGGTTCGATCAATGTATTTTATAGTCTTTTTTTATCTATCTTGGGTTTCCAGTTAAGTTTTTGGAATTCTTAAAACTCCTTTTGAAAACATTGCATTTTTTCTTTGTTTCTTAAAGTTCCATTTAATTAGGTTTTTAATACCATGCAAACTGTTTGCAGGTCATATTGAAGGAATTACTGGAGAATAATTCACACATAGGTGACAAATATATAATACAGCTGAACAAAATACCCAGGTAACTTACAGTATTTTACCAGAATGTCTTTTTAAAAAAGGCAGAAGTAATCTAACAGTCCAGCGAGACACAGCCATTAGCAATGTCAATAAGGGACTATGGGCTCAGTTAAGCAAAGAAATTAAGCATGTGTTTAAGTTCATAAAGTACACCCGTTAGCATCACTGAAACTGTTCACAAGCGTATGTTAAGCATGTGCTTACATATTTTCCTGAATCAGGGCCTATAGAACTATAGAATTTTCCTGAATCAGGGCCTATAGAACTGAGTCTGTTAACCATTCAGAACATAACCTAAGGCTCATTTTTTTCCCTAGCATTCAGGGATTGATTTTTGTGTCTTCTGTGGAGGGTGTATTACTCAGTTACCTTTACTTATCAGGGTGAGCAGGGCAGTTCTTTGTATTAATGTATTTTATTGTAATATATATAAAAATTCCAAGACAGCATATAGTTGGTGCTTATTTATGCATTTCTACATCCAAATAAAATTAATATATATTTATACCCAAAGTATGGATCACCTAAACAGGCATATGACCATCTTCACTGCTGTGGGGAAATACTAAACACCTTTAATAATAATTTGCTAGCAGATACAAATGAGCGTAATTTTAGACACTGATATGAAAAAGGTGTATATTTAGCAATCTTGAGAAATCTATGGGGAAAAAAAGAGATTGATCTTAAATAGATTGGACATGAGGATCTTTGGAAGATAAACCATTGGCAAATAAAAGTCTAACAGAGGCACACGTATGACCCAACATATCTATTATGGGCTTTGGCCTTGCAAGACTGGCAAGGCCTTGTAGACCCAGGGCACGTAACCGGAAGCAGGCATGTGATTGACAGGAACCAAGATGAAAGTCTTCCAGTTGCTAAGGCTGGGACCATAGATTGTGGACTAAGAGTGATCTTTTGCACATCTCTCCCCTGATAACAGCAGAAGGACAACTGCCTGTGAAACAGCAGAAACTCAGGGTCCAGAATGCGACCAATTGAGCAAGTGCAAAGGGAGCTGGAGCACAAGCGCCAAAGCAACATTAGCAGGAGACCTTGCTAAATAGAGGCAGTCAAAGTCATACATGAGGATGACTAGGGGGAGATCAAAAAGGAGCCAGATATAGAGGCAAAGGAGGCATACATTTTATTTAGTGATATTAATAAGCCAGACACTAGACTTCAGTTTGCAACGCTATTTCTGTTGTGAGAGAGTATTGGAGGGGTACAGAAAGAAGCGGTGGACGGGGAAACTGAGGGAGTGGCGTACCTGATGCAGGTCTGGTGAAGGCAACTCAGTTACAGAGTCCATCAAGGAATAGAATCATAGAATATTAGAGTTGGAAGGGACCTCAGGTCACCTAGTCCAACCCCCTGCTCAAAGCAGGACTATCCTCAGCTAAATCATCTTGGCAAGGGTTTTGTCAAGCCGCAACTTAAAAACCTCTAAAGATGGAGATGCCACCACCTCCCTAGGTAACCCATTCCAATGCTTCACCACCCTCCTAGTGAAAAACATTTTCTAATATCCAACCTAGACCTCCCCCACTGCAACTTGAGACCATTGATCCTTGTTCTGTCATCTGCCACCACTGAAAACAGCCTAGCTCCATCCTCCCTTGAACCCCCTTTCAGGTAGTTAATACTTAATCCCACAATTATACTGAACATCAAGGATAAAATAGTACTTTGTACTGTACAGCATAAACAATCCAAACTGACTAACTCTTTAAAAAACTATGCTTGAACAAAACATAGGAAAACTGCATAGAAATTAGATGGGGTATTCTATGTATTTTTTTTATTGGTTATTTATTTTTTAAACTACAAAAATGGCTACAAGAGCATGAATATTGGGGAAAGTTATTGTGGTTTGGTTCTGAAAAGGACTCACAATGCTAATTTAATCACAAGCTTACTGTGTCAATGATTTCTATTCAAAATTTGCTCTGTTTACTAGATTTTAATTGCCAGCCCTGTAAGCCCAAGCTGGGCTCCAAGTCAAACAGATTCTTTTGTGATGTCACATCACCAGCAGTAAAAATTTCTGCAAGCCAAATTCTGTCATTAATCCCTTTGTGCTCAAAGTGAAAGACATCTGAGGGAAAAATTTTGCTTTTGAATCAAAGTACATAAGTAGTAACTGGGTTCAGTTGTGTTGTGTCTGCAAACCTATATAGATACAGAGTGGTGGAAAAGTATTCTTGCCATTGAATCCAACAGTTTACTCTGAATGCACACAGGGAACAGATCTCTGATGTAAGAAAGAACCATTTTTACACATAATATAAAACACTGTTAGAAGTGGATTTTTCCACTTGTTTCTTGCTATGGCCAAACTCTAGCCTGAGATGGAATGCAGCTTGTTAAGCCTTAAAAATAAATAAATAAATAATTAGGTGGTGTTATTTCCCAGAGTCAGAAACTGCAAACAATAACAGCTTTCTTAAAAACTCACTACCAGTGTCTCAAACTGGTTTGAACCAACCCTGGAGAAGGTAATGAAATAAATTATAGCTACCAGCTGCAAAGCTCATAAGAAAACTTTATTGACCAAGGTCAGTGAGTTTCCATGCCAATGGGTGATATGCTAATTTTTGGG
Source organism: Mesoclemmys tuberculata (assembly GCA_007922155.1). NCBI lineage: Eukaryota > Metazoa > Chordata > Testudines > Chelidae > Mesoclemmys > Mesoclemmys tuberculata. The sequence goes on along the minus strand of ML675604.1, from coordinate 59,961,242 downwards.
GTCTCAGCCATAAAGCCAGGGTTTTGGCTTAAACACGTTAAAAAATGATAGGGTAATAGCCTGTCGTGTCGCCTAGGGACCTGGCCAACCCCAGGCACCTACCCACTCTCCAGAAGGAAGAGTGTTAAACCCCTTGCCTGATCACCAAGGGAGCCTGCAGGTTTTTTTGTTTTTTTGTTTTTGTTTTTCTTTTTACAGATATTTTCTCTGCTTTTGGATTTTTCTTTTACTAATTCTCTTCGTTCACCTGGTTGCCCCGGACTGCAGGTCTGTACACCATGGCATATCTGAATGGGGTGGCAGGGGGTGTTCAACCGTTGCAACAGGTTGCTATGGGCTCTGATGTTTATGGCTGCTTAGAGTCACAATAAACTGTAAGTACAGTCGTCAAGCCAATTAAACACCAAACCAGTGAAGTGCAAGGTTTGTTAAAAAGCATGCAATCACTTAACACCAGATCAGTGGGCTAAACAACAGGCTGGTCTCTCACACTTTATCTTCTATCTGAAAAAAAATAGGTCTGTTGTCTGTTACTCTGGAAATAACATCCACACGTGGCAAATATAATCTGGTCAAAATTGGGATTTAAATTGGGGAACGTTTTTTGGGGGTTGTGTGTGTATGTATTATTGCTGCTCAAAGCTTACTAACCCACAGATTAAAAGCAACCTCTCCCACAATCCAGTCTGGGTAACAACAAAGTAAAAAAGTAAAATGAATAAATAAATCCACTTGTATTCCTCACCAGGCACCCCAGCTGACCCTTGTAACTCCTAGCCGCAAACAGCCCATGGCTAGCCTCACTGGGCCGTGACCCATGGTGTCTGTGGAGCATGGGGGAGAAGCAAGGTGTCTGCACTGTCCTGGGCTGTGCTTGTGTATTAGTGTGTGTGTATTAAATTGGAATAATTCTTTTCACCCACAGATTGTGCTCTCTCTCTCTCTGTCTTGTATAAACCTTCCCCTACTGAGACTGGCACTAAGGTTTTGCCTCGGGGTTGGCCACGGAAGTGGGATTGTAATTGTAGTGGTGCTAGTGCTTTAATTTTTGTTTATCAAACTGTTGGTTTGTAGTTGGAGGATTTTGAATGTCTTAGGGAGTTTTGGGAATATGGCTTGTATATGAAATTGGTGTATGTGGAATTTAATAAAAATTACAGTTTTTTTAATTGTGGTAATAGGAATTTTAGTAATTTGTTTAGCTTAGTAGAACTTTTTATTTAATTTATTTTTCCTTTTTTATAATCCTATATACTTCAATAAAAGTTACATAAATAATGGTTAACCAAAAAATAGTAATCTGGTCTCTTATCTCTCGATTAAGAGACATACTTGAAGTGTGGGAAGTGTCCCAGATAGTCTACTTCAGGCATAAAGCAGGAGTTCCTCATCACATGAGGCCTGAGATCCTAGTATTCACAGAGTTTAAGGCCAGAAGAAATCTAGTCAGACCTTCTGTATATCAAAAGCCATGAACTTTTACCTGCACTGTGCTTTACTTGTGCTTAACTAAAGCACAAGTTATGTTTGGCTAAAGCATATCCTTCAGAAAGGTATCTGGTCTTGATTCGAAGATTCCAAGAGATGGGAAATCCATCACTTTCCTTGACAGTTTGTTCTAATGGTCTATGATATTCGCTCGGGGGGGCGGGAGGGGTGGGGAGGGAAACGGTGCCAAATTTCTATTTTGAATTTGTCTGGATTGAGTTTCCAACCATTGGTTCTTGTTATGTCTTTTTCTCTGTTAGATTACAGAGCTCTTTAGTACACAGTATTCTCTCACCATGAAGGTATTCATACACTATAATAAAGTCATCTCTCTATCTTCTTTCTGATAAGCTAAACAGACTGAGATCCTTAAGTCTATCACTGTAAGGCATTTTCTCCAGACTTGAAATCATTTTACGGCTTTTTTCCTGCATCTTCTTGAATTTTTCAATACCTTCTTTAAAATGTGGGCACCAGAACGTGATTAAATATCACAAGATCTTTCTCACCAGTGCCGTATACAGAGGTAAACATACCCTCCTGTTTATACATCCAAGGAACACATTAGCCCCTTTTGCCACAATGTCATATTGGAAGCTCAAGTTGAGTTGCTTCTCCAGTACAATCCCCACATCCGTTTCCAGGTCACTGCATTCCAGGATACAGATGAGGTGAAAACCGTCAGGATAGTCAATTCACTATAAAGATGTTCACTTTGGTGCTTTAATGCTAATTTATAAATGAGAAACTAGAAACTGCTAAGTGTGAAAATCTTATTCAGGTCATTAATCGAAGATGAAATTCATAGGGATGCACATCCACCTGAACAACTGGGCCGCATATAGGAGAAATGTGCAATAATTCAGATAAATCCACCCTCTAGTTCCAGGGTGGAAAATCTTCTATTCCAGCAGTCACTATTACGGTCTAGTGACTGCAATAAAAGCCACAGCTCTTCAACACCTGCCATGCGGGAGGTTTTAGGACTCTAAATTCATAAGTCTCTTGTGTCTCCATTTTTGCAGGGCTACAGGAGCCACATAAGCATAGTTCCAGTAGGCCTTCTTTTGCACATGCCTCCTAGGCCTGTGCATAGACCCAAGCCACAATGCGGTTCTTCCTGCCCAGAGCAGATCTCCAATGCTACAATTTATCAGCAACAGAGGACCTTGTGTGCATTCTCCATGTTCACTAAATTCCACACACAGTGCATATATCCCATAGTTAGCAGAAACCATTTGTCAGACAGTCAACTCTAATATCACAAAATTTCACTAGATGGCTCAGTATGCTTCGCAGTCTGCTTAAAGCTATTACGCTAGTACTTTACCAGAAGCTCACACTTTAATGATTCCATGCACAGATTTAAGATACCATGTCTTCATCCAGCCATCTGAAGCAACAATAGCAGATCAAATTTCATCACCTTCTCCTTTGCTTTGCTATTCTCCCAGCGTCAATGATTTGAGTACTATTTCTCTGAAACGTGTAAGTACTTTCATTTATTCATGGCATGCTCTCAACAGCTCTAATTTAAAAATCGGTATCTGACATTGAACAACTTCATTTCTCTAGATGGGTTTCACACAAATACTAGATTGAGATTATTTCTTATTATTTTAAATGAAAAATTTAGTCAGTCATTGAGTCTTAATTGTACAGTATACAATAATCTAATTAAGATAAATATCCTACTATGCTAACATCTGTTATTTTAATATAACAAATTAAAGAGTTTATTACTCATTCATCATAAATGTTATATGTTTAGCTCAGATTACAAATTTAAACATGCAACTCTTCCCCTCCTAATTGATTTGATTTGAATATATAATCATAATCAATGGTCTGGACCTCTAAATATTTTAAATGTTACAAGCTCCATCCTGTATTCCCTTGTCTTCCTGCATTTTGAGGTAGCAGATGATTAATCTTACTGATATAACATGATTTATCTATGTAGTCTAACAGCAGGCCTATGAATCTCAGCCAGATCTGGATATTCCTCAGTTAAGTAATCTCTATATTATATTGTTCCCTTCCCCCCATTGATTTATCCAAGAAAGTAAACTAAATTAATAGGAATCTGCAGTCAGCGCTCTACACGGCCTCCACTTTTACATGTACAAATCGGCTATGTACCTAAGACACTCACCTGCTCTGTACAAGTGCACATACTTGCTAAAAAACAAAAACAAAAAAAATCTAATACTTGAACATGCACAGGTTTTAGACTACTTTCAAGGTGCTGACAAACATTAACTCAGATGTGTTACACCTACAAAGGGCACAGGCAAGTAAGGGCTCACTCACTGTTTGGCTTACCCAAGTGGAGATGAGTGTTGAGAAGTTTATATTCCTGAAGTTTTAACAAAAATGGCAATAGCTACATATATTTCTCATAAAGCACTGTGCATGTCTGTGTGTGAGAGAGAGAGATAAAATCTCACATCAGAAGAATTTGAGGCTGGATACAACACACATCCATAGCTCCCTTCTGAACAATATTTTTAAAACCACTTGTGTCAGTTCCTAGTTCAATCAGCAATTATACAATAACTAGTTCTGAACATTTAAGCATTAAGTTATGCACTGTATAGGCTGTACATAGGCTATTTTTATTTGTTTTTTATCATTATGAATCATTAGCAACATTAGCACACTGGCAAGAGTTTAAACAAAAAGTCTTTTAAGAAAAAAGTCAGACTGCACAGAAGATTCACTAAAGTCAACCATTTCTTCATAAAAAAGACTGCCAATCTAATCAGATCGCTGGTCACTCCTGCCTCTCCATCTTCTCATCCATCTCATGTGCTAACCACCCCCAGAGTTCCTCAATCTGCCAAAGCCTTGGTTCAAGCATGCTCTGGACAGCCCAGTCTGTACTCCTCTCAGGATAACCTAGCCAGGAAAGCCCTATCTTGGAACATTTACTAAGTCTGCAGTTGCACAGTCCCTCATAAACACCCAAATGCCCACAATTTTAGATGGTCCACAGGCAGAACTGTAAACTTCTTAAGTGCATCCTGAGCGCTGTGGTAGGGTTATTATAGCCTTTGCGATAATAAAAATGCCACTACATACCGATGTATTCAGTCACTAAGGGCAGCTTACATTTGGACATTTCAGACATTTATTGAAATAACTATTCCAGAATATTTTTTCTGGAGTATTTATTTTTCTGTAGACCCCCGTGTGGACATTCTTATTCCAGAGTAAGACTGGATTAAGCTAAAATCAGAAAGGGACACTTATTCCAGAATAAGATTGTCTGCATGGAGGTTTACACTAAAATAACCACTCCGAAATAACTAATCTGGAATAGCTATATCAGTAAATTTCCAAGTGTAGCTATACCTTAAAAAATTTGGCTGAAATGTCTCATGCTTGCTCTCAGTCCAGAATAATATTTTTAATAAAGTTAAGTAACAATATTCAAGTATTCTTTAGTTATTTGAAGCCACACAATAAAGTGTTTATAAATCATCATTAAGAATCTTTCCCAGTGCCTTTCTGCACTCCCTTGTGTCTATGGTGTTAGCTCAAAAGTAGATTTGAGTTAAATCTTCATACTTAGCAGACACAGTACTTGACATGCTAAATAAGGAATATTTGGGGGAGGAGGGTTTGAAAAAAATTCATATTTGGGATTATATTATGGAATTTAATTAACAGCATCCATGGCACTCATATTACATTGCCTTTAACTTTTGAAAGAACTCACTTGCATATATTTAAATAAAATCATTCTAAGAACTTTAGATCACCTATCATCTAAATATTGTATAAGAAAGGTATACACACTCAATAGTTTTGCAAAATTACTTTACTCATTACATTCCTTTTCAGATAACAATAATTCTCAACTATACCTAAGATGCACTTTGAGGCAGGGATATAAAGAAATGGCACATTTTGGATACTACCACAATTTAAATCAAATTATTACAATACAATTTGAAGCTAATAGTATAAAATAAATAGGGAAAATATGGTATTAGTATACATTAAAACAAAGAAGTAACAAATAACTGTAGGAAACAATGGAATATTTATGAAGAACTCACTAGAAAGTAACAGTGTATGCTCCATGTGTCTTCCCAACATACTTGATGATTTGGAAATGGTGGGTCTTACAAAGATGAAAGAAAAGAAGATGCAAGTAGTAGAAAATAATATACTGAGGACAATGGCGACAAGTGTAGGTAAGAGAGTGTGCATGGAAGAAAGTAAAGGGAAAATGAAGTTGGGAAACAGCGACAGACAGGCTGGAGAATCCACATTTGTGGTGACCTGAACATGTGACTAGGTTGGACAAATGGCCAGCAAAGAAGATTGGGAAGAAGAGGACAGCAAGAAATGATGAGGAAGACTGAAGAGACAGTCGACAAATGTTTGCAGAGAAAAGGATTGGGACTCGAAGAACTACGAACCAAAATGAGTGGCAGAGAATTATGGGCACCTCCAAAACAGTGGTACCTAACCTACCATTTAAATCAACTTCTGTACCAGATGACTGGAAAATACTTAATGTGACATCAATTTTTAAAAAGAGGCTCCAGAGGTGATCCCGGCAATTACAGATTGGTAAGCCTAACTTCAGTACCAGGCAAACTGGTTGAAACTAGTAAAGATCAGAATTATCAGACCCATAGATGAATATGATTTGTTGGATAACAGTCAAAAGTTTTTGTAAAGGGAAATCATGCCTCACCAATCTACTAGAATTCTTTGAGGGGATCAACAAGCATGTTGTCAAGGGTGATTCAGTGGATACAGTTTACTTAGATTTTCAGAAGGACTGACAAGTTCGCTCACCAAAGGCTCTCAAGCAAAGTAAGTGGTCATAGGATAAAAAGAAAGGTCCTCTCTTGGATCAGTAACTGGTTAAGACAGAAAACAAAGGTTATGAATAAATGGTCAGTTTTTAGAATAGATAGAGGTAAATAGTGGTGAGTACCTCAAGGATCTATCCTGGGATCAGTACCATTCAACATATTCATACATGATCTGAAAGAAAGGGTAAACAGTGAGGTGGAGAAATTTGCAGATAACTATCTTGAATAGTTTAGTATAAGTCCAAAGCAGACTGTTAAGAGTTGCAAAGGGATCTCACTGTTACCACTCAAGAAAGATCTTGAAGTCATTGTAGATAGTTCTCCAAAAACATCCACTGATTGTGCAGCAGCAGTCAAAAAAGCTAACAGAATATAGAGAATTGTTAGGAAAGGGACAGATAAAAAAATATCATATTGCCTCTATAAATCCACGGTATGCCCGCATCTTGAACACTACGTGGAGATCTGGTTGCTCCATCACAAAAAAGATATTGGAATTGGAAAAGGTACAGAAAAGGACAACTAAAATGATTAGGGGTACAGAAAAGCTTCCACATGAGGAGAGATTAAAAAGACTGGAACTTTTCAACTTGGAAAAGAGATGACTAAGGGAGCATATGACAGAGGTCTATAAAATCATGACTGATGTGGAGAAAGTAAATAAGGACATGTTATTGACTCTCAGAACACAAAAACTAGGGATCACCAAATGAAATTAATAGACAGCAGGTTTAAAACAAACAAAAGGAAGTATTTCTTCACACAACACAAAGTCAATCTGTGGAACTTCTTGTCAGAGGCTGTTGTGAAGACCAAGACTGTAACGGGATTTAAAAAGAACTAGATAATTCATAGAGGCTAGGTCTATCAACGGCAATTAGCCAGGATAGTCAGGGATTGCTATTTGTCAGAGGCAGGGAAGGGCTGACAGGATGCATCACTTGATGATTACCTGTTCTATTCATTCCCTCTGAAGCACCTGGCATTGGCCACTTTCAGAAGAGAGGATACTGGGCTAGATGGATCATTGGTCTGACCTAATATGACCGTTCTTATGTTCTTAAACAGAAAAAGGAGTTGAGAAGTGAAATCATTAGAAAGGAGCAGGCATTAAAATTTCAATTTTGAAGAAGCAGGGGATCCTAGCTTGTTCATTTACCTGAGACACCAGAGTCTCTCCAAATTTAATATTTCAAATCTTGTATGCTCAATGTCAATGTCTGGGTTCAGACAGAGAATTTACTGAATGGAGTTTTAAAGTAAACCAAATCAGTAAATTCGTTTACAACAATATGAATCATTCCTATTCACATGGCATGAAGTTCAGAAAGCCTGTGTAAAGCCCAGCTAATAGATATATGTGGATTTTGAATTCTAGTGGCTTGAGGTAGGAAAATACCCTGAGCAAGCGACAGAGCTATAGCACAACCCCCTGAAACCACTACGATAGCCTTTGGGTTTGAATAATGAATGTTCTCCCTCTTCATACCTTTATCCTTGCTACCAGATGGATGAACAAGGGCTCTATTAGACCCTCCTCACAGCTCAAATAAAATACTCCCCTCGTGCTGGCCTATGTAATACCAACACTGAGCCTACTTCCTAGTGCAAACTGTGCATAAAGCTCTCCCTGAATAGTTATTCCACCCATGCAGGTCTGCAAAGACATCTGCCCCCATAAATCTTCTGCATCCTCCTGTTAAACTTCTGCAGCACGCTGTGCCTTGTGTCAGCCTTCTGCAAAAAGGTGAATTCACCCCTGATTCTTTCGCAGAACTGTTCAGATGGCATCAGCACAGTTCATATTTCAACTAAAGGATGGCATCTCAAAGATACAACACTTTCATAAGGCACAAACTCAAGTTCTGAGGAGGGCATAAGAGCAACTTTCTGCTCCAGATCAAGAAAAGGATGCCTGTAAACCAATTTGTAATGTTTAGAATACTACAATAGAAAATATGCAGGTAAATATCAAGCACAGGACTTGAAGGAAAAGTAAAATGAACATTTTAACTATGCTACACATGCATTTATTATTACATACTTGTTAAACATCGTACAAGAACACCATACAAATTTTAATGAAAGATAACTGTCCTGAAAACAATAATTTTGGAACAGCAAGGGAAGTCTTAATAAATATTCCTTTCTTAATTGTTAAAAAAGCAAGAAATATCATGACACTATTTCAACAGTGAAAAATAACCATATTAAGGGTAACTTGCTGTACTGTTGTTCTAGGGTAACAAAATATTAGAAAATTAGAAGATGGGTTAAGCCTGAAGGGAAGTCTGACCATCTAGTCAGTCTTTATTTGCATATCCTACAATACCTTTTCCTTAAACTCACCAATTCTTTCTTCATTTTTTCAACTCCCTACTGAGACAAATGGCCCCCTCTACCATTTAAAAAAGTTTCTTCATATTATCCAAGATAAACATATCCTCTCTAATATTTAGCCATACCGAAGTCCATAATTACTATCTCCTTCATTACTCAAATTTATATTTTTCTATAATCACACAAACCTCATTTCCTCAGAGTCCTCTAACAGCTCAACTTTTCAAGTGTATCATTTTAACTGCTCGCCTGAACAAGGATAACCCATTGTGAATCCTAAAATTACAACCAAAGAACGGAAAAGAAAGAAAAATTATTTACCTGATAACACTGTTTTAAGGAAAGCTACCAGCGTAGTGGCAACAAAAATTACAGCTGTACCAAAAAAAAAGTATTGCAAATTAATTTTACCTTTATCATCTTGTTTTGGTTGAGTATGTTTGTTTTACTTTTTCGATAAATGTATATGACACAAACTTCATCATAAAAAGTTTGATTTTTAAAACTTTTATAGGTATTTTAAGCAATAGATGCAAAGGAACTGAACTGAAGGACGGTTGAATCAGTTACTTTTGGCATTACAATCCCATCAATAAGATTTTATTGGTGTTTTTGATAAGTTTAAAGGGACTAGGTTTGAGAGGACTGGCAGGACACATACAGATATAGAAATTATAATGATGGATGTCAATAAAAATTTAAAAGGGTCTTCGAGCACCAGTCAGCACTGCAGTTTATCCAAAAGTTATGTCCCACCTTGTATGTGGCAGCTGGAAGAACTATTACTGACTGTAAAGAGACTTTACAATTTCAAAAGGCAGCTAAGTAACAACAGGAAGGAACCGAAGACCAAAAACTTTGGTTCAGAGAAAAATGAGCTGTCTGGACCAACACCAGGACAGAATAGTAGATCCTGCAAGGGATCACCATTCATGTCGGTCCTGGAATAGGATACTATCTAGCTTATCCCCTACAAATGGAGGAATATTCCTTACTTCCAGGTAATATTTTACTGTCACTAACCTCAAAACATGCACCGTATATTTTATATAGATTTTAATGGGAAAATTATAAGAAAAAATTCTACAAAGGGCATTTTAACAGAAATTGTGGCCTTTTCAGATGAAAAGATGAATGTCCTTACAGTAGATTGGGATATTGAAGAATAGTCTATGCTCCCATCAGAAAAGAAAAAGTTATCTGAAATCACTATAATCAACCTGTCCCTCAAGAAAGAACGAGAGTTTTACTTCATTTTGGACTACTGCTTTTACGTACTGATTAACAATCTCCTCTCCAGCTACTCAGTACTCATGAGTGCCAAATTTCTAAAGCACTCCGTTTGCTAAGTAATTAAGCAGTTCTCAGAACAGTGCAAAATCCAGAGTGGCTCATATAAATTGTGTTTTTCCACAAAGAGGAACATTATACTACAATAGAGCCATTCTCCATTCAGAGGGAATGCAAAGAAATCTAATCAAAGAATAAATTACAATGAAATGTACTTGTATATTGCACCTCTTTTCCTACCCCATTGTCTGTTCCCTCCACCCCCCCACCCCACTACAAGCTTTTCCAAACAGGGACTATGCCTTCTGGTGGGTTTGTACAGAGTATAGCACTTTGTTTCTAGTAGTCTCACAAACGGAAGAGGAGAATCCAAAGCCATAAATAAATATAAAAGAGACAACATCAGTCCTAGCATGCCTTTTTTTCCTCCCCAAAAAAGGGTTAGGGGGAAAATCACTGGGCAGCAAGGGCTTTTAAGCAACTATGCAGGAGAGTGCAGTCATCCAGTAAAGTGCGTATTGGCACATCATCTACAAATGGCCTTGGACAAAAACATGACCCACTGAAGTCAGTGAAAGTTTTAATATTGACTTCAGTGAAACCAATATTACATCCCTTATATTTAAGTATGTTTATTTAAAGCTAAATATATTTATATAATGTTTGTATTATTTCAGGGCTACTACTATTAAATTTCTATAATTCTCTCTTTTTGAACTGCTTGACCTTTTATCAGCTTTTTTAAATATTAAATTATGAAACAATGTTCTCTGATTTAAACTATAGGATCTAAAAAGTGATGCATGGCCATAAATTTGATGGGAAATGTGTCTTGGGAATTTAAAGAATCTCATCCCATCAATAAATAAGAGTGCATACTGTTAATCAAAGAAGGATTGGTTTGGTACGCCGTGTACTAGCTACACCGAGGCAGTAAATTTTAGATAAGAATGAATGGTGGGTTTCTCATCTCCCAGTAATATGGTTTGTAGGAATCGGTTAAGCATTTAAAAAAAAGTATTTTAAAATAAATCAATTGTTTGTACAATTTGCCAATGCATCACATAGGCTTATACATCTAATTAGATATAGTAGGCAAGGCTCTGATCTCAGTAAATCAGTGTGAATCTAGAATACCTCCACTGATGTCAATGGAATTACTATAGAGTCACATCAGTGAAACTGAGCTTAGCACATAGCCTGTTATTATGGACCCTTGTACTCTGTGGCACAGCCCCCTAATTTATGCAGAAAAGTTACACTAAATTACACAGCTAACACGTTTGTGAGCCGGAAAAACATGGCGGTTGAAGCAGCTCCTAATAATTAACTTCAAAAGTTAGAATTTAATCGAGACGCATAGTTTAGCTTCAGAAGTTCATATTTCATTTAAGTCATCAATCAGGAGATGAGAATGTATCAGAATTTGCGAATTCCTATTTAGAAACAATTTTATGTCATGCAAGCGGAGGAGAGTGGTGGAGAGAGGTGACTGCTTCTAGGTAGGTAGAAATGAAAAAACTAAAGGAGAAGGTTGAAATATGGGATTCATGCTTCCAAGGCAAGGCAGCAACGCCAAAAAAAAAAAAAAAAAAAAAAGACTAGGAAGGAAAGGAAAATGCTGTCCCTTATGTAATTACTTATTTGCTAAGAAGCAGAGAAATACCACGCTACCTGATCCACTCAAAAATGAGGGAAGAAACACAAAAATCTGTGATGGTGGAATTTGAAATTTTCAAAAATACTATATAAAATGTTCTTTATATTCTGTGGTATCTATTTTATACAACAGACTACAAATGTGTTGCTTTCATGTATTGGGGAAAGTTTATAAGTTTCCCATTTAAGTTGAAATTTCAAGTGTGGTTTGGAAGAAAGGGTAGGTAAATCCTGAAGTTTATATGAAAGTCACTGATTATATTCATCTTATGAGGATGAAAATGATTAAACAGCTCATTTTTAATTTCATTTTAATTTCTGATATAAATAACATGCCGTTCTCTTTCAGTATAGGTACTACTTGCTTCTCTCTGTGTACTGGTGAAATCTATAACTATTCAGCCTCAGGAATTTAGACCTTATACTATTTGCAGTTAACATTTGATCGGAGGTTAATCAAGGCCATAAATTTCACATGGATGACAATTCCTTTAAACAGTCACATCTCTTTAGTTTCTTTATCTCAAACAACTTTTAAAAAATTTAAAGGTGTCTGATGATTTCTGAATTAATCCCTTAGCTGTGGCAATCAAAACAGTTCCTATTTCTGTCCCTGGAATGAACAAAAAGAAATCACAGCATCACAAAAGGAAAGTTCACTTTCAAAGTAATGCACTTAAAAACTATGTTTAAGGGATTGTCTTTAAGAAACTTCATGATTTATGTTAAATAATATTTGCAAGTAAGATTGAGGTTTTTAAAGACAGTAGCGTACAAGACTTAGTGTATGCTCTGCCCTCATCTAAAATCTTTCATCTTCATGGAAATTCACAAAAATAAAAATTGGATTTGTCCAAACTATTTTATATGCTTAAGTATAATTAGAATTTAAAATTATATAAATCTACAAACTGAAGACAGCACTGATATGGACCAAATTTTGCTTTCAAATGATTGCAGGGTAGTCACTAAAGTCAGCTTGGCATGCCCTGCAGAATTCGGCAGTTTTCTTCATTCCACCATTGGTACTAACAGCTATGGAACATCACTTTTGCACTGTGAAACCTTGACTGGTGGCACTTCTGGATCATGACAGGGTGCAACAGAAGTGAATTAGCAACTCTCCAGCTACTCTGTTGCCCAAAGCGAAAATGTCAGTGTCTGTTATTCTGGCTGAGAGCAGCTCTGAGATTTATGTTACAAATCAATCCTGCTCTCTCATACCACTAGTTTTAATTCATTGACTTTTAGGAAATAGAGTATGGAGCACATGCACAGGTTATCTTCACACTATTCATATTACTGCCATATTAATGATTAAAATAATGGTGATGCTTTTAAAGTTTACAAAGATGCCCTGATTAAAAACATCATGGAATATACCGGTTTCCAGGACACCTAAAATTATCTTAGCTGTTCCCCCCCCACTTGGAACATTACAGATCCTGGTGTGTGGCATATGCTACTAGAAGTAACATGAAAATCATACCAAAAAAAAAAAAAGGATTTCAGAAGAGCAGCTCACCTTCAAAAATATTTTACCTTAGAATTCTCCTTTTATCAAGATCAGTAAACAACAGCTTTGAACAAAGTCACCTAGTTATTGCTAGATTCATTTATGGCACCTAATTAAATATTAAAATGAATAAGGCAGTGTAAAAATCCAGAGTGCTGCAAACCAATAAGTTGGAGCTCTCTAGGCCAGAAACGTGTACACTTCATTGGTAGAATACGTACATATGTGAAGCACTTTGGGACCTTCTTTGGTGAAAAGTTGTGTTATATATTAATGTGAAATATAATTAACTGTTACTGTCAAGCCAACACAGATTTCCCCTCATTTATTCATGTAGCAACAGTAACAACAGAGCCCTTTTTCTAAATCATTATGGTGCCACTCAGTACTGTGGGCCTAAACACCTTTATTTTGTTTTCTTTTAAAGAGAACTTTGAATTAAACTGGTGCTCTCTTATTTTAGTCACAATAAGGTTAAACTTTAGATTAATGCTGAGAGTTGTTTTAAAGCTGTATCTAAATACCCACATCCTTCTGACTTCTTTTTGTTGTGAGAAACCAAACAAATCCAATACCGTCTTATGGACACGAACTAATGGCATGAATTTTAACTGCTCATCTATGAGTCATGCTTAAAGCTTTTGTCAACAGTCCTATCTCTTTAAAGATCACTAAGAATCTCCATGGAATAATAATTTTCAAGGTATGCATTTAACTTGCCTTTTATCCCATGATATGATATAAACCACCTCTTCAAGCTTGGAATTGCAACTTCTATTTAACAAAAAGGAGGAAGAACTAACAGACTACTTTAAAGTGTAATTATAGCTGACAGTGGTAATAACGTCAAGTAAAAATGAGACACCTGCAAATGGAAATAATATTCCTAAAGGAATGAACACTGATATCGTGATCTTCTGATGTTTTGGGGTCTTTTGGGGTTGTTTTTCTTTAACAACTTCATTTACTTTCTTCTCTTTATTTTATTTCATTTTACATCATGTCATGGCTAACCAGAATAAGTGTTTTTTGAGAACTGATTTTAAAATGTGCATTTTACTTAAAAAGACAGCGCTTGATCAATCCATTTTTAAGTACAAATGCATAATTTGATGTTCAACTAAATCCCCAACCACATCCTATTATACAACTATCTTGCTTCTTTTAATTAATCTCATAATATGGACACTAATCAAGACTCCTAAAATATCTTCCACTATTCATAAATATTTTTCCTCAAGACTTTAATAGTGTTCTTCCCCTCCTAATCATATTCGTTAATTACATTTATATATGAAGTATGGAATGTTTTCAAGGGGAAGTGTGACATACTGATAAATGAAGTTTTTGACTGGCCACATGACTCCAATGAGCATGCAATTTTTTAAAAACAGTAAGATACCATGCTATATCTTATCTGCACCTGTGAAGTGTAGAAAGAGCAAAAATGTGGTGTTAACAGCTGCAAGACAGCAGAAGAATCAGTGCATGCTTTAGGATTACCCAGAAAATAGCCTGTCAGTGCATAGGAACGCAGTGTGACAGGCAGATACATCCAGCTTCAGGTAATATTCATGCATTACGACCACAAGTAGGGGCCGGTCTACACTCACCTTCTGGATTCGGCAGCAGTCGACGGGAGATACACAAGTGACGTAAAACACTTGCGTATCCCCCATTTGACTTTGCGGTGTCTCCTCTGCGTGCCGTCCACACAGCGCTGTGTCGACGCAGCTCTACACCACTTACCAGGGTGGTTTTCCTGCGTCGCTTGCTGGATCAACTGAGCGGGTCTACGGAGACCACTCAGTTGATCCAGAGCAACTGATCTGACAGCGGCGAATTTGCCGCTATCAGTGGAGACCCAGCCTCGGTGTGGTTTGAGAAGAGCACACGGTTTGCACAAAATCCAGCAAGCATGTGTATTACCATCCATGGCAATTGGAAACCAGCTCCAGTAGCAATGAGCACATTACTGATGCAGAAAGAAACAGTAAGAATCATCTCTCAACAAAATGAATCAACCAGTTATGTGATATCTGGCGCTTAAACAGCAGGATCTGTTGTATACTTCCTGCATCTTGCAGTTTTTCAGTATAGGTCATTACCCACTATGCACTTGAGGCTTGTGAGCTCCCTGTCTAAAATGTATCTAGTCCTACACATTGTTGGTTTTATTGTGGGGTTAATAATCAGTTTGTTGAAGTCATCGAGATTTTTGCCAAACCAATGTCTTAAAGCTTATAAAAATACTCCAAAGCTATTCTGAGCTATTTTGAATCTTGTCACTTGAATATACTTCTTTTGTACAAAACATACACTTTTTCTTCAGTATTGAATATCCCTTGTTCAGTTTTACAAGCATGTAATCCATCAAGGAACGAAAATCCTTTCTGGCAGGTAAAAATAGGTACTTGATTATATTATTTCTAGCTACAGGCAGATGCATACCCTCCCACAGTGGCTCAGCAGGTGTATTTCAGCAGCTGGTGCCCTTTGCTGGCTTGCTGATGTAAGTGTTCCCATCAGATTGCCAACCATTTCAGAAGCACAGCACTACACAGCATACAGACGCATATAGTCAGAAAGAGAAGCACAGCTAATATTTTCCTTCAAGAGAGATGTATGTAATTTTACCTTGTTTCAGCATTAGAAGTTATATTCCTTCATTTTCATATTTAACTCTTTTTGCGTTACTAACAAACTCTTAAACTGCAAAAACATATGAATCTCGTATTGCGACTTGCACTGAAAAAGATTTTCCAGAAATCTGTTAAATGTAATTCTCAGCCACACGATACACATGCTTTCAGTAAGTCTAAAAAATACATAGAATGCAAGATACAGTAACATATTTTGTTTTAATTAATTATTCACAGGTCATATCTCTAGATCATATAGTTTTCTTAAGGCGTAATGAAATGTTGGCACATATTAAAAATTTCCCCAATACTATAATAATTATTCTTGTCTCTACATTTTCATTACCTGTGCCATAAGAAAGGGATAAAAAACAGTCCCACAAACCTGATTTAACAATAGTTTTAAAAATTCAGCTGTTACTGGTAATTATAGAGAGAGATGATAAAAGGATTAGAGAATCTATGAATTGTTTTGTAACTTTCGATTACTGCAAGCCATAGCAAATTTTCCTAAATATATTTTTAAAGTACAATGTACTCTTTTTAAATTCCGGGGTGTTTTTTTCTATTATTGTAATTACATTGCTCAGCATTACAGATCATTAAATGTTTTGATTAATATGAACACTTTTTTTAATATATTTGAGGAAACTTATATTGCTGATACAACAAGGAACATAGCTATTAATTTTGCACAGCCCTCCTTCTCCTCCTCCTCCTCCTCTCCCCCTCCCATGATCTCTAGGGTCTTAAATCCAGCTCATCATACATTATACCTTTCAGATATCTACATAGGGTGCTCAGAGAGTACACAAGCACATTGGTCAAAGCACCCAAATATGCTTTTCTAAGAATGTTCAAAGGCTGGTGCCTCTAAAAAAGAGCCTTGGGTGAGTTCATCAGTCCACTGAATTCTTGTTAGCATTTTATTTAACTCATTTATGGAACACTTCAGCACTATAAAATACAGACACTTTTAACTCAAAAATTCAGTCAAGGAGAACCACAGAAAACCAAAGGAACCACAAAGCAAAACATCCCATAAACAAACAGGCTCAAATTCTACGCTTTTACTCTTTTTCAAATCTTGCCTGTATGAGTTGGGTTTAGAAGAAGGAAAGGTGATGTCAAACTGCCAGACAAAACAGATTAAATCTATAGTACTCAAAGAGAGCAAGCAAAGAGGTCCATTGTGAAATACTCAGAGAATTCTGCCAAATGGCTCTTTACCAAAATAATATACCCTCCTACTTGTTCTAAGAAAACTCCTCTATTTTAAGTTTCAAAGTAAACATACAATCCTGTCATTAAACCCCTTAAAAGATGGATCTATGATAGTGGCTCTGACAGAACCTTATAAACCAGGGGACTAAAAGTCAGTGGCAGTTAAAGCCATATTGAGAGCCCTTTGACAGGGACCTTGACACACCCCATTTGTGACCTCAGAACATGGATATTATTGGGCTGCTTACACACTGTTTCAGTACTCTCTTTAATCCTAGTTATCTCTGAAGTGGCAACTTTGTGTTATATCCTACTCCTTCACCCACTCTACAGCCAGCCTTCTCAAGTTGGAATTTGAGCTTTACCAGTATTTCACTTCCTGTAGGAGCAGTTTGTTTTTAAGCAAGCCAGTATGATAACTCAGTCTTCAAAATCATTCTGACATATATAAATTTATATATTTATAAATATATAAATAAATGCTGTGTGATATTCTGTACCTCAGAGTAGCCCCTGTCACCCCCAAATTAACTACTATGATATGATTATGATTTTTGTACAAAATACGCCTTGAGGTATCATTTGCTAACCTAGTGAGGAGGGCTTTAAACTAGGTTTGATTTGGGAAGGGGGCCTAAGCCCAGAAGTAAGTGGGACACCAGGAGGAAGCACAAGGAGGAGGGTGAAGCAACAGAAGAGTCTTTTGCCTTGTTTTTATGAGAGTCTCTGTATGTAACCTAACTTTTTTCTCTCTGTAAACTGCTTAGATACATTTTCTATTAAAAACACTACACAGAGATAACTTGAATTAATATCTGTTTCACAGTTTTGGGAAACTAAAAAATTTATGGCTGTAGAACAGTGTTGAACAAAGAGCAAAAGGTCTGTGACTTTTCCAAAATGGAGAACATTTATACAAGAAAATTCTTATGTGCAAAAAGGTACACTGACAGTTCAAATAGAAAAGGGGTTTTGTTAATTGTCAATATACTGATATTATTAAAATTATAGGCTCCATCATTGCTTTCTATGATATATGCTGTTCAATGAATGGATACCTACAATATCTTACCTGCAAAAGTAAACACCTGCAAGCATTGATAAAAGAGGACAAATATAATTGTGTTGTATTAGGTAGTGCTAATGAAGTGATGCAAAACCATGAGACTTCAATGTGGTATTTCCCAAGGAAAGGGTTAAGGGCCTTGGGATCACCATGGTCTTCTAACATGACCGTGAACTGAGGGTTACCAGCCACCCCCTAAAATAAAACACTAATTAGCTGAGATGATCTTCTGTCATAATATCCATCACCTTTGTTTAACAATAAACCACAACCTGTATTTGAATTTACCTTCTCTAATGCTGTGTGAAGGTTGACACTTGACCATGACCACAGCACTGAAGTAGTCTTTTCTGCATATACAGCAACAGACCAAGCATTTTAATAATTTGTTTAGCAGCTGGCACAAAATTATAAGTTACATGAACAATTACAGGAAGTAAAATAGGATGACAGTTATAAGATCATCAAAAAATTGTCCTCAGATAATTAAAAAAAAAACTTGACAGGAAAACTCAGAAAGCTCTAGCATACTTCCAATCTATACAAAAAATTTCTTTCTGTCCTCTAAAACCTAAAGAGCAATAAGCATACTCCAGTTGTTGTGAATTGGTAGCTGGTGCCTTCTGTAAGATTGCTCACTGTATAAATTCAGCAGCCATGATCCAGTAATACACATTCCCATCTTTCCCCACTTCAAAGTAGAGATAGTGTAATGACCTGCATTCTACATTCACAGTGTGTATAGCACAGCAACAGATCTATTTGGTGTTATATTTGCAGAGCCACTTTCATGGAAATTTTATAGCTGAGGCAGAAGATACTACCAATTTTACACTACAAGTCCTGTGATGAGATAAACTGTTTCACTTTAGATCTACAGTATGTGCTTGCATGAAAATCCTCATCAGTACAGACTCATATCCTGTATACAAAATCCAAATGCAAAAAATTGAACTACAGAATATTTGCATGGGATTTGATTCTTTCAGGAAATTTTTTTTAAAATTGCATTACTATTAAATGAGGAATAAAAATAAAATAGTCTTTAGATCACATATATTACAAAGAAATTGAAGTCAACAGAAATAGCCTGGTTATATGAAAGTGGAGTTGATAATATAAACAAGCAATTACACAACCTTAAATTTAGTATCTACTAAAACTAATGGGAAGACCACAGAGGTTGGTATTAGCAGATATGCCCACTAAAATAAACATGATTGCAAAGGTACATTAAAAAATTATGTTTTAGCTTTATATGGCCTAAATATGTCTATTTTCCCCTTTTTTTAAAAAAAAAAGACAAATTACTATATTGCATCAGAATACATCAGTGAAAAAAGAGAGGTTACTATATCTATATTTCATAAAACAAAAGGTACAAAAAAGACTATAAATAAATTGATATGTTTATATTCCCAGCTGTGGACCTCAATAGACATGAAAAATACATGTGCATAAACACATTCTATTCTTAGAAAGAAAAAAGTGTTAATCTAAAAAGATTAGTACATTGTTGCTGTAAAACACAGATTTCAATGCCCAAAAATTAGGACGCAGTGTAGCTCAAACACACAAATGCTAGAGAATACAGTTAAGGTTCTCACTGCATTTTAAACCTTGCTGTCTCACCCTGATTGTCCTCCAGTCATTGGTAGACTGCTACTACTGGCCACTTCAAAGGAATTTAAATATTGATTATTGAGTTCCAGTATAATGTATGGTTATGTATAGTCAAAACTCCACAGGCAATAGACATCTGCTTTTGTGTTTGTACAATGTCTAGCACATTGTGAGTGCTATCAGTAACAAATAATATTTATTAATGTACTCAGTGTGGTACTGCATGATAATATAACCTATAACAAGCACAGTAAAAACCCAAACTCCACATTACAAAAGGGGTGTGTGACAAAGCTCTTCCTCTATCTCAGTGGGTCCAGCGCTTCCTTCTAGCAGTAGGTCAGGGAACTGCTTCACCCCTTAGTGTTCTTCCACCCTCTAGGTGGGTGAGGGTAATACAGGCTCTCTGAGATGGCCAGTGTCCTGTCTCTGATTTTTGTAGGTCCTTGCCTCTTCGCTGGGGCTCTTGCCCTCCCAGTGAATGGTCGGTGGGCATGGGCTGAGAGGGCCTGGTCCCAACCTCAACACCAGGCCCCAACTCAGAGACCCTACAAGTAGCAGTCTTGTGCTGTGGCTTCAGGAAAGCTGCTAGCTTCCCTTATTTACTTTCCCTTGCCCCTTGACTTACTGTCTGTACCCTGCTCTGACAGGGGAGGCTTTTGACGTCTGACAGCCCCACTGGGCATGGTAATGCAGAACTAAATGTCCAGTTCCATCTTCCCCTAACTCTTAATTTTTGTTTATGTTGGAATTTGGCATTGCACGGGTATAATCTCTGTAGGACCATGGTTAAAAAAAGAACATAAGAATGGCCATACTGCATCAAACCAATGGTCCATCTAGTTCTAGCCCAGTGTCCCATCTTCGAGCAGGCCGGTGTCAGATGCTTCAGAGAGAGTGAAAAGAATGGGGCAATTATCTAGTGATCGATCTCATGTCTTCTCTAGTCCCAGCTTCTGGGAAGTCAGAGTTTAGGACACTCAAATTATGGGGTTGCATCCCTGACCAGGCTGGCTAATAGCAATTGATGGATCTATACTCCATTGTTGTCACATAAAATGAGAGAGCAAATTGCAATTCCTGGTTCAAAAAGTCTAAGCTGCTGGTAATGCATCTCAAATTCAACGTATTTTTCCAATTTTAAACTCGATTAATTATTTTGTATTTGGTAAACTTCTTAAATAAGACTGCACAATTTTTTCACTGAATAGATGATTGTAAGACTTCAAAAAATAAAAATAATTCAAAAAGTAATCAATAGAGTCCACCTGTCAAATATTGCTTGAAGAAGTACAGATGAAATATACCACCAAATCAAGAGTGGAATATGTAGCTAAACATTCTTAAGGATAATGCGAGAGGTATAATTTATACACTAATGCCTCTACTTTCACCCACCTTACTTACTTGGTAAAATTATAAAAGCAATAGAACATTACAGCAAGAAAAGGGGAGTATTGATTTTATAATAATTCCTAAGCCTTATGCAACGAAAAAAAATCTACTTTTTATTTAGACCATTAAGTAAGTCCTGTAAGTAAAAGGAAATAGAAATAACATAAAACAAAGAAATAAATCCTACCCTGAGCATCCACTTTAGGTAAAAGTCATTTATCAGAAATAGGGATTTGTTTGATAGGACCAATTTTTCACCATCTCAAAAGAGACTTTTTCCTTACATAATTTTCATTTCCTTAAAGGTACCTCTATTTGTTAAAGAGCTACTAAAATAAAAAGCGAGGGGTAGGGGAGAGGAAAGCAACACTTTTACTATAAGTACACAACTATATTTAAGTTATGTTCAGGCTGTATGTCAAGCAAACAAAAAGCAGACAAATCCAAACTTATGTCTCACTTCAACTTGTCCTGTTTAACAATATACCAAAGCTAACTAATGTACCATACATGGTAAGTATGCAGTGCTGCTGAATCCATGTTGGTCCCAGGAGATGAGAGAGACAAGGGGGGTGATGTTATCTCTTTTATTGGACCAACTTCTGTTAGTGAAATAGAAAAAAAAAAACCTCTTTCACCAACAGAAGCTGGTGCAATAAAAGATACGCCTGACCTATCTTGTCTCTGCTATATGGTAAGAAACATTATGGTCTAACCTCAGACTAATGAACGATGTTTATAACAAGACAAGGTAAGGAGGCTATTAGCAGCTAGCAAAGGACAGAGTTTGTGCTTCTCGGTCTTTGTCAATTAGGATGGCAAACTTCACGTTATTAACTATAAGTCCCAACCAGGCCACAGGTTAGACAACACTTAGGGGAAAATCTCCCTCAGGCATGTGAGGCTAACCATCAGTTTAAGCTTCACAGAGAAAGGCTGACTGAATTTTTTTTTTCTTTTGGTCCAACCTTTGAACAGTTTCTCCATAGTGGATATTAGAGCTACTTAAAGCACTACAACACAATATGGTGCCAAAACTAGCTGAATCCTACGTCCAAAAGGTAGAGAAAACAGGGTGGGGGGTGGAGAGGAGAGAGAGTAATGTAAGCAATGTGCCTGTGCAAAGAAAGGAGGGTTTGTCCTCAACCCAACAGGCTCCACTGCCAAGACAAATCTGAGAGAAGAAAAAGGTAACTCTAAAAACATCTGTATAGCCAAAGAAAAGCACAGTTCAGAGAAAATGGAGAAAAAAGCAGGCAGGATGGAGAAAAGTAAACTCCATTAAGATACAGTACTGCTGAAGAACTGGGCTGAAAGCCAAAATCAGAGCAGGTGCAGCAACGAAGCTGAGATCTCAGAGCAACAGAAAGGGAAGAAGAGGCCAAAACAACCGGAACTGTGAGATGAAAAGAAAAGTACAAGCTGCCTTAATTGTACAGACACAACAGAAATAAAAATTTTAGAAAAGTAAAATTACATAAAAATTTACTTAGTATTTCTTTTATTCCCTCCTAGAAGCTTTATCTTTTGTCTTTATCTTTTCATAAATCAGCTGAGCCAAAATGGATAGGCTACTTCAAGCAGTTTCCTATACGTGGGAGAGGAGGGCCCACTGTCACCCTTGGAGCAGCCACGTGTGCCCAGGCATAAAGTCACTGGGATCCTTGGCTCCAGTGCCTTCTGTGGCCATTTCCTGTGGTTCAGCCCTCTAGCCAAGTCACAAAGTTCAAATCCCTTCTGGGGTTTCATGAACAAGCCCAATTGAATCTGCATAATTCTTCTATCCCCTTGTGCTCATGAAGTCTTTTTCTATTTGCAAACCCTGTCTCGAGGTTTTCCTGGCAGGAGCCTGTGCTGCCTCCATTATATCTATCTGTTATTATTTCTCTCAGCCACAGAGACCCGTCTCCTCTGTTGTTTCCCCCACAACTTAACACCTCTAAGTATTCTCACTTAGATCTGCTGCTTTGGCCCAGAACGCATTAGCTACTCACCTGCCAGGTGCAAAGCATTCGCTAGCCTTGGAGCTGATGGGGATTAAACCCCCTCATAAGATTTCATGAAGGATAGTATGTGTGTGTACATGGGAAATGACCTCTCTCTGTGACCTTAGTCACTTAGGGCCTCTGTGCATCAATTCCCCATCTGTAAAATGAGAATAATAGTACTTCCCTACTTCACAGAGGTGACTTGAAGGTTCATTAAAGATTGTTTAAAGACTAAAACTGTTCAGAATGGGAGGCCTAAAACAGACAAGGCAGATGACATAGTGACAAATTATCATGCTACATTTCATATAAAAACAATGCATATGAAACAGTGAAGTAACTACACTGTGGAACCTGAGCAAACCCCCCAAAATATGAAAGGGAGCCACAGCAACGTAAATTTCAGTAAAATGGAGGTTGAATCTCCAACCATGTGGCCTTGAATCTGAGAGGAGCCAGCCAGAGACTTTAATCTGAGGGAGCAAGTAGGCAGAATAAGGACCTTCAATCATTCAGAGAATTTTCTGCAATTCCGCAGACCTTCTCTGTTCTGTGCTTCCCCCCACCCCACCCCCCCATTCAGCTTATCCTCTAAATCAACAATCAAAAAAATTGTGGAACTTACATAACGTTGGGTGCCAGCACACTGTTCATTCTGCTGTGTCTGTCTCATCTATATAGATTATAAACTTTTTGGAGAAGGGAACGTTTATTATTTATACTATATGTTTGTACAGTGCCTAGCACAATGGGGAGGCCCATTCTTGAATGGCCCTTAGGTAGAACCATAATGAACATGATTAAAATGATAATTAACATAAAAGCTCAAAAAGAAAGGGAAAAAAAATGAACAACGTCAAGTCCAAGGCTTTGGGAACAGAATGAAAAACTTTGGAAAACTGAAGGTATACACCACAACATTCCTGGAACGCATATAGCCCAGACTGAGAAGCCAAATGAAAAATACCACTATAGGGAACATTACCCAGCATCATATAGTCCTTCAAGCTGATATATGGTGAAAGAGAACCAGAGCAAGGATACGCATCCATCATGTTTATTAAAATTTAAAATAATTTTAAATGACAATGAAAAAAAGTTCTAGATACCTTAACACATCATTAATGCAATAAAACCCCAGCATTAAAGCAACCATTTCAACAGGAACTCAGGCAATCGGACACCTACAAAAACTACTTTCTGACCCTTCAAGCCCTATCCAAAAACCCTATCAAACATATTTCTTCAATAGCACGCCCAGAAGGTCACCAAATTCAGGCAACTTCAAACAAGGCTTCAAAAAGCATATTCCAGAGACCCAGAGAACATCCTGCCAGCCACATCCCATTTTACTACAAGGAGGACCCGGCTCTGGCCCAGCTGTAATAGTGCAAAGGAAACATGATGATTCCTTTGGAAGGCCAGTTCTAAACCATTTAGAGCTTTATAGGTTATACCCAACATCTTAAACTCCAGCCATTGAGCAAACATGTCAGCTTCCAGCTCCTCTGTCACTACCATCCTAGCTAGGAAGGAGTATTTTACAGAAGATTATAATTACAGCTCAATAGAAAATTCAAGTTCAAATTTCCCACATTAGCACATAAACTTCAGTCCTTTGACACCAGGCAAGCACACAGAATCAATTACTCAAAGTCCCAAAGATCATGGAATTTTGGACAGATTAAAGTTCTGTTCATTGACTGGATTGGAATTGGAGTCTTCCAGCCTAAATATGGATAGCATTCTGTGTTTCAAACATCCAGCCCACAGCAGAGCTTTGCAAATTGCTGGTGATTAAATCAGGAAAAATTAGGTGTATTTCCATGGACCGATAGCCCTATCTAGTGTATTTAAAAAGTAGTTAGAGAGACACATGGTCCCAAAGGGGATCTTCCCAGAAATGCAGGCAAAAACCTC
Source organism: Mesoclemmys tuberculata (assembly GCA_007922155.1). Lineage (NCBI taxonomy): Eukaryota > Metazoa > Chordata > Testudines > Chelidae > Mesoclemmys > Mesoclemmys tuberculata. The sequence continues at coordinate 59,936,253 of ML675604.1, read as the reverse complement.
TAACTTTTCCTCCTTTATTATCCAAAAACAGAGGTTTTGTCAGGACCTTCGCTGATTGGCCATGCAATTGCCAAAGCTCAATTCTCTTACATGCTGCACTTCAGGGAAAATTGAGAAATAAAAAGGCTATAAAACTATACTTAATTGAATGTTCTCTTTGGGATTTGGGCAATAACATTTCTAATATTTACAGTATGATAGACTGTCTGTATCTGTGTGTTGCTCTAGCCAACTTCCTCCTTTCTTGTCCTTTTAACCAGATAACCTTCCCTTAAAACTATACCTAATTTGGAGGGCTACAAAATAAAATGAAGTAAATTTTAATATTCTGAAACGTTGCTAGGAGAATATGGAAAAACAAACACATTTTATACCTCACAGAAAGTGTTCTAGTTTGGTTCTATTATTTAAAATTTTATTTTTATTTCATTTATTTATTTTAGGAAAAATTGATTTCCAACAAAAAAACCTCTATTGAGTTCACTAGCATTTGTCACAGTACTACTATACAAACTCCAGGACTTTCTATTTTCAAGCACATGTTCATGAACACCACTAATTTTTACACACACACACACACACACACACACACACACACACACACACACACACCCCACAATGTGAGTTTGCTATTAACGTCAGTAAGAGCAGGGATGGGACCTTAATGAGTGAAAAGCACGCATGTTCACTTGAAGTTGTGGATTTTTTTGGTTTTCCGCCAACGTACCCCATAGAAAGATTGGATAGTTCTCGTCTACAGGGAAAGACATGGGAGTATTAATCTAGTGCTCTTACTCAGAATAATTCAGGAATATTTTAAGGGAAGACAATCTCACTCAATCTCACACCTCTTTTAAAGAGAAGACAGCTAAAATTAGAATCTAGCCATATTCTTTTGTAATCTTGGCTGACAATACCTACTGCCATAATTTATCAAGCGTCTAGCATCTTATTTGAAGGGAAAAACTGTCAGGTTTCAGCATAAACTTTTTCCAGGAAAAAATCTATCCAAAGCAAAAAACTTAACATTTTCTTCAAATCTGTACTCCTCTGGTGTAAGTTCTAAAATTCTGAGAGAAGTTCCTAATATTTCAAATAAATTAGCTCAGTCAGGATTAACAACTATCTAATGAAAACTGTTTCCAGATTTTGCTAGCCACTGTACACATAATTTAAGTGACTAAGGTCTTGCAGTCTAAAAGAAAAGATATGACCGTTTACAGGTGAATGAGAGGACAGAGGATGGAGGTAACAACAACAGAATGTTTTAGCAGAGACAACTGTATGCACAATTCGTAGACAGTAAACTAATCAACAATAGCAAAGCTCACTATGCTATTATCAGATGGCAGTGTTCTGTATGCATTGTGACAGATTTAAATGCAAGATATTTAATTAATTTGATTTAAAATATACTTCAAGATAGATCCTGGAATAAGTATCTTGACAAAGTATTAAAAATACCACCTATAACAATAAAAAAAACCAGGATAAACAAGAGGCCGCATTATTCCAGTTTTCCAGTTTATACTTTGACGTATCTGTCCATTGATAAGCATGATGCACTAGACCTTTCTTGGTTTTCTCACTCCTATTAAATTGTTTTTAGGGCCCACTTCAATTTCTTTCCTTGCCAAGAAATAAATCTGGCCATTTCTGAATTCACACTCAAGATAATTTTTTCTCCCTTTGCCTCAGGTTTGTGAGATTTATTAGCACTAAGATTCAGAGAAGCAGATATATTTGGTTTCCTAAGTGTTTCTTCTCGTTAATTTTTTTTTTTTTTTTTTAAACACAACCAGAAAATGGATCCCTTTGAAAGTATGCTTGAAAAGCAGACCCAGTCTCCCTAATGGCACACACGGCTTGCTTTAAGGTTGTGAGGGTTTAAATTAACTCTCAGTTTCTGCAGGGCCACTGCCAGTAAGCCTGGCAGGCTGGGGATCCACATGGGAGAGGGCCGCTAGTACTCCCATAGGTAATGAACGTACTCCAGACTGGAAAATTGAACAGGGACTGAGAAGCTGCTGGCAAGATCACTCCAACTGGTCTGCCATTATGTGATAACTAAGGAAAGCACTATTATTTCTCATTGCTCCATTGTGCTCTCTGCATTCTCCTCTGAGAGTACAAAGCTCTGCTCTGTGAGAAAGAGTTTCTTGATTCTTTAGGTGAGTCATGCCCACATGCAGATCAGTCTGCATTCCTGCAGAAGACCTCTGCCTCCCTAGCTTACCATGAGCTCACTTTCTACTTCTAGGGATGCTTGTTGGGCATGAGATCATCCCTTCAGTGTGGGTCAGCACGTGCTACAGAATTGTGAAACTTATTTGGCCTTCTTCCCTTGTCTCGTCTCTCCTTCCTCTCTCTTTAAGTTGATGGGAGCCTAGTAGGGTCTGGATCAAATCTGTAAAGATTAAAAAATTCTCCCAAAATTTTTAAAGTGAAAAAAGGGCCCTGATATTAATAGTAGATAGAATTGTATGATCCACTTTCCAGGTAACGTTTCCAAGAGGAACCTAAATCATACTAAGGGTAAGAGGTCTGATCTCCTTCCAAGCTTTTAGAGAAAAGTAAATCCATCATACAGCCTGATGAACATGTCAAGCACCAGAGACAATAGTAAGAATGTGTATTTATAGAGGATACATACATTTTGATGGTTCCAAATCACTGCAATGTATTTTTTTAAATATTAATATCAGAGATCATCACGGGCTTTCTATATAGTCATTATCAGTTGGTGATTTCTACTAGGTATTGCAGTAAGAGGGGGTCTTGAAGAATTAGCAAGACAGTGGTTTTACCTGCTAGTTTAGGGACAGCATTTCATGAATTGTCAGGGAATAAAATGAAAAAACCCCACTGGTGGCAGAGACACCAAGAAAAGCAATCTTTATACACAACGCATACCAAAGCAAACACCTTCCATTTCAGCCCAACTCAAATCTTCTAAAAGCCATACATTATTGATCCATGTTATTAATTTGTGTCCTGCCACTGTGTAACTTAATATGGGCTCTCAGAATTGGATATTAACTTGATTGTCCCTGATTAAATCACTGTTAACCAGTTAGCTGACAGCCAAGATTTGTTTACTAATGAAGTGAAATAAACACAAAATTAAACAGCAGTTGATTGATTAAAGCGTGATCATTTTTTTAAAAACAACATAGTAATAAAGTTGTTTCTGACTGGCTATCATGAACATCAAACAATTCAAAAACACAGCTTTCCAATAACATGGAATAATGAACAACCATTACTACAGGACTGGTGACATGTGGCTTGCTGCAGCACGCGGCACCACAATAGAAGTGTTCACAGGCCCAGTAGAAATAATTAAAGCATTTGTGTACTTAAGAGAGAACCTAAGAGACGTGCAATGGGTGCGCAAGCAAAGCCATGATGTGTCACAGAGAAGTAGCCTTAAGATATTGTGTCTCAGAATTATATACTTAATAAGGCTGTCAAACAGTTTTAAAAAATTAATCGCAAGATTTAAAAAAGTTACGATTATTGCACTGTTAAACAATAGAATACCATTTACTTAAATACTTTTGAATATTTTTCTACATTTTCAAATATATTGATTACAATCACAGAACAGAATGCAAAGTGTATTATTTTTATTGCAAATATTTGCACAGGTGAGAGTGAGTGAGGGGAGCCTGAATGGGGAGGGGGGGGAGAAGAGGAGAGGCTGGTATCGACTTTATTCACATACAAAAAAACCACCAGGGCTGCAGTGAAACCCCCCGTGCGTGCCCCTCCGGTGGGCAGAAAAGGGCCGGGCCCAGGCCCCTCACCAGAGGGAGGCGAAGTGGAAGTGCACCTGCAGCAGGTAGCGCATCCGCACCTGGCCCAGCTGGTAGACAACCAACTCATTGTAGTGGAGGATGTAGCCCTGGAGGTTTGCCACCCCTGTCTCCATGGCCAGGCCCAGTGGCACCATCCAGCATGATGCTGTTAGTGGGGGCGGGTGCCAGTCAGCCCAGCCCCTTGGTGCTGTGTTTGCCAGGGGGCAGCTGTCCGGCTAGGGGTCGGCCTCCAACAGCTCCCGGCTCTCACCCAGGACCGCCTCACACAGCAGCAGCAGGCCCCCGGTGCGATGCAAAGCAGAAATTGGCGCTCTTGGAGGACATGTCAACAAAGTAGATTCCCCTTCCCAAACATGTTCCCCCAACCACAGCTCATCAGTGACCCGGTACACAGACAGGGGGACACTCTGACATCAGTCCTCCACCCATGCTCTGCACACCACTCAGAAGACAGGCTCCCGATGTGGAGCAGCCTGGCCAGGGCAGCTCCATGGGATGGTGGAGAGGAGGCAGAAGCATCAGTGGAGCAGGACAGTAGGAAATGGAACACTCTTGCCCAGGAGACACGCATCAGCATGCACGCACCATGAGCATGGTGTCCTGGGCAGTGGCTCCCCCTTGTTCACCCTGAGGTTGGCTCTGTCCAGCAGAGAGAGGATGGTGCAGGCAGCGGGGGGGGGCAGGCTCCTCTCTTCCTACTGGAAGGTTAACTGGCTCTAACAAACCACCCACCGACGGGGACACATTAGTCGATTAATGCCATCGGGGGAGGGGGAGAAAGACCATTGGAGTCACCCAGGGGGTGGGGTCCTTCAGTGGCAGATCTGAAGTGCCCATTCCCTGCTTCGCATCCTCGCGGCTGTTGGCGATTACCCTTACCCCTCCCCTCATGTAAAATAAACCAATAGAATATCGGGGGGGGGCACAAGACTGGGTCCAAAGGGTCAGGAGGCATTTCAGTAATCTGCACGTCTGGTCTGGATAATGCGGAGTCTCATGTCCCCAGACACCTTCTGCTCGCTGCCACAGCTAGTGCCTCCTCCCCACTTGGCCACTGCCTCCAGAGGTATATGATTAACACTCATTGAAAAAAATAATGCATTGATTTGTTCTGAATTAATCACATGCGTAAAAATATTAGGGTTGTCAATTCCACTTAACTATTGTGTTTTACCAACAAGAAAAAAAATAAGTTGGTCAATCACTCTTCACATTTTTCTCCAGTTCATGGAGTGTTTTTCACACACAAGGGTCAGCAGGCAAAAAGGTACAAAAGATATTTTGTGAGCAGCTGGCTAGTCTGTATATGACACTATCATTGGCAGAGCAGAGAAGCAATAAGGAGTTATATGAAAGGACATACACAGACAGATAGTGTGTGGAAGAGTCATGAAGGCCTTTTTTGAGGACAAGGAAGTTGCAACTGATACAAGAAACAGAGGGAATCAGTGGACTTTTACCATTTCCATATGGCCTATACCCATAAAGGCAGCCTTATTCAGTAATAAAATAATTTAATGTATGAAAAATAGTTGATAAATCTAGGCATATTATCTAGAGCAGAGCATCTCATCCATACGTATCAGGTTTGTTTTTTTCTTTCTTGTTACTAGTGCTGTAGATTCCTCCCCACCTTTATGATGAAACTTTGCCCACTACCATTCATTTAGGCCAGTGCTATCCCACAATGTAACTTCAATTGCCCTAAACAATGTCACTGCACCAGGTTTGTCATGATTTAAGCAGACAGGTTTCACTGTATTTAGAAACTCACTCAGCTGAATGGGAGCTGGTGGGCTCTAGCTAATACAACCAAGGTTTCAGATTGCTAATCCAATACATTTCTTGTAAGAGGCTGGGAATTGGTAACACACAGATTTCTACCCTCAAAACAAAAGGCTTCGTCATAAATGCATTCCAAATACTCTTTCATCAAAAATTTCAGTAAAAGTACACATCTTTGGATGATTCCTGCTCCAGAAGAGTACAGAATTACAGAAAAACTTGGACTCCTTTACTGGCATACAGTCAACGTGTTACATTTTTTTCCCCTATTCTTGTAGAAGGAAAAAAGAGAGGGTCAATACACACACACACAAGCTACAAAAAGAAATTAGAAGAAATGACACTAATTACTAAAACTGGATAGCCAGAATAGAAAAGCGTTCACAGGAACTATAAAACTATGAACACAACCTAGTCTGATAAAAGTCAAGCAAGTTTCAGGTCATCAACTTGAATAATACTTAACTTACTGTTTTGGGATCCACAGTGCTCGCTCTTCTCCCCTACATTATTCAACATCCATCTGAAATAATCAGTGAAGCTAGCAAAACAAACCTGGCTGAAGTGCCAACAGGACATAGATGACAACCTGCTCTGTATCTCCTTTAGGAGAAACAAACAGCACCACATCCCACCTTCCTCAAAGCCTGTCTGAAATCAGCTATTGGACAAACAGTAGTTAAAGCTGAACCCCTGCACTCCAGATGTAGTAATGTCAGGAAGAAGAAAATGTTAGAACTTGCCTCTTTTACAGCATCCCGCACTGTTTGAGAATCTGAATCTAGTATACTGCCAGTATAAGACTACATATTCAGTTGTGAAGAGCCATGTTTGTACAACCAGATCTTTCATCTGTCCAGTGATGAATAGGATTTATTCATATACAAATAGAGGTTCTCATCAAGATACAAAGCACATAAACCATCTCCTCGGTTTAAAAAGTATGAGTAGAGTCCATCTGCGTCATCTCAATTGTGTTCTTAAAAGAACACTATTCATCAGGTCCTGAGGTTCTTCTGACACCTTAAATATTGAGGTCTCTTATATTAAACCATCTCCCCCTTTCTTTATTCCTAAAGACTGCTGTTTTGCAATAATGAGAGAATTTCAAAATCTTTAAACTTTGAGTCTTTTGCTAGTTGCTCTTCAAATTCCTTTTGGCATTCCTAGTTACACCTTTACACTCGACTTGCTATAGTTTATGTTCCTTTATATTTTCCTCAGAAGGATTTAAGGATGCCTTTGTGCCTCTAACCGCTTCTTTTACTTCGTTGTTTAGCCATGGTGACACTCTTTTGGTCCTCTTACTAAGTTTAACATAATTCACCATTCTCTCAGCTAGCAGTGGGCATAATGCTGCATGTTTTCCTAGCTCAATTCTGTTATCCTTTTTATAACTAATACTTTATTCCCAATGGATATACATAATGTCATTTCAGTAACTTATCTAATAGTATTTATATAGTAATATATATTTTGGTAATTGATGATATGGAAAGGTAAATTTTGTGGCATCCTATTAACAAAGACGACCTTTTTAGCTATATTTTCAATTGTGACATGTCATGTTAGTTGAGAGTAATTATAATACTAGGTCTAAATGTCACAGAAGTATTCCATAAGGCACCTCTTTCCATTGAGTAAAAATGTATGAGAGTTTTGTTTTTGTTTGTTTTTGGTTTTTTTTTGGGAGGGGGGGAAACGGGGAGGGAAGTAGGCATGGGTGAAGGATAAGCAGTAACTCTAGATCCCATAGTAACTGAATAATCAATAGTCATTTTGAGTTCTGTAGGTACTGTTGCAGATTCCACAGCAGTCTTCCTCTATGAGTAAGATCTCACAAAACTCTTGCAACTCAATTAGATGTTTTTTTTTAAAATATGGATTCTGATGTAAAGAGAAGCTAAGTGATTTGCCCATAGTCACACAGGACTGTGAATGGACATTTCTGCAGGACTTTTACTTAGTCAGGAGAATTGTTAATGTTCCCATCAACATTACAAATTACAGCCACGTTTTAATTGGGTCAGTCAGCAACTATATTTTGTACTATGATCCCTGGACTCAGTTATATCTTTTTTAGCATGGAATGAAACAGCTCTAAATTCCTGACTGTGCTTTCACCACTGAGTAGTACTTCTTAGTAATACTAACATTTAAACACAACATGTAAAATAAAACTTAATAAGCTCATTGCAAAACTCAGTAGTAATGTATCTTCAAACAAGAAAGAAAACTATCCTTTAAAGTGTGTTACCCACCTCATCTAAGTCTCCGACATAAACTGTTTTTTCCTCAATGCCAATAGGCATTGGTTCACTATGGGGGATCTTCACTTCTTCATACATTTTGTTGTTTTCCCTCTGGATCGCCTCTGGTAGAAGCATCTGCAACAATTTGAAAAAAAAATTACCGCAAGAATGAAAAAATTGCATTAAAATGTGCTAGAATTAATTAACTGAGTGAACGATTCATCACTTTTCGTCACGTATACATACTTAGCTAGTGTGACTGAACTTGAAGTTAAATAAATCCCTACATGTTTATTAAATGTACTGGTGGCGACAGAATTAAAAAATGGGCAACACACATGCATTTTACTATCCAGAAGCTGGTTCATAAAACAGAGAGAAATAGCTGTTTCATATAAAAAAAAATGTTAGGTCTAATTAAATTTAAGGAGAGAAAATCATTAAGCCTAGATTTTGTACATTTTGTTAGAATCAATTCAACACTTCTGAAAAATAGCTGAGTGAGAAAAAAAATATTTAAAGACTTAAAGTCTATGGAAATGAAAACCAACTCATCAGCTCAGAGAAAGATTATTGTCCAAGTAAAAATAGAATATTTGAAAATACTCAACCATCTGCAGAAGCAAAATTTAGTACAGTGCTTCAGCTAGCAGTAAAACCTCTGAGGGAACAAAAGATACCCCGCTGCATATTATTTACTGGGCTAGATGCATTTTTCAGAAAAGGTCATGTACCCAAGGTGTACCTTTGCACCCCCAATGAATGCTGATGTTTTCATAGCTTCAGCCTGGGCATCATAAACATGTGGATAATGAATTTTTTCAAAGTCCATCTCTCTCTGTCTGCCTAGGACTGGCACACTTCGAGCATTCAGAAGTGCTTGTTCTCTGTAAGCAGAAAAATAACTGAAATAATTCAGACAATCACAGGCCTACCTTGCAAAAGCAACCAATACATAATGTTAATATCATGGCAATAAAATGTTCTTATTGATGTAGTTTTTGTTCTCCTCACTCTAAGGCACATAACGTATGTACGGTTCTCCATATTTAAAATTCCAACAGCTAAGTTTTTCTCAATATCAAATGCACTGCCTTATTTGCTTGCTCTCCCTTCTTCCACCCCCTGAATCCACTTTTAGATGGCATGGAAAACAATACCCATTAATCTAAAGAGGGGGGGAATGTTTTGATACATTTAGTACAGACTTCATAAATCTTAAACTAGTGGTGTGTGACCAGCATCTAAGGAAGATGGCTTGCCTTCCTAATCTACATCTCTAACCCATATGGATGAGCCCAAGAAAATTCTAATTAAGCAGATCACTGCTTTCTTATCCCAGAAAATTAGGTTTTCATACAAAAAAATTCTAGACTTGTAATAAAACGTGACTTGAAGTCAGAATCATCTAATCGCCAAAGGTGAACTAAAAGAAAATAAATGATTACGATACATTAAAGTAGCAATTACAGCACAAGCATTTTTCAACTTTTGGCATTTATTACCTTTGCATCCGTAGCTCCTTGGGATCAAAGCACATTAGTCCTTCTCCAAAAGTTTCTCCATCTTCCCCAGCTCGTTTTTCTCGTCTGGCATTTCGTTTTTCTTCCCGACGATATTGTTTCATTAACTGCTTTTCTTGTTCAGACTGGATTGTGACTTGACAACCATAATTGGGTTTAATGTTGTCACCTGCAAACTTTTTACACTGTTCTGCAACATAGAAACAGATATGGCTCTCGGTGAATATTAGAGACAGACTTACTTTTCTAAATCATTTTAAAAGGTTGTTTATTTTTTCAAAATACAACAGAAGTTATGACAGCATGCTAATGCCTAAAACTGTGCAGCATTATTTGGATTGCAAATGGACTAGGTTCTCTCAGAACACATGGAAAGTCACAGCCCATGCCCCAGAGAGAATACAATTTACAAGCTAGGAAAATATTATGCTTCACTTCATGCTTTCAGCTACACAATTCTTCATCCAACAGCACTTGGGGCCAAGTTGCAAAACACCTAATATTGCAGTGAGCAGGTGTCCAGCGTTGCAAATTACTCCCTTGTTTCCCTGTGGCAGCTGCCCACATCATCAGAGTAAGCAAGATCCGCAAAGTTGTTATAACCCCCTCCTCCTCAGCCTACTCCCACAGGTGGGCAGAAATGAGTGGGAACTGATAGGAGCCCTTGATTGCCCTCCATGAATGTACCAGCCAATCAATGCACCTGCACGGGATAAAGTATGCTCTGCTGGATTACAGACCACAACACAGTGTATTACTTCCCTAAAGCAGTCTATGCACGCAAGCATAGCGGTTGGGTAGTTCTGGCTCTGTGGAAGATTATTCAGCTTCAGCAACTGAAACCAGTAGTTGAATTCTGATAGCATGGGTGGATCAGAGATACTTTCAATACTGCAATATTGCTTTACTGCAATACTTTCAACTCTGCAGACATCCAAAAACTTAAGCCACCACCTTGCTCAATATCTGAATGTGATGATTCATTAGAAGAAACTGTCAAGATGCACACCTAATATTAATCACATCTCAATCTCCCACTGTATCTGTATCTAGATACAGATCCTGTATCTGTACACCTAATATTAATCACATCTCAATCTCCCACTGCATCCTATATCTATTGCCCCCCCTCACTGTATTAAGTACAATTCAGACTGAACTCCCCAGTGCACAGACCTATTAATTGACTTGTCTGTAAAGCACCAGGCACATCTTGGTGGTGTGCAAATAAATCCTATCAGACATTCTATTCTAAAACATGCCCAAATACATGGCTTGTATCACATTAGAAAGGAGACAGCTAGCTGTGGATAGGAGTCATAAAGGGAAGGATCAAAGCTCTTACATGGTTCATGTATATACACGCTGGAAAATGGTGCTTCTTCAAACACAGCTATTAGGTTACAGAGGTCAGCGCTAGGAAGAAAGCTAGATTTATGATGTTCCTAGCATAGACATCTGGGACTTACGACATACACAGATCAGAGTTCTCAAATCTAGGTGCCTACAGTTAAGCTTCTGAATACATATTTAGGCATGTGGGCCACGATTTTCCAAGTGAGCACCTACAATTCATGTTCCTAAATCTACATTTAAGCAACTAAATAAGTGGCCTGATTTTAAAGACTGCAGAATGGACAGATTAATACATCTCTTTAAAGAGAATGGAGGCTAAGTGGTCAGTACTTTTGAAAATCAACTTACTTATTTAAAACTCTTTAATATGAACTTGGCATAACTGTAGGCACTCACTTCTGAAAATGGTGCCCCTGCTGTAAAGAAAGTTGCCAAAACTCCTGCAGGTTACATTGACTTCAATAAAATTTATGAATGTTCAGCAGTTCCGGAAAAAAAATGCAGACTATTTTATTTACGTGCCTAAATATTCGTTTAAAAGCCTAATTTTAGGCAGCCTGGGTTGAAAATTTTGGCCACTATCTATAAAACCACCTCACTCTTACATGTCAAAGCATTTTAAATAAATCAGGCTATCATCATCCTCATTTACAAATAGGGAAACTGAGGCACAGAGAGGTGACTTTTGGCAAGTCACATCGAACAGCTGGTCAGGGGCAGAGCCAAGAACAAAATGCAGGTATCCTAGGTCACATTCCAGTACAATATCCACTTCGCTACACTGACTGAAAAATCAGACACGTGCAGCCAAAATATATACTCATCTTGATTTAACATGGTTATTCTTCTGTAAAGACGTGTTTAGAAATCAACAGATTTAAATAAACAACAGTAATTATTTGGTATACCAGGACTGGAAAAATCTATCCATTTTAAGTGTTTAGTGATCTAGAGATTGGATTCCATTTCTTTGAGGATTGGTTTTTTAATACAGTACCATAACAATTTTGGTCAATCTTCTACTATAATGCTTTTCATTTAAAAAGAAAATAATCTTTGGTAAATTAGGTCTGAAATAACTGACTATAACTACAATTCCTCATCTCAGGCTTCCTAAAGATATGGTTTATTTGAAGATGGTGATTGAGGAATAATTTCTTTCAACTTACTACTGATTCTCCAAATTTTAAATTCTGCAAATATAAAACTGTAACCAATTTTTGAAAAACAGCATTTGGTAAACTAGAGGAAGAGGGTGGGAAAAGCCATTTCTTAATTTATTGAATGTTTGACTGAGCATCTTTAATTTCAGAAAAAAATAGTTCAGCTTTCAAACACTGACTTGAAAAAAAGGTTCTCTTAGCTCTGAAGAAACCATACATTCAACACCACTTTGCTTTTGGCTCAAAAGCATGACTTCAAAAAAAAATGTTTGTGTTTAGCCAACAGAAATGAATGTGATAGTTTTTGTGGGATGCATGCTAAATAGTGAATTCATATTAATGTCTAAAATATTTTCAGTGAAAAGACAATATTATTTTATGCAAACAACATCTACAACATAATGAAGAGACAACAAAAAATTAAATTAAAATTAAAATAAAAGCACAAAAGCTGAAATGTTATAGTTTTCTTTTACTAGAGAAGCCATGAAATCCAAGAGAGAATGTCTTATCAGGATAAGTGGACAGTCAGGCAGTGCACAGAATGGCATCCAGTTCTGAAATCACAAGCACCTGAATGAATGGCTGCACAGATGGGTTCAGATTAATTGCTAACATTGACTAGCAGAAAACTAGTTTCACAAATAGTAGTACAATCAAATGTTGTTTAAGAATAATGCAATGCAAATCTTTTTGTACCTTTAGACATCCACTTACTGCACCAACATGCCTTGTGCACGCACTATCACTGGCGTTAGCTACCTTTTTCTAGCTCCCTTACCCACTGTAAACTAATGATCTATCACCCCATCCTTCTTCAATTCAGAGTTTAATTCTCATTCTACTGAACTTCTCCCAGCAACATTTTTGTTGATCAGTGGGGTGTTCTTTCACACCCCTGAGCAACAAATGTTTTGCCAGCATAAGCGTCAGCGTAGACAAGCCCTAAATCTTCCAATCAACCTTATCCCCAGCCCTCCATAATTAAAATATTAGGTAGCATAATTATAGACCCATTGCTACTTCAGCTCTTCAACAAATACTTAGAAGCACTGTTAGAAAGAGAGTTGAAGCAAACCGCACTCTAAGCATAGTGATGCTAATTCCACTGAATGCTGAGCAGTCCTGGGAACTCCTCTGAGGCTGAAATTCCCAGGATGCATTTGCAAAACCCAGGACAGTTCACTCTTCACTGTCACGTTCCATGGCTGCACTCTGCACTTATACTACACATAGCTGTGTTTCGGCAGCAGTTAAAGGAATTCTAAGGTATACTGAAGCCAAAAACAATAGTTTAACACAATTGTGATGCCATCTTTGTCCAAAGTGGCTCTCTACAAACAAACATTTAATATTCTGACATTTAACGTTAAAAACTATAAACCAACCACGTCGGCCCTTCTCACATGCTCCACCTACTGCCGTTTTCTCCATGAAGATCTAAAGGCACAGTGTGCAGATGCCTATAAGTATTTTTACACAGCTGGAGCAGCAAGCCTAACAGCCCACGTTGACAGACTCAGGCTCCCAGGGCTTGCACCACCATGCTAAAAATAGCTGTGTGAACAGCACTTTTAAGTTGAGGCTAAGGCCAGATCTTCAGGTAGAAGCCCACCAGCCTCCTTACGATTCCGAGCCTGAGCTCCAGCCCAAGCTATATCTACACAGCTACTTTTAGTGCTCTAGGGCAAACCCTGCAAGCCCAAGTCAGTCCACCGAGACTGAGAGGCTTGCTGCACACGTACCATGTGCGTTCACCTATAGCCAAAAAAATTCCTTTGTGGTGGCAGTTTGCAATTAGTGTGTTGGGAGACAATCAAATTAACTGGCACTACACACTTGGGATCCAGTCTGACTAGGAACCTAAAGACTGAACACTAAGGAAAAACACAGTATCCCCTGATCATTTGAGAGTCCACATGGGTCCCCACGTCCAAGAAGCTGGCATACATTGTGACATAAATTCACTCTTCTCTAACTTTCACACCCTGTGTGGTCTACTACTGTCAGCCATAAGTTGTACAGGGTAGCACACTTTCTATTTAGGGTAAAACTGAAGACCACAAGGAATATACTGCTGGAGGAGTAAAACACTTTCCCCAACCATTAGGTCATCTTGCCATCATCCTTCAGTTTAAATTTCTTGGCTGGTCCTGGGATCTCTGGATGGAGATTTTGGGCACATATTTATTAATACAGTAAGCTGTAAAGCCAAACAAGTACTGCTTTCTACTGCTGCAAATGAACCAGTAATAAATGAACTGATATAGATCGTGTGCTAAAAGTCCAGGCATAAACAGCTTCTCTCTCATCAAACTAACCATCATCTGCTCCTGGTGACCAGACAGAAGTGCTGCATGTAGGTTTTGCAAGACAGCTAGTAGTGTCTTCACTACAGTTCATAATGCCTACAGGATTTTGGGAAAACTATTGTTTTCTTGTCAGCTCGTTCTTCACCTGAGGTAGCTTTCCCTGATCCCAGATCTTTGACCAGCAGATCACTAGTTAGTTAAATGACTGTGCTGCTCAGTTGAGAACCTTTCTATTGTGGTAGGATTTAAGGCCTCAAGCAGATTGGGCCCCGTTCTTCTATATACTGGGCAGACATACACAAAATGAATGTTTCCATCCCATACAGTTTACAATTTTAAAAAAAGATGCCATAACATGCGGATGAGAAACAAATGGAGATGGGAAAAGAGAGGATAATAAAAATAATATGCGTTAGCACAGCATAGCTGTGTGCACAGTTCCTAGAGAATTAGTAGCAGCAATCAAAGCGTGCCAACTATTTAGCCATTATCAGATGGCAATTTTCTGTACTCATTACAGCACAGGTGAGTTTTGAGGAAGGATTTGAAAGAGGGTAAGTACAGTGGAGGCTTGGAACCGCCATATACATGGGATAACTTCTTGCGGATTCAGATGGCTCTGTCTCTTGCTCCTCTGTCATTTCTAGTATAATTGTCCCATGATGCTTTGGGTGGAGTCAGAGTCATAGCCTGGGTTATTGTCATTCCAGAGTGCTCGAACATTTTTTCTTTCATTTTTTTAAGTTCGTAACATGATTTTAAATTAATTATAATGCAAGGGAATATACTTTATAAAAAACAAATCCCTGTATGCCACCTTGACTTTACTTCTTCCCTCATTTAAAAGGTAGCTATAATTCCAAGTGTTAGTCTTGTATTTGAGTGTATGACTTGTATTTGAGCAATAGGAGCATGTGGTGAAAGCAAAACAGTTAGCTATATGAAGAATAACCAAACATCGACTCAGCCGCATGGCAATCTGATGAAGGAGGAGCAACACAACCTCTACAGGAAAAAATGAGCATCTAAGAGTACATAAAATAAAGAGAATGATTTTTTTTTTTATTCAGACAAAGGCAAGCAAATCATGTTTCCTTTTCCAATACATGCAAATAGTGAAAACTTTTTAACGGGACAAAGAAATCTTGTTTGAAGTATTTAATCAGGCAGTTATTAAAAAACTCTGGCTTCTATCAGTTTTGAAAACATTTAACCATTTCTTACCTTGTAGAGACTGGAGGTTGTGATCATTTGGCCAGAACAAGGATCTGTCCACAATCATAGACCGATTCTGTAGGAGTTTCTCTATCAGTTCAAAGCCCTCAGGGCCTAACAGCTCAAATAACTAAGGGAAGAGAGAAAACAAAAAGATCATTCCATTAAAACATTTTTTGCCAAATTAGTACAAGAGTTTATAAATTAAGAATCTATACTAATTTTGCAAGTAGCAGGGAATTTAGAGACAAACACAAGTAGTTCTATCCAAAACAGATCACAGCTAGTTTTCATCCAGTGCTCCCTAACAACTGTTTTCATTTGACAATATTCAAAATCTGTAATGTGTGTTTATTAAATAAAACCTCCTCCTTTCCCCTTCCCTTCGTCCCAGAGAAGGAAAATCTCTTTGCAAACAAAATCAACTCTAAGTTAAACTAAACATCTTATTCATAACTCCATATATAACTCCATTATGATTGAAACCTAAGAACACATTTTTATCATTCAGATAGTTAACTCTAATATACGGTAAATTCTCCTTTCCTTGGCCTATCAATGCAATAAAAGGTACATAAGGTCACACCCACAATACAGAGCTAATTGTACAGAGCTAATTGTACCTCAAAACTTAACAGTTGCTGACACAAATGAGTCTGCTAAGGTGACTTTTTTGTAGAAAAGATTTCAAATCTTTTTCTTAAAAGACCTACTATCAGATAAGGTGTCCATTCATACTAG
This sequence comes from Mesoclemmys tuberculata, assembly GCA_007922155.1. Classification (NCBI taxonomy): domain Eukaryota; kingdom Metazoa; phylum Chordata; order Testudines; family Chelidae; genus Mesoclemmys; species Mesoclemmys tuberculata. The sequence goes on along the minus strand of ML675604.1, from coordinate 59,920,085 downwards.
GATAATTGGTGCGATGTAAGTTGATGACGACGATGATTTCCTTTGGGCTGCATTGAGAATATCATCTTTTCTTTATATGGAACTCTCCATTTCCCAGAGAAGCCAGTCTGGTATAGATCCTTAGTAAGATTTGGTTAGTAAGATGTGGTTGGTTGGTTTACAGCCCTTTCTGCCCACAAAACCCTAACTGAAGCTTAAAAAGCAACATACACACACCAAAACCATTTTTTAAACAAACCCTACTCAAGTGTTTCACTCTGAAAAAAGGAAGTGCCTGAGATTAAATTAAGTCACTATAGACGTCACTATTTCTATCAATTTTAAAACAGAAATCACCCACATTTATGACAAACAACATAAAACCTGAGAGGGTGAGACAGGGTTAGGAACTGTCCTGGACACAAAATTGCCCTCTCTCTCCAGGGATAAATAGAGCTAGTTTAAATTCACAGGGAACAGAGGACACCTGATCCAAGAAACACTAAGGACTAAATCCTGCCACACTTGCACAAAGTATCTTATCCCAGTTTGTTCAATTTTCTTCAGTGAAGTACTGTACTACTCAGTGTGAGTTGGTTTGGCAGATCTGGCCTCCATAGCCTATTAACAGTTAATTCAAGAGAGGTAAAAATGGAATTATGACATACTCAGCTACTATACTTCTTTTAATCTATTCTTTTGACACAATGGTTTGGGGCAGCAGCCTTCAGCCTGTAAAGGTGACCAACTTCTGAACTTGAGGGGGACCACATCCATGCACTACCTTGTGTAGGGTTAGGGGTTGAAAGACTTTCTACTGATACTTTGTACAAGGTACATTCACAACAGTATATCATCAGCTGAGACTACATTGCAATTAGACACCCCTGGCTTGCGCATGCCAGCCAACTTGGACTTGTGGGACGGATGCTAAGGGGCCGTTTAATTGCAGCATAGACATTTGGGCTCAGGCAGCAGCCTAAGCTCCAGGACCTTCCACCTCACAGGTCCTAGAACCCAGGCTCCAGTTTGAGCCAAAACATCTACACCACAAGTACACAGCCCCTTAGCATGAGCCCTGCAAGTTTGAGTCAGCTGATACGGGCCCTGTCACAAGTTTTTAATTGCAATGTTGACATTCTCCAAGAAGGTGGTTGAACTGAGCACCAGGAAGGCCCCAAATGCCCCCTTCTTCAAAGTACCCAGTCTCATGTCTGAGCATTGAGTTGCGGGATTGGAGCTGCAGTGGTTACCAATAAGGATTCTCTCCTATTTCCAAGTTACGAACATATTGCTCTCTAAACAGGGCAAATGCATTTTCTTGTACATTACAGTCACCTTCATATTGGTAATGGAAGAAGCCTATAGGGACAAGTTAGCAGACTATGCCAATAATGCCTCACAAACAGCACCAGAACTAAAGTTAAAGGAAATTTTATTTGTGTAAAGTAAGTTTTGCCAATTGTGCAAAAATTGTCAAGTATATGGTAAAGCCTTGACATCCTTTTGTTTTGCTGAAGTGAGGGTCAGCCACCATTTTGCCATGTTGTTTCCCTATGTGAAATAGCCTAGTTTACTGCACACATCTTCAGTTCAATTCCTAGCAGCATAGATCAGCCCAACATAGATTTGAGAGGTTAGTCCTGAAAGGGAAATCTTCATAAATCACAGACTAATATTTTATTATTCAAATCATGAATTATATTAAAAAATTACTAAAAACTCAATGCTTTAAGCCATTAAACCATGAAACGTTTTCCTGCCCATATCTAACTTCAATACACCTTCTCCCAGCATTTTTAAAAGCTTTCATCAACCTTTTTAAATTGCCAATACTTTTCCCACTATCGTTATACTGTAAAAATAAATTCTATCTGTCTGAAGCTTCCTATTCATGAAAATAAGCCACAATGCTCACCTTAAGTAAGGGCTGTCACCTCCTCCCAACCCATAAATCCCACATACTTTCCTACACCTTTTCTTAACAATAGCTACTTAATTAAAGATGGCCTAATCCTGCTTAATTTGTTTGTTAAATATCTCAAATAGGAAAGAATTAATGGAATGCAACACAAATTATGCTAAACATATTACCCAATGCACATTTTCCCTGTTTTCAGTCCCAAAAACCACATCTGGGTGTTCGCCATTCAGCTATAAACTACTATTCAGCTATAAACTATTTCTTGGTACCATGCTGGACCAACAACAAGGTAGGAGACAGCTGTCTGACTTCAAAAGACCCAAATGGGGAGGAAGGAGAAAATACACATGTAGAATAATTCATAATATATGCTGTATAACTGTTTTATTCTTTCATAGCTGCTAGTCACCTAGCTCAGAGAAAAATAACATTCCTTCCTCCCAGACTAGTGGGGAAATGGAGGTGAAGTGTGTCTTCAAGAAATCCCCTGCTAAACAAAGGCAGCTTAGGAAAAACACTTCATGTTGGCAAAATGATCTCCACAACCAATAAAGGCTAGAAGTTTGCTTTATATTTAAAAAAAGTGTGAAGACTGATAGTTTATGTTCTCTCCCTTGCCCCCACTATCCACTGAATGCTTCTTCCTTACTATCCCAGGGGATTTTTCAAGCCCAAGCTTCCATGAAACAAAGTTATTGAAAATGTAGTTTAGTAAAAGTTACAAAAATATATACCTTGCACTCTTCGCTTCCTCCTAGCACAGCATGCACAAATATGTATGAATCCATTTGATTTAGAGAAGGCTCAGGATTTTCAAAAAGGTGTCAAACCTTTTTTCTATTTGTATGTAGCAGAATGAAACTGACATTTATTTATATACACTGTACTCATCACCCTGGCATCTAAGTCCTTTACAAAAAAAGTTTAGCAAGGATCTATTTTCCTCTTCCTCCAACTTATTTTATTACTGTAAGAAAATATGGCTGCAGTGTCGCGTTTTACATTTTACTCTAAAGACAAGGAGAGTCATGGTTACTCTATTGTCTTGGAGCAGTAAGCTCCACAGCAAACTAGCTACTGAGAAAAAGCTGTTTCTTGCACAGAAGTCTCACTCTTGGGGTTGGCAATTCCACTGGTCTTGGAAAAGTGCAGCAGACAGACAGTTGTAAAAAGTAATTGACTAAGTAGCTTGGGCCAATTCCATGAAGGATGGGTTTGGAGATTAGGAATTAAATATTGTATAACATCTTATTCATCTTGCAATTGGAGCATCAGGATGATGTGCTCTTGGCAACTCAGGTTGGTTAAAAGACTAAATTACTATATTTCACACCAGTTGAAACATTTTCCAGGTCGGCACCAACCAGAATCATGCTCAATCTTGGACAAATTTAATGTCAATTACTTTTCAAGTGCCTCTCCAGACACCAGCCACTTGGTGCTAGTGTTTGCGTTTGAAATAAAGGAGATGCAGAGTTGAATGTCATCTCTATATTGCTGGCACTGGAGACCATAGTTTGTAATCTCCAGGAATGGCTTCATGTAGCTGAAGAAAAAGGATTTATTATGATGAAATGTCATAGATGAAGGCTTCAATCAGTCATGGGAAGGATCAGAACTATCTTAGCACATGCCTGCAAACCCTAGCAGGTCTCTAAACCAGGAGAGTAGCATTCCACAGCCAAAAGCAACAAATGTCACAAAGTTCCAATAGTAGCACTCAAGATGTTTGTTTCTTGTTTGTAGAATTCCTATTCCATGGCCTTGCCTGAACCTCAAATGGAAAGAAAGAATCTAAGATATTGAAAGTGGACAAGTAAAACTGGAGAAAGTTATTTGCTAACGTTTGATTAATTTGCTTAGAGATAGGAGGCTAGACAGCAGGCAGTAGCTGGAAAGACTGGCTGTATCAACTGATGATTTCTTGAGTAATGACTGATTGTTGCCTTTTTTTTCTTCTTTTTTTTTTAAAGAGTAGGCGACAGAATGTGTTCAAAGAAAGCCCTGACTGACTCCAAAGCAAAGATCCCAGATGATTTCTGCTGCTTGGTAGCCAGAAATGCATAGTTGCACATGGTTATTCAGAGTTGATTTAGTGATTCGCTGGACTTCCTGATATAAGCTTGAGCTCAGTCCTAGGAAAGGAATGACAGGTAATCCATCTTGTGTTCCATAGATGGATCCTGGTGTCCAAAAATGCCATCCTGAAAGCAGGTGATCTTATTTGTCAATTAGACTGATGGCTCAAGACAGTAAGAAGAGCTTAGCTCCAAGTCAAGTCAAGTCAAGTCAAGGCACTACAGCCTGAAAATCCAGTTCACCGTTTGAAATACTCCTATAAGGCATAATGGAAAAATGAGAATTATCTTGGCTTCTTCCACAGCTATGGCATAGGATTGTAAAAACTATCTGTATTTGATAGAGTTTTTGCCACCAGCACCCAACTTCTTTCCTGCTTCCTCTGTCACAGGTCATAGAAGAACTATATAGCTCCCTCAGGATGAGAGGGGAATAGAAAGTGTTTCTATCCCAAAATATCAGCAATAGTAGGATAGGGAAGGTCCCAGTGTCTCACTATATCTACTAATGCCTGTGTTGTGTACTAACTCTTTTTGCTTTGTTTTAAAGTTGAGGAAATGACTTGTGAAGAATATCTTGGCTAACTTGTTTAAGCTTTTGGGGAGACTGTTGGACAACAATGACTATGAAGAATCTAAAATAAAGAGCCCTTCTCAAAATGCAGTGAACATAATTACTGACTAAGCCTTTAAGTAATTTACAAACATAATATTGGACTATGAGTCAAATAGGTCTCTTGAAAATCCAAGTTTGAAGATAAAGAAAAAGTGACATTTTGATGGCAGAGTGCTCTTTAACCCCCGCTCCCCACCTCCACCCCTAAATAAAACTTATTTGTGATACATATACACCGAACTATGATTCTGAAACACAAGAATGAATTGCTAAGTGGCAAGATTAAAAGCTCTGTTAGCTATAATTTAATTATTTATAATTCTGGATAGTGAATGAGTTTAGATGAATTAACACTTAGGTGAAGGCCACAGCCTAACTTTGATTGGCATGAATGCTGTTTTGCCAATTTCTTCCTCTTACACAGATTTGCTTAAACAATGTTACTGCTGACAGAACAAAGCTGCTATGTTGTGTTGGAAGACTTTGGGTAAAAGGAAGAGTTAATTAGCATAATAAATACACAAACCTGTAATGTTAAAGTGCCTTTTAATGGGAAAATTCAGGGCAAGACGACATGAAAACATAATGACAAACTGTATGAACAGAAAAAATTGTGTAAATTGAAGCTTAAGTATGCATATTGCACAGATTGCACAACAGACAAATGCTGAATGCTCACCGGAGCAAAGTTAATAATTACGTAATGTGGAAGCATATTAGAATCCAGGTGAAAGAAGGGGCCAAAATTGGAAGAATACTGGACGAGAAACTGAAGGAACAAAACTGAAAGACAAGGAAACAGAGGCAGTCATGACCATCAAAAAGTACAGGAGAACTTCCTGATATATTGGAATGCAGTAACTTGGACCCCTACCTATTTCATCTCACCTGTTTATTGTCCATCATAAATAAACTTGTCATTATCTGAACATATGTCTGAAGATTTTATAAATAAAGGTAAAAATTAAGCCTAAATTGGGTGGACTTCTGACTCATTTTCCACCGTATGCTACCAAAAAGATCATGATGGCAGGTTGTTCAGGATAAAGGAGTGATTTTTAGTAATAATAAATCTGCTATTGTCCATGCTTGTCTGAATGATCTCTTGAATGCAATATGGAAAAATTTGGATACTTTTCTTGGGCCTGATCCAAAGCTCACTGACGTTAATAGGAGTCTTTCCATTTACTCAGTGGGCTTTGGATCAGGCCTATAAAGTTACACAGCGGACAGGAAAAAATCTGAGGCATTACATAAAAGACAGTGATCAAACCAGAGATCCTGAGGAGAAACGTGAGTTTTTTGCATTAGAAAAAAGTCAATACCAAATACAACTTGGCGTGCAGGAAAGGGAATACATAATTTTGTGACTAACTCCTATGTCTGGAAAGTAATACAATGACCCTAACCCAGAACTAGTCTACACAGTGATTTTATGAGCTGTAGAAGAACACTACCTGATCAAAAAACAAAATCAGAATAAAGAAATTATCAGAGAACATATGTTGGTATCTCTAACAGAGCTTGATTATGAAATTTCAACAAGTGACAGCAGTATTTCTTACCCAGCCTATTAAGAACCACTTTCTGTTTTTGAACATTGCCTCTTCAACACAGGGGCTTCTGCCCCAGCTTGGTCTGTATTTCCATATCCACAGATCATGTAATTTACAAAGCACATAATGTCCTCACCCAGGAAACACAAGTTATTTAAAATGGAGGGAAAGATATGGAGGGGGTAACTTTCTACTTCCATCACAAGTAGTATCGTATGTCAAATATAGCGTTTAAATAAAAAAAACGAACAACTTAAAGAACACTGCAATTTGATGGATGACAAAATTGCTAAAAGTACAGTGATTACATTTCTTAAATGATTTAGACAAAGGTACATTCTGTAGTCTGCCTTGCATATATCAACTTTAGAAACTTCCCCTAAATTTAACTGAAAGCACCATCATATAGAAAAACTGGATAGATACTGTTTTGATTTACAGTACAATAAAGACTTTTATAGAGACTATCCAAGCTACACAGAAAGAAGTAAGAATCTATTTGATTTCCTAATACCTTTAGCGCTAGATAGATGCCTTTTTCAGTGTCTGTCTGATAGTTACCAAATGGCATAATCCGTCACAAAACAATTTTAAAAGATTTGTTTCAAAAGGGTCTCCAGATTCTTCAACAAATCCACATGAAAATATCTTGCCATATTTGACAATAAGACGGTATCTTACAGATCCACAAAGGACTACAGAAAGTCATATTTCTTAGAATTCTTGTTGAAGATAAACAAAGGGACACAGTCTTCTAACATTAACTACAAACCAATAAACATATTAGATATCTGAATATGTGTGTACAAGAAATTAGAACATATGCACAAGATCAACCCACCAGCAAGTTGAGCTCACAGGCCACAGAAATTCAAAAACTGTCAAAGCAGAGCATCAAAGCACCAATGACCTTTTTAGAAAGGAAGCTCTACAGACCTACTTAAACAGGAGGAAAAGTTGCTCTATCATCAATGTGACTCATTACTCTACCATGAAGTATCCCCAGTAGTATCCTAGGGATCAGCTCTTTATAAACATGGGAAAACCTCTAAAATTAGCTAACCATCACACTTGCCATTTTTCCCAGCAGATAGAGCAGGTGCAGTTCCTACATAAGATGCTAATTTGGCACTACTAAGTGATTATTTGTAAAGTTACTGCACAGATGCCTGAATTAGTACTGTGCAACACAAATTCCAGATCCCCACTCGAAAGAGAAAGCACTAGAAGAGATATCAAACTTTGTTACTAGGAGACAGATGCCAATTTCATTTTGTGGTGTGGACAAACATTTAGTTAGATATAAAAGCAAGCAAGCAACTCTTCTTGCAAAACATCCATTAATGGTGAAAGTAAGTTTTTGATAATGGTCAGACTCAATCATCCATAATAATAATTGTTAGCATCCTGGGACAAATAAATATAGAAACAGCTACAGTAGGCATAATTTTTCCAGAAAGAAACAAATGTAGCCCTTCACCTTGACAAGAAAAAGCATTAGAAAACTAATAGCATTGGCAACTATGGACTAAGGACAACTTTAACAGACAGATTTGGCTGACTATAGCTGAACACTTATTTTAATAGTTCCACAGTGAAATGCAAGTGCCTAGAAAAACTATTTAAATAGGTCAAGCATTTGATTCACATGGCTTATTAGAGCTGTGTGAGGAAAAGTAATTGCATCTTGCTGCAATATTTTGATGTTTGGTTTTGTTCTGATTAGGAACAAAATCCCAAAACTTCAAAATTCTCTCTGAAAGAGAATAGCATCTCAACACGAGGGCAGTGTCCATGGCAGGCTGTCCTGGAGCTACAAACCCTGGAAGCCCTCGTTTCCTCAACTCGGAGGCAGTCCTCATAGCAGGCTGCTGCAGATATGTAGACTCTGGAAGTCCTAGAATGCCCTGGCCCCATGGTAGTCCACAGGATGAGCTGGCAGGAAACCAGGCAGAGTTTCACTGGAAATGTGCCTGGATTCCATTGGAGCTTTGGTGAAATCAAACTCTCTCTGTGAAACATCTGGGTTTTGGTAAATCAGCAAATTTTCCAATTAAAATATTTTTGTTAGCATTTTTTCAAACCACCTCCAGTGTGGATATCAAACTAGCATGTATAATTAAATTGTCACTGCATAATCAAATTTACTTTTAAATCGGATCCTCTCCTTCCCTGCTCCCATCTTACAAACCCATAAGTTTTAAAACTGCCCTATTCCTGTTTTTTGCCTTTGGGCTGAACTAAGGGGGCCTGTCCTGCACCCTTGGCACTACAAGCCCCAACCCTCAGCTGCCTCTCCCCAGGGCTCCCTCTGCTCTATGCACTGCCCGCTGCACTCCAGGGGCAGCATATAGCAAGAGACTGGCACCAGCCCGCTGACAGCGTCCCTCCCTCCCCTGCCCCTTGCAGGTGCCTACCAAGAGGTGCAGCCACGACCCAGAAGTGCAGCCATGGGCAAAGCTTGAGCCGCTCTGGTGCACAGGCTGTGGCCCTTTAAAACACCTCCAGAGCGCAGGCTCTAGCTCCCACTCCAGGCCAGGATTTGGTTGCAATAGCAGCAGCTCTCAGCAGCTTGGTCTTTCCCCTGCTCTTGTCCCCTTCCTGGAGGGAGGAAGTGCTCCTTCTCTGCATGGTCCAGTCAGGCTGCCTTGGGCTAGCAGCATGGGTGCACAGCTTCACCTTCTACCTGTAAGTGGCTGCCCCTCGCATGACAAGTGGAGCTGGGAACAGGAAACCCAGATGTGCAAACCTTTAAGATGCAATAAAGGCACTGTATAGTACTGTATTTGCCTTTCCCGACCCCTCCCCTCCATTGCTGCCTGATGGCTTACTTCTGGTTTCACATAGTGTTCAGTTGACCGGACAGTTCGTAATTCTAGTGTTCGTGTCTTTGAGGTTCTACAGTATTTTTAATTGCTTTATTTGCAATTAAATATAAATATAAATATACAGTTAAGACAAAAAATAATAAGACAAGAGACTTCATAAGAGACAAATCATCATTAAATAGAAGTTCTTTAAGCTACATTTTAAAGAAGACATCAGTAAGCCACAGTTCCTCTTTAAAACTTTGTCAATTTCCTGGTTAGATCTTACATATAAGTTCTAACCAGCGCTTAAACACCTTCGGCATTCATTTCATACTCTGAATCTAGCATAAGAATCCATTGCATGGAATCAGTTGTAGGATTCTGGTCTTAATTTAAAAAAACAAAAAAACATTGATAGTTCTATTAGTTACATTACAAGAAGTCAAGCATCCAAAATATTTGGAATGTCTGACAAGTTGTGAGCTGCAATTACAGACAAGTTCAAATCCTGATTCAGCAAAGAAAATTCTGACGAGACCACATTTGCATGGCTCTAACTCTACTTCCTGAGTCATGTGTTAATTGTTCAACCTTAATGTTACTTTGACATGGATTTGGAGGATTCCCGTGCCCCTCATTTAATTGCTTTTGTGTTTTCCAGGCTGTGGAATGGAACCAACAATGTTCCATTTCCACTCTATAATAAACAAGGAGTTATAGGTTATACATGCCAAATATTTGTTTTACTTAAGTTTAGCAATAGCATTCACAGAGGTTTGGTCATATTCCATGTCTAAAGTTTTTACTTCCCTTTGTTTTTCAGTTATTTTGGCGCAAAATTATTTCTCTTTAAAAAAACATATTTTCTCCTCTCCACTCAAAGTCAACTTCCATTTTCCCCAAACCATTATATAAATAAAAATCACCTCAGGTATAAGAATAGCTATATTGTTAGGTTTCAGCCAAAAAGTGTAATTTCTGAGAAAACTACAAACTATTTTTAAAAGGTTAAGAATGGAATACCCTCTATTAATGAAAATGGAAAGGTGACTTGATTACAGTGTCCAAGTACCTTCACAGGGGGGAAATATCAGGTACTAAATGTCTTTTTAATCTAGCAGAGAAAGGCATAGCAAGAATCAATAGCTGGAAACCGAAGCCAGACAAATTCATATCAAAAGTTAGTGACATATTAACAGTGAAAGAGATTAACCATTGGAACAAACTACTAAGAGAAGTGGTGATTTCTCCATATCAAGACTCGACACCTTTCTGGAAGATATGTTTTAGCCAAAACAGAAATTATGCTTTGGTCAAACAAGTTATTGGCTCAATGGTGGGGTAACTGGGTGAAATTTAATGGACTGCAATTTACAGTCAGACTATGACCTAATTGTAATTTCTGGCTTTAAACTCTAAGGAATTATTCACTATGTAACATTTGCTATTTCGAATATTAAAAGTACCATTAAAATGACATTCTAAAACTACCAAAAAAGAATGAGTTCCTACATTTTATAATAATTTGTTACACTTATTCTAGATTTGCCTAGTACTACCTACAATAAACCACATGGCACATTTAAAAGAGCTCAATTTGTACCAATTTGAACAATACCAGGAAAGGAAAATTACATAGTCTTAGTATTTCTTCAGTTCAGTTCTGGTCACTCTTTTTGCCATTATCATAGCTTCTTCATATCATTTACACACTTTGATATCTATCTGCAGAGAAAAGGACTACAGATTTGCATTTTGGATTTTTTTTATTTGAGGGTTTGGGTTTTTTACCTGGAGACTCTGGACTCATGTAGTTCCTTAATGAGCAAACCTAAAATGGACAGAGAAGACATTTCCTGTCTCCTTCTCAAAAAGAAAGTGTAATAACTTTTCATAGGTGAGGTCACCACTGAAAACTAGGATCCAAGGTAGTAGGGTGAAGTCTTGGGCCCTATTGAAGTCAATGGCAAAACTTCTATTATATACCTGTCTGTTTCAGGCTAATTTAATAAATATCAAGTGTTAAATAAGGGTTGAGAATTCTCAAATTTTATTCACCCAATAGAGCTTAGAAAGTTCCTAGTTCAAGAACCTCTTGCCCAAATCATTTTAAATTTTGTATAAATATTCTAAAGTCGCACATTTGGTTGGCTAATTTTGAGATTGCTCTAACATGACTTTTGTGGATTTTAGCAGAAGTATCCAAATCAAAGCAGTGGGACTTCAGCTATGGAGAGACTGCATTTTTTTAACTATGGAATAAAATGGGAGAGATTTTTTTTTAGTCTAGTTATGTGTTTATTTTTACAGCATATTGCTGATAATGTACTTTACTCTTGCTGTTAGAAGATGTCACAAGACTGCAGTATGTATCTGTGTTATTTGTTTTGTCCCCAGTTAGGTTTGGAAAGAATTGTTCATGGCCCAAAAAAAGAGCCCAGGGAAAAATCAGTTGTAATCTAGCGCATCTCAACTCATTCTGGGAAAAAAACTGATTGAGAGTAAATATAAAATAGTATAAAATTTTGTTAAGTATATCCTGAAATGGTCAAACTATTACAACTGTTGTAAATGAAAATAAGCTGTCCTCTGTATACAAAATTAAAATGAAGCTGTCATTAGGGAAGAGGAGAAAACTACTGGAAATAAAAATTTGGTCTCACCACCAGGCCGGGAGCTGTTTAGATGAAAGCATTCTCGCTGCTCTCACTAGGACTCCCTCACTCTTCTAGTTCTGCCCCCAGTACTCAGCACTCAGGTGCCACTGAATCTGGTAATTTAGGAGGAGAGATGGGAAGACCCTCCTGTCACTTGCAAAGCAAAACTATCTGCTTAACAGCATGAGTCTGCCTGTCAGTTGCCTAGCATGAGCCGTTCCTTGGGCATTTTCAAAGCACCACACTCAGCCCATGCCTTCATATAAGACGACAGAAGCAAGAGAAGAGAAAATTTTATATTACCCAAGTTAAATGATAGGGTTGGGGTTTTTTACATCAGATTTACTATTTACAGAGGTCTGATCATATAAATAAGCGTTCTAAAGCCAAAATTAGCGAGACCTATAATTCAAAATAGTAGTTAACGTGGTCAGCATTGTTTACTTGGATTCCAAAATGTAAACAGGTTGCTTGGATTTCCAAAAAGCTTTTTTTATAAAAAGACCTTTACAAAGAGTATTGAAGAAAAATAGCTGACAAGGTGCAAAAATCTGGCATGAATTAAAATTAGGTTAAACTACAGGAAACAGTCTCAGAATGAAGGGAAAATCGTAAGGGATGTCAATACTAGACCCAATATTTAAAATATTGACTAGTCCGACTGCTTTACACATGTACCAGATTTGTAGAGAAATGCTCTGAAGACTGTCCTTTATGGTAAAGCAAATAGGTAACTCTGAAGTACTGACGTTCCACTGGGAATCAGCACTTGAAAATTATTGTTGTGAGAAGACTAATGATTTAACATATGAAGTGGACTGTGAGTTGACAAAATTGTGAAGGACACTACAGAAATTTGAAAAACTCAAATGAATTTAAAATACAAGGGTGGAATAGTAGGTGAAATCTGACTTGAATAAACACCGTAAAAGACACCGGCAAAAATCATCTAAATTTCTCAAACACTGAAGTGTCTCAATTTATCAAGATCCTTTAAGAGGAAAGATCTGTGAATTGTATGACCCAGTGCCCAAAAGTAATTTTAAAAAGTAAGTAATCTGCATTAAAACAAGCATATAAAAAACAAAATATTAGAACACTATGCTGAAAAATGATTAATTGTCTCTGGAGTTCTTTGCCAATTTTATACATTAGGAAAGTCTCTGAGGATAACTAGTGATAATAATGGGATTTTTGGAAGATAAGAGATTGTAAAGAAAGGTTTATGCTGAAAAGGCATTAGAAGGATTTAATGATTTTAAAAATTATGAGCATGAATAATCCCCTCCTCCTTACCGTGTCACAGCTAAGAAGAAGGGAACTTTTTTTTTTTATTAAAGATACATTTTGATGTATTTTTAAAAAGAAACATGCAGTGTAGAGCTAATGTGTGAAATTCACAGACAGATGGTCATTGAGACAAATACTGTATGTAGATTTCATAAACGGCTGGATAATTTTACGACCACTGAAGTTTGTGCCTATTAAAGCTGAGATAAAAGGTGATCAAATGTTCTGCTGCAGCAAAAAAGTTGGTTATGTTTCAGGGTCAAATTTATTTCCTCTCCTCCACTACCACATTTAAACCATATGCAACACTGTAAATGTATTGTTCAGTTTTTAATAATATTTTTCCTGATTCAGCTGGTATTTGCCACTACTGGAAGAAAAATACCAAATTAAATGGTCCAATGGCAAATCTTGCTGTCTGTAGCCAGAATGTGAACATTTCAAAAGAAACTCTTTGGCACTATATTAATATATATTGCAGAGATATAGGAACCATTACTAACACAAAATGTGTCAATTTCCACTTCTAGACAACACTGGAAGACTCTTTAATTAAGCAGTGTATAAAAGTGGTTTGACTTGAACGTCTACGGCAGTGACAATCAACCTCTGATTCCCAATGCCTCTTTCGAACCCAGGTACGTGACTGTATCCACGTGTGTGAGCATGTAGCCATTAGGCAAGTATAACCTTCTGAAATTGCTTTGCAACATGTTCATAACAATGTTGTATAAATATAATGTTTTTCAGGCATGATCACAATGAGTTTTAACACTTATGCAATAAGCTTTCCAGGTCTTCAAGTCTGAAGACCACTTGTCTAGACTATGACATAACAAGCACATTTCCACATAGTGATAATCTTTTAGACCAATTGCACTATGTACCGGGACTCTGGGAAGTGAAGCTTGAACATATCATTAACCTTAGTAATTAAGAACTCAGTTACTGCAAGGCTATGATATAATTGGAAAAAACTTGCCTAGAATCTGAAAGATGTTCACAGCTGTTAGTGAATACTTTCTTGGCTAACAAAAATGGCCAATGTTTACAAAACGTTTGCATTATTGCTGTTTTCCTTCTGTCAGTGTGTCTTTTTCTCAAAGTTGTATTCTGTTGATTTGTCACTCCTACACTAAATATGGCGCACACTGCTCATTACTTTCTACTTACTATTCTACATCTAGACAAATTGAAATAATGTATCAAAATGCCAGTTTTGCTGCCCTTCATTTCACATTCCATCCCTGTCACATTTTATTCTCTACACAGCAAAGCCCTAGGAAACCTTTCAGCAATTTTTTGAGCTCACTCCACTGTTATGAATGGGTACGGTGGAGTTAATCTATTCCTTTTGCTAATGGCTTACCTGTACTAGACAGCCTGTGTCAAAAGGTTCTTCACATCTGATGGAACACCAGCATTCTTTTGTAAGTATAATCACTGCTAAAAGTATTCATTGGCATATGTGTTTAATAATCTAATTACTGGTCGTCACTTTATGCCACTATTTATAGATGGATAGGTTCATATAAATAAAGACTTGATTTGACTTCGGATTGTTTCCAGCCTAGATGAAATTGCCATGTTTTTAAGAAAACGGTACCTGCATGTCTGTTTACATGTCCATTTTAAGTGCTTCCAACAACATTTTAATCAACCTTTGAAGTACACCATTTTCTCTGGCATCCCAGAATATTATGTTTTCATTTTGGTAATGGTCATGTGTTAGCATATGATATGACATTTATCTGCTGCACTTTCTAAAGATGCACCCTTAGAAGATGGAAGGAGAGTCAGCAGGCTTCTTTTACCCCAAATGCGACCTTCCAATCCCTAGGGGAATATCATTTCACTCAGGTATGTTGCAATGCTTATCTTTAAAAAAGTCTCTGAATATTAAAGGAGGGGAAGTAAATAGGTCATTTACGCAACAAAAGCTTATCTCATGTATTTTTTTACCATTCTAACCTTCAGGCTTCACATCCCTAATCCCAATAACCCCTAAAGACTTCTTATCCACCCCTCATTCAATATGCATTTGTGACATACCGGGGTACAATCTAGCCTAATGAGAAACTATGCCACCTTTGCCCTGCAACCTTGGGTGCCTTACTATGCCTTGCTGAAGGCATTCCCACCTGGATGGCTCACAAACAGCCTTCAACATGCAAGCCACATCCTGAGCATGTGTGTGTAACTGCAGCATCCTAACCACATGTGGCATGCACTCTGGCTCTCACTAGCTTTGGTTATACTGCATGGTGACCCATCCCTAACAGATTCCCACTCTTAGATTTTCTCCTAGAAATGACCTCTCCTCAACAATACAAGTTTACTTAAAGTCCATTATTTCTTTAATGGAAATAATATGCATACAACTTGCCACCCTACCTAATGGTATTTCCCAAATACTTCAATTTAAATGCACTGGATTAAACAAAACAAGTTTATTAACTACAAAGAGATTTTAATTGAGTGCAGGTAAAGAGACAAAGGCCAGAAATGGTTACAAGAAAAATAAAGATAAAATACAACTGGTGCCTAACTTAACAACTTATGTTAAAGTCAAGCCAAGTTCTCTCACCACATGTTTTCAGCAGTCTTACTGACCAACCTCCTTAAGTCAGGACCCCTTCTCCTCGAATTCAATTGCATCCTTTGTTGCTTCATGAATGCGACAAGCAGGGAGAAAGAGAGGGATTCCTGGGGATGTTTGTCCCTTTTTTTATAGGGTCAATCCCCCTCTTGAAAAACATTTCCAGCCGGGTACCAGAAGACTAAAAGTCTATGGTGAAGGATGTTTCCTGCTGCTGCTTCTTCTCTTATTTGAGCTTCCTTTGTTTCCCCTTTCTACTTTATGACTTTTTACTGCTTAAATGCAAATTAAGCAGAGCACACATTCCTTTGTTTCAGACAGACCTGCTTGCCAACCTCAGTTTGGAACATTTGTTAACACCACCATGTAGTGGTATCTTATAACGTCACATATAATGTTTCCATACATACATCAGGACAATAATTACCAGCAAATTCCAAATTTTCATATGATACCTCACAAGAAATGCTCTGTATGAAGATTACAATAGTGTGCCAGCATGAATATGAGGTACAGTCTGTGACAGTATCATGCCCAGATACTGAAGTAAGATTGTTGGGGCAGGGATTGATTTTTTTTTTTTTTTTTTTTTAATTCTGTAAAGCAGCACACACACTTCTGGAACTGTATTTAGATAATATTAACAGTATGCTTAGAGGTCTGCTTATACATACGCAAAATAGCACTCTCGGGAGTAAGTTTTAGATCAAATAAGTTGTATTTTCTTTGTCATAGAGATGAGCTTCATGGAAATTAAAAAATTGCTTCATAATGCCCTCACTCTGATTAGATCAATAACGGTGGCACTGAATATTATTAGTTCACGTTAATAACTTAGTGCAGGAACAAAACTGTTCCATCCAAAATAAGCTTTTTAAGTATTCACAGTTTTTACCAAAGACACAATCAGTACGCACCTCGCTCAGTTTTCCACCTTAAAAACAAAGCTAGGAAAATAGCCAAAACATTTAATTTTTCTGTTAAATATTTCATGCATCTGTTACTACAGCTGTTTACATCTGCTATTTAAAGACTACCATATTAATATTGTAAATGTGGCTGGAGTAAATAAAGGCTGATTGGCCAGTGAGGCTTCTGATCCATGTGGGTATCTAGTTACTCCCATGGGAGAAATGTCATAAAAACATAGTAAGAACGTAGCTTTCTTTAAAAACTATTTTATAATAAAAGATTCACCTTGTACACAGATATGTACACTACTATAATCCCATCTTGTATTAGTGTTAATTTGGCTAGTTATTTAGAGTTTGAGTTCATCAGACTGGATACCTGGACCCTTATTTACAGAGCAAGTTACACGGTCACTGCCAATTTACAAATTTATTTTCTACATTAAGAGGCAAAACATGCGTTGATTTCACTGGGGCCATTATTTCACCCAAGAAGACTTTACCTATTGTACTAATTCACTTGAATTATTAAAATTTAATAATTTTAAAATCCAACTTAGTTTTTCCTTTGTATTCAGATTAGTTTTTTTGAATTTCTCTTACTCTGTACAATAAGATTAGTCAGTTTTACTATGGTTTATGTTTTCTAGTCAATTTTCTAATTCTCATGCATTAACACTAAGCCGTAATGTTTGTGTTACAAATAATACAACAAAAAATGCTCTTCTTTAAAATACTGTTTCCCACTACTTTTTTCAAAGTTAAGTTTTGAAAACAGTTTTTATTGACCTCAAATTCTGCAAAAAGATATCAAATCATTAAGTACTTAAATTATTATAAAAAGGAATAAATTGTCCTTAACCACGGAAGACCAGACTGCAGCAAGGTAGATTTAGGGTAGACATTAGGAAAAACTTTTTAAACTGTAAAGGTAATTAAACACTGGAACCAATTACCTCAGGAGGTTGTGGAATCTCCCTCACTAATGGTTTTTAAGAATAGGTTAGATAAATAGGTTACACAAAGAGGCTTAACCATGAGATCTTCAAATGATCTGAAACTCAAAAAAGAATCCTACAAAAAGTGGAATTAGGTCAAATTACAAAGGATGAATATAAAAAACACAAGCATGTAGGGACAAAATTAGAAAGGCGAAGACACAAAAGAACATTAAACTAGATAGAAACAAAAGGTAACATTCTACAAATGCATTAGAAGCAAGAGGAAGACCAAGGACAGTGTAGACCCATTACTCAATGTGGGGAGGGAGGCTGAAAGATAAAAAATGTGAAAATGGCAAAAGTGCTAAATAATTTGTTTTAGTTTTCACCAAAAAGGTTAACAATTTTTGGACTTCTAACATAGTGAACACCAGTGAAAATGAGGAAGAATCTGAAACTAAAATAGGAAAAGAACAAGTTAAAAATTACTTAGACAAATTAGATGTCTACAAGTCACCAAAGATGGATTAAATATATCCTAGAATACTCAAGAAGCTAATTGAGCAGATAGCTGAGTCATTAACGATTATCTTCAAAAACTCATGGAAAACAGGAAAGATTTCAGAAAACTAGGAGAGGGAAAATACAGTGACAGTCTCTAAAAAGTGGAATAAGGACAAGCCAGGGAATTACAGACCAGTCAGCTTAACTTCAGTACCCAGAAAGAAAATGGAGCAAATAATCAAGCAATCAATTTGCAAACATGTAGAATAATAGGTAATAAGTAACAGTCAACATGGGTTTGTCAAGAACAAAGTGTGTCAAACCAACTTAATTGACAGAGTAACAAGACTTGTGGATAGGAGGAAGAGGTAGATTTGGTATATCAGGACTTTAGCAAGCTTTTTGGTACTGTCTCACAGGACCTTCTCATAAATTAGAGAAATATAGCCTAGACGGAGCTACTATAAGGCACGGGCTTAACTGGTTGGAAAACTGTTCCTAGAGAGTAGTTATTAGTGGTTCACAGTCAAGCCGGAAGGGCATATCAAGCAGGGTTCTGCAGGGATCGGACCTAAGTCTGGTTCTGTTCAATATCTTCATCAATGATTTAGATAATGGCATAGAGAGTACACTTACAAAGTTTGCAGATGATACTAAGGTGGGAGGGATTGCAAGTGCTTTGGGAGATGGGATTAAAATTGATAATGATCTGGACAAATTGGAGAAGTGGTCTGAAGTCAACAGGATGAAATTCAATAGGGACAATGCAAAGTACTCCACTTAGGAAAAAACAATCAATTGCACTCATACAAAATGGGAAATGATTGCCTAGGAAGGAGTACTGTGGATCTGCGGGCTATCATTAATCACAAAGAAAATATGAGTCAACTGTGTAACATTTCCAAAAAAAGAAAACACTATTCTGAGATGTAATAGCAGGAGTGTTGGAAGCAATACACAGGAAGAAATTCTTCTAATCTACTAGGTGCTGATAAGGCCTCAACTGGAGTACTGTGTCCAGTTCTGGAATTTCGATAAAGATGTGAACGAATTGGAGAAAGTCCAAATGAGAGGAACCTAAATAATTAAATGTCTAGAAAACTTGACCTATGAGGAAAGACTGCAAGAAATGGGTTTGTTTAGTCTGGAAAAGAGATGACTGAGGGGGAACATGACAACAGTTTTCAAATACATGAAAGGTTCTGACATAGCAGACCATGAACATTACATGCTTCACCGATACACAACCATTTAGATAATACACATGGTTTAAATTGGGTTTGTTCCCTTTCCTTGGTTCTGTAAAATATTAATACAATAGATTGTCAGGAATTCAACTGTAAAATATGATAAAAATCATAGTAAAAATACTTTAATAGCTTAAATATTCTGAGCCATTCATTTAATAGTAATTTTGACAAAACCAGTACTGAATTTAAGGCACGGGTCATCCTCAGGTATCCGTATCATAAAAAGTGTGGCTAGAACTTGTATTAAAAACAAAAAAGGAAAAAAGTATGAAAACACAGGGGAAATATTTTTACTCCCTGGTTTTGCATCATTCAAAAGCAGCTAGAAGGATTTTGCCCAAGCTCTCAACAAAACAAAAAATCCACTTCAGGACAGAGATAGAGACAAGTGTCATTTGAGAAAACAATGTTCCGGAAATGTGCCAGTTTTGGGGAAAAAAAAGAATAGTGGCTATTCTTTGGTGGCAAATATTGTAATACAATGGCCCAGGAGGGCCATCCATATATATATATATAATCCTCAATATTGCAATATTGAGGATTTCGCAACATTAGACTTCCACCACAATTTTGACAGTGCGAATACCAACTCACAACCTGGACAGCCGACAACAGAAAATTGCAGAAAAGTTTATTACATCAAACAATAAGGTCCATTATTACTTTCCACAATTTCCCATGGCTTGTCCTTAACCCAGTCGCAATTTTTTTTTACAATCATCCTGCAATTCAAGTAAGTCCTTAATTATAATGCAATGGCATGGGAGAGCCTTAACACAAATTAAACCTTCAGACTGTCCACAATAATCCTTAGCAAAAGCCTCGGAAGTGCTAAATTGAACACTTAAATCAGTGAGAATTAGGGACACTTAGAAATTCTCAGGAGGTACTCATCAATTTCTAAAAATCAGAACCTAAATGCAAGGGCAAGATAGTTAAAGATATTACCTATGAATCTACACAGCTGTATGAAGTGTATTTGTAACCATTTTAGGTCCCAGATTATTGAAGAGACACGGTGGGTATGGTAATATGTTGTATTGGACCAACTTCTGTTTGGTGAGAAAGACAAGCTTTCGAGTCACACAGAGCTCCTCTTCACGTATGGGAAAAGCACTCCCAACATCACAGCAAAACACACGTGGAATAGATTCAGGGTGACCAAACATTCCAATTTTATAAGAACAATCCCAATATTCAGGCGTCTTCTCATATGGGCACCTATTACCCACCATCCCGTATCCCAATTTTTCACACTTGCTCTCTGGTCACCCTAGATAGAATGCTCAGTGTAAGTAGTTTGAACATATTGTAAGGGACCATTCAAGAGTGGTCACTCTACCACACAGTAATATTTTGGCTACTTCATTAATCAAATATAGTTTAGTTGTCAAAAAAAAAAAAGCTACATGTTCGGGTCAGAAGAGAGTCTTCAGATTACAGTAATGACAAGGGAACAAGAAATGAATAGTAAAAATATCTATCCATCTATACTTGCTCCCATGTATTTTGAAGGAAAAATGCTGCTTTATCAAATATATTTGCATTTGTGCTACTTGATATGAAACTTAGAGCAGGTGTGCATAGTGTGTAGAGTGTTCAGAACATTAAAATTAGTTTTAACCATTGACCTGCAAAATATACATTCTAAAACTTCATCTCTTATGGAATAGTATTTTATTGTAATTTCATAAACTAGAGTGTCACTCAGATAGCAAGCACTTTATATTAGTCTTCATTTTGTTTGCCATACAGAAGAATTTTAATATTCACACTTTTAAAACTATGTTCTTAAATAGCAATAAGAATTTGGCCATGTAAAGGAAGACTGCACTTAATTTCTCTTAAGAAAAATGTCCAAGCCAGATTCCTGTTTATTGCAGCAAACTAAATGACTGATTTCCTTGTATAATGAATGCCCATTATTTACATGTACTTAATTTAGTAGACCAATTTAACAAAACTGAAGCCAAGGTCACTTTACAACTTAATTAAGATGACTTGAAATGTGAGGTCTATTTATTTCCTGCATACTATAATTAATTAAATGTGTTGCAAGTAAGGTTGAATCTAGGTACTTTTAAAAATAAAGTATTTAAAAGCCAACTCTACATTTTCTTTACTGTGTGACCATACTGTCTGAGAAGTTTCCTGATATTCTGAAAGAACATATGAGAATTTTGATTCTGTGTGAAACAGAAGGACAATTAATTTGTATGCAATGCTATTGTAATTATGTTGGTCCAGGATACTAAGAAACAAGGAAATCAAGATAATATCCTTTATTTTGAAGCTATTTTAATCAACAAAATAACAAAAACATGTTTTAGTACAGAATTTATTATATTAAAATGAAGATTACTGAACTTTTTTTTCAAGTTATGTTCATTTTCTTAATCTAAACCACCTCTACTTATCTTTTTCCCTGATTCATTTTGTATAATATTATCATACCTTAAAACAAAAAAAAAATTTAAAAAAATCAACTGGAAGTTTACTTTTAACTTTCCTAGCCTTTTCAATAGTTCGACTTTTGTCTTTGATATGTTTTTTTATTGTTTTCCAGATTAGCACCTGATTGACCTAGAAATTGAAACTGAATAGAAAACTGTCAATGATTTATTTTGTCAGGATTGCCTTTTCATCTGTGTCTATGGTAACCTACCAAAAAAACTTGGCTTAGTTGGTCAGCTTCAGAACAGTTCTGGGTTGTGTCATTAAGCAAACCAGAGTGTTCTTAAAGTCATCAACAATACTTCCTGTAATCTGGCCTGAAAGCAACTATATGACCTCATTTTGAATTTCTGGGCTTGGTTGCTAAGTGTTTTGACTTCCCTATGTGTTCAAGAACAGGAAAATATTTGGCCAATAGTTCAACAACAGGCAAAAAGCTGCCACTGTTTCCTTCACCAATAATCTCTATGACCTTTAAATGCAAGATCAGTAGTGAAATCTTGAAAATGTACTTTTTAAGAAACAGAACAAAACATGTCTCTGTGTACATCCTCTGACCTTCTTTTGATCCTATTCGAGAACCATAAACTTCAAAGGCAACATATCAAGGTACCCGAGAATTAGTTAGTAGACAGGCAAAAGTGTAAGAAGTAAATTTCACGTATTTAGTTATAAGTGAACATCATACATTGTGAATGATTGCTCACAATATTCTTTTGTATTATAGATGTTCTTTCATATTATAACTGAATTCCCTCCTACTCATTTTGTATGTTTAACATTTTGTATAGATATAAGTGTAACATGCTGAATACTCTACTGTCGTATGGAATGACACTCGAGTTTCTTAGCTGTTCAGACGTTTTGTTTTTCATGCTCTAACGTGAAAAATGGAATTTAATAAAATTTGCACTGCATATTCAGATAAGCTGCTTCACATTTTTCTCTTGAATTCCAGATTCCATTTAATTTCTCTCTGTACCTGTATTTAACTTATAAGCAATTATAGAAAGTGTACTTGATGACCTTTTTATTTTAAGATTATTTTGTAATGGTCCCTGTGTTGATGGTCTTACAATAGAAATGACTAGTCTCAAAAATCAGTATTTTACTTATGATTTCTAAGTATTAACTGGAGAAAATCTGTCACTGGGAATCACATTCAATAAGTCATGTGCGGATGCAGTAATTTTGCAAGATTTCTATTTTAAAATCTAACTGGCACAAAGCACTCTCCAGTTATCCTGAGAAAATTATGTTTGTCAAAATACTTCTATTTAATTAATTATTTTGAAACAGACATTATGGCAGCTGCTGTGCGTGTGAAGGGGATATTAAGACTATACACCACATACTAAATTCTGATGAAATCATTGACAGGGCTAAACTCTGTAGCATGTCAATAACAATTGTCGTCTGTTCTCATATAATTGGCTTGTTACATGTCACTACCAGTTATGTCACTATCAAGTTTAATAATCTGAAATATGTTAATCACTTATTTGCTCCAATGTAATGTATATAATCTAATTTGACTACACTTGTTCATAGTGGAAAATAATTGCTATATGTATTCAAAGACTAAAGCAGTCTGTTATGAGCTGAGAGAATCCTTGTTACAAGCTGAAACTGATATGTGAATGTGCCCTTCATTTGAGATATTTCTAAGTGACTGTTAAGGGTATAACTAAAAAGGGCATATTAGAATCTCTCCATAAAGCAGCACCATGTTATTTCATAGAATCAAGGTCATCTACTCCAGCCCCCTTTGCTGAGGAAGAATTAAGCATACTTAGAACATCTCAATGGAGGTTTGTCTAACCTATTCTAAAAAATTTCCAATTATAGGGATTGCAGACTATTCATATGAATACTTCTTATCTCCCTTATTTCTAAATAAGAGAATTTTACAGAGCACAGATGTTTTAGCAGGCAAACATCAACCAACCCAATGCAAGATCCTCAGAGCTGTACATGGAAACAGTCTCTTGTCTTACCATTTCAATAATACTAGTTACAAGTATACAGCACACTTTGCTCTGGAAAAGACTATTTCAAGTTAAAGAGATTAATCTGCATGAAGATACAAGATTATGCAAATAGCAAACATCAAAACAATTACAATGAAAAAAACTGCATGAAAGCACAACCCAAAACCCAACAAATTTCCAAGCATCACTTCCCCAATGGAGGATATTATACCAATGTCAGCAAGCTTTTGACAAAAGCTGCTGAATTTCAAATTGGCTCTATTCCCCCATATACACACAATGCAATGGACAATGAATTAATGGGATTGTTGTGATGAAAGGTGACATTGCAATCACATAATATTTCTATTAAGCAGGGAAGGGTTTTGTGGCAGTGAAGGGAAGGGAATGAATGGAATGAGGACAGAATTTAATGTATTTCTTTATTATTAAGGCAAGTGATTAAATATTTTAAAGCTTCCTTGAGATTATTGCTTACAAGATACTAAGGGAAAATGCCATTTTTCCCCCCGATGACAGTCCCAGTATGTTACCATAAAGAAAGATACTCTTACCTTGTGGTGGTAAATAACCTTCATGATGGTGGGTGACAGAAAAAAGGCACTTTTTCCCCCCCTTATCAAAATACAAGTTTAACCACAAATGACAAAGAAAATTTCTCCCCCCCCTCCTCAATTTTTTTTTCCCTGCAAAACAAGATACAGGATGGCATTTCCATACAGATCAGCAGCATGCTTTTGGATTGTATGCCTAATTTAAGACTTTTTTATTATCATTAAGATTTTTATTAGGGAATATGGTTATTCTTCTGGATCCCTTTTCACTGAAGTTAGTTTTAAGTGAATTTTTAAACTCATTAAACACCATGAGCATTAAACGTGGATTAATTAGGTAACATTCTGGGTAGTGGGAGGTATTATTTCTCACCCTATCACAATTTGACATAAATAAAGATTCCTCCCCCGTAAGATACTTTCAGTATGAAGACCTTGACTTCCACAATTTTTCCTGTTAACCAAATTGCAGACTCTTGAGAAAGATAAAGATTACTTAATTTTCTCTTTTACATGCAAGTTCTTCCCTCTTTCAAGATGTGGCCAATCTTTAATACGTTAATTGTGTCTCCTCTACTACCCAAAGTGTGAAACTATTTGCAAAAATATGTCCAATTTGGGGGTTTTATGTATGCTATTATCTTTACACAGTTGGTTACGTTGAATAAACTTTTGGCTTGGTTGGGCTTCATGTTAGTAAATGTCCTTAGAATTGATCAAAAAATATATGGCAAAAAAGTAACCATTAAAGAAAGTCATAAGATTTAGACACTTACTGACCCATACATGGTTAGTGCCATGAAAACGTTCAACTGGTCAACATCTTACCCATTCTTAAAAACCAAACAAGATAGGAGCATGCCTTCAGCAGCATAAAATCATTTACAACACAGGTATCCATAACTAGTTATCTAAATGGAAAGTAGAGAGATTCAGTTCCACTCCTCCTCTACTTCATCTTTAAAACAATAAATATTGTCTTCAGTGACCAACTCACCTTCAGTGCACAGCATTTAGTTTTTACTGGGCTGCCCACCCCTACCTACAGCACCACTTATTTACCACCACTTCAGTGTTTCTAATCCCTTTCAGAAAAGCTACAGACGGATCTTTAAGGAGTTTGAAATATTGATTTTCTAAACAAAATTAAAAAATATTTAGTTGGAAAAAAAGACAAAGTTGAGAAATGATGTTAGAAAGGGGAAGGAAAAAGTGGTGGTTTTCTTTTCTGAAATTCACTCCAGACTCCACACCACAGTGTTCTCTGGTGCGGAAGCCACTTTCACCAATGGAATTTGTCTGCTCCTCTTGCTCAGCAGACTCCTGGTCCGTGTCGCCCCAACCCCACACTATCCTATTACAGGTCCCTCTCTTCTGATGTATTACTAATCCCCTCTCCTACTCCTTCCTATTCCGGGTTAGTAGCCACTACTCAGATCCAATGCAGTCTGATGTTGACCGCATCACCACTAGCCACTCTAACAGCAGTTCCCTGTCCTTCCTCTGAAGGAGTCATTCCTTTGTCTTGACAGCTTCCACCACTTCCTGGACTACTTTAAAAAAGCAGGAACAAGTAACAGATTTGTAATTGAGTCTTTCTGCAGATCCATCTGCCCCTACTTCCACCTGAAAGCAGATCTCTCTCCTGCATCAGCAGCAAAAGAAGGTCTACAATAGAAAGTGTGACCACCAAGGCAGAAAAAAAAAAATTAATGGTATTTTTTTTTAAATTACCAAACTACCAGATGATTTTATTAAAATCCAAGATCCTCCCATATTTTAGAAGTTTAGTTAGAAAAAGTGTAGTTATCCTTTCAAACTAATATACTAAACAAACATTTAGAAGTTAAGATCTTTAAAGGTAATAAAAATACAACTTCTCATATTTAAAACTGTTGCTTCTTAACAAGATTGTGTAAGCATACAAGTAGACTTGGGGAACATATAGTATCCCCCATGAAAAAGACAACACAGCAAGTGATTTAATAACAGGGCTTACACACTTACCCCAATTGTAAGCTCAACTGTAAACAGTAAGTGCAAGTTCATAAAATGTCACAATAACCTATAACAACAAATGTTAATAGAAACAGATGCCAAAAAAAAAAAAAAGGGACAAGCTCTATATTACTCCAAACCAAAAGACCCTACTAATATAGCTCAAGGACTCTGTTAAAATCAGGCTTTATAAATAAAAAAATGCAGGTCCAAAAATAAATGAACCAAAATGATGACAAAATGGGCTATTCCACCTCTTTTGGGTCCTTAAAGAAAGGCTGTTGGGGAAAAATAAAAAACCAGGCAAAGGCTAATGAAGCAAGCTTCTACATGACCCCCACTGTCTCTTTGAAACCCCGGCCTTCATCATCCTAATCCTGATGGCCCAGATAACACTGCCACCTCTACCACCTCCAGCTAAAATCTCAGCCACCACCTGGGATAAAATGGCATCAGAGTTTAACCGATTCAACAAAAACAGCTCCAGCCCATTTTCAACTCATTTTTTTAAACCCAAAATGACAGTTACCACCATCTTTAGTACCATTTAAGAAACTGAGGCAAGATGGTTTTCCTTCTAAAAACTCTCTGTAGCTAAAGGGAAAGGAACAAGGGATGTTATTAAAATAAAAGCTTTATTTAATACCTTACAGGTAAACAGTTTTTTCCTTTATCTTTAATAAAAGGATAAAAGGCTGTTAGTGATGAGTCTGCCACAGTATCAAGCAGGCTGAGATCTCTGTACCCTAAATCATGGACTTTGTTTAAAGTGGGGCAGTGACTGGCTCATGTTAACACTTTTCACCCATATACTCCATCTTAGTCAATATAACGGTAACCAAAATAAACGGTCTCTCTCTATAACAAAAAACTGTAGAATGCATACTTTCTGCCCCAGCATACTACACTATCTTAAACCATTATACAGTCTGGTGTATAGTTAAGGTATTTTTATTTCATTTTTATCAACACAAAGAAAAAAAGATTGATAGCACTCAAATCAGCTATTCCCCCTTGACAGTTGTGATTATAGCTGTAGCAATATGCCAAATATCAAAAGCTACCATAATGCCTTTTCCTTCAAGAGAAAACTTGCCTGTAGCCTGTTAATGCCAAGTTGGCATTTTTTTTTGACTGCAAACTTGAAATAATGAGGTAAAAAAAGAAGCTTGAGATCTGTCACATTTAAATAAATACTACTACTAATATATGTACTGTACCTCATTCTGAAGTTCATCACCACTTTTACTAGATGCAAGCATCTCATACAAAGTACAGCAGAGATCGTCTGTTGTTGGTTCTCCAGGGGTTCCTTTTAGTGATTCATTTAGAAACTTCCCAACTTCACACCACAGAAAAGAATCATCCACTTTCTCCAATGACTTGAGATCAGTGTTGTCGCCATAGCAATTCTGGAAGTGTTCCAAATGGTTATTCAGAAATTTCTTGTAATCTAAGCTTATAGTTTTCTGTGCATCAGCCTCACCATTTATTGGCAGGTCTTCAGAGTGATCCAAGTCATGCATCTCAAATGAAAATACTATGTTTTTACCAAAGAATACTCTTTTACCATCCTTTTGCCCTTCAGCCATCTGTATAAATGCAGAAAGCTGTTCTTCAGTGAAGTAAGAAGCAATCCGACATGTGGCATTACAGGCAGCCGTCACAGACGACGATGGAAAGGGCCCAAACATCTGCTTGATTGCCTTTGTTTCATCATGACCAACACAGTCCTTCATGTGAAACATCTTAAAGAGAAAAACTGCTCCACTTTCAATTGCTTCTTGTCCATTTTCAGTTCCTACTGTGCGCAAAACACAAAAGAAATGTTACTACCTACATTTTAACAACTAGGATAAGTTTTGTACAGCCGATCACATAACAACTATACTCAATTTGTTGCTCCAAGTATTGTGTTATGTGCAATTAGAGTGACGTGAAACTAAGAATCAAACAATAATAGCAAGCTGTTGCAGGTTTTTAGTCTTTATAGACATAGTTTTAGTTATTAAGTATTTCTATGCCAATCACCTTGGTATCTTCTTTCTACATGAGCTTAAAAATATATATTTTTGCACAATCAATATTCTTTGCACAAACTAATGTTTTTAAAAAATGGAGAAGGTTGATGTTCAGTAAATCAAGCAATCTGACAAACATTCTACTTTAGAACACAAGAGAAAGCCAGGGCTCTTCTCTGCTCCTCTAGCTCAGTTTACCCACTAGGAATTTACTGTATGCTATACAATACACACATTCTAGTTTTAAAACTAATGAATATGGTGTTTATCTACATCAGTTCACACTGAATACAGATGTTTTGTCTATGGACAAACAGAAATTTATAGTGCTCAACTCAGCAAAAACTTGAAGAACAACATTAATTTTACCATTTATATTTAGAAATCAGCTTCGTAAGGAACTAAATGCCGAGAGGGTATCTTTAACTTATTTGTTGCAGGTTGATATTCTGATAGATTGCTGGTTTTGCTGAGATTTCATTTGCCTTGTTCTTGATGCATCTCTTTTTCAAGTCATATGTAAATATACTAATTTATGTCAAAGAAATGATTAATTATGTAATTTTGAAAGATATTATATATCCCTTCGTTTTGTTTATTTGCTTACTATTGTTCTGAGGCTAAAAACAAAAAAATCCAGAAAATCTTTTGTACTAACTTAGCTTTAATGTATCATGCACTTTAGGAAGCAAAAAGATAAATAATTAATTGAATTACATAATTTCTAATGAGTGAACTCAAAACTGGAGTGTCCTCTGGCTACTTTTAATCCTTTTACAAAGTGTTTTATTACTAGACACAGATCTCCTAGGAATCCAATGACAAAGAAATCAACCCACAAATACCTAAAAAAAACAAACCACTTCCTCAAATATCATTTGTGCCTAAGTACAAAGAATGTTCCTTAAAGTCACCAAAAATATTATGGCTGATCTATATCTGAAAAGTTTCAGGTGTTTTTCATTCATAGGCTATAAAGCAATTGCTTCTTTCTATCACAATTATACAATAAAAACAAATAATGCTATTACTCATAGAACAGGTTAGAAATATTTAACCAGAACTGAAACAAATTTGCATGTTATTGATTGGCTTACTAAAACTTATAGCAGCAGTACCTAATTCACGTTCGTGTTGAATTTAAAGCACAGTAACAGGCCAGCTTGAACCTCTCTTTGTATCTATGGTAGGATAAGTTAGATCTCTCCTTGTTTTTTCTCAGCACTGAAAGCTGAATAAATCTAGTCAGCACCAAAATAGTGAAAACATATACTTAGGAATTCCAACAGGTTTCTGTTAGAAGTGGATTTTTCCACTTGCTTTTTGCTATGGCCAAACTCCAGCCTGGGATGGGATGCAGCTTGTTAAACCTCAAATTGGATAAATATATAATTAGGTGGTATCTTCTGGAGTCAAAAACTACAAACAATAGCAGTTTTCTAAGAAACTCACTACCAGTGTCCCAAACTGGTTTGAAACAACCCTGGAGAAGGTGATCAGATAAATTATAGCTACCAGCTGCAGAGCTCATGAGAAAACTTTGCTGACCAAGGTCAGTGAGTTTCCATGCCAACAGGCGATATGCTAATTTTTTGGGGTCTCAGCCATAAAGCCAGGGTTCTGGTTTGGACACGTTGGAGAGATGATAGGTTACTAGCCTGTCGTTTCGCCCAGGGACCTGGCCAGTCCTGGGCACCTCCCCACTCTTCACAAGGAAGATTGTTAAATCCCCTTGTCTGATCACCAAGGGAGCCTGCAGTTTGGTTTTCTTGTTCTTTGTTTTTGTTTTTTTGCAGATCCTTTTTCTGCTTTTGGATTTTTCTTTTACTGGTTCTTTTTGTTCACCTGGTTGCCCTGGATTGCAAGGCCGAACACCTTAGCATATCCAAAGGGGGTGGCAAGGGTGTTCAACCATTGTAACTGGTTACGGTGAGCTCTGATTATGGCTGCTTATAGTCAGGATGAACTGTAAATTGGTTGAGCTGATGGAACATGGGGCTGTTATCTACACAATCTTTTATCTCAAGAAAAACAAGTTGCAGATCTGTTATCTGGCACTCTGGAAATAACATCCACATGTGATAAATATAACCTGGTTAAAATTGGGATTTAAATTGGGGAATGTTTTTGGAGATTGTGTGTGTAGGTATTATCACTGCTCCAAGCTTACTAACCCACAGATTAAAACAAACTGAAATCCACTTGTATTCGGCACCAGGCACCCCAGCTGACCCTTGTAACTCCTAGCTGCAAACAGCCCATAGCTAGCCTCACCAGGCCGTGACCCATGGTGTCTGTGGAGCACGGGGGAGAAGCAAGGTGCTTGTGCTGTCCTGGGCTGCGCATATATAATAATGCGTGTTAAACTAGAATAATCCTTTTTGCCCACAGATAGTGCTCTCTGTCTGGTATGAGCTTTACCCTACTGAGACTGGCACTGAGGTTTTTCCTCTGTGCTGGGCACGGGAAGAGGAATTGTGATTGTGGTGGTGCTGGTGTTTGCACTTGAAGGATTTTTGGAATGTTAAGGAAGCAAAGTTTTGGGAATGTGGCTTATGTATGAGGGGTTGATGTATGTAGGATTTGATAAGAATTGAAGCTTTTTTAATTGTAATAGGAATCTTTCATTTAACTAATTTTTTCCTTTTTTATAACTCTATATGCTTCAATAAAAGTTACATAAATAGTGGTTAACCAAAAAATAGTGGTCTGGTCTCTTATCTCTCAATTGGGACACACTCTTACAGTGGGGGGATTGGGCCCCTTGCACCCCACTCCACCACAACCGTTTCCACCAAATTAATTCTGAGAGCTGAGAGACAGAACATCAACTTCTAACTTCATTTCCTCCTCAGAAAGGGGTTGCATATCAAGACAAAAAACCCTCAAGATTTGGATGAGGATGACTCAGAGCAGTTCCACACCAGACATGCTAGATTGGTGCAGCTACATCTGTAGTCCATCTGGTGAAGATGATGTATACTGACAGGTGAGCCCTCTCCCTTTGGCATAATTACTGAATCTCCACGAGAGGTGAAAGCTACTTTAGCGGGACAGCATCTCCCACCAACATAGCGCTGGTGTGGACAGCACTTAGGTCACTGTAACTTGTGTTGCTCGGGGGACGAGGGGAGGGTAGAGGTATCTTTCACAGCCCTGAGCAACATAAGCTAGACCAACTTCAGTGGTAGTGTAGACCTGCCCTTAGTAACTAATTTCGATAATGTCACCACCTGTTCATGCAAAGGAAGTGTTATAGAGCTGAACAGCCAAAATACTCTGTATCATATACAAAGGACATAAATAAATTGACCTTCCACCCAAGAAATTAATGGACTAGTTTTAGAAAGTGCTAAGGAACCTTGAAGTCAATGGCACTCAGCACCTTTGGAAACATCAGTCCAGAACTGAGTAATACATATTCAAAGCAAGCAACATTTAAGTTACTTAAATCAAAGTAACTATTTTTAAATTACTTTACTAAGGTTCATTCTTGTTGCTTATATAAGGTAAGTTTAACTGAATAAGATGGTTTAATAAGTTCCACTATTCATTATTTCTGTTGCAATAATTGGGAAAAATATTTCTGATTTATTTTAAACTTATTGTTACATGTCTCCATAAACTAAGCCACTGGCTCCTAATTTGTCTAGACAACAAATCTTGTTGGGTCCTGGCAAAAAGATAAATGGTGAAGGGACATTATTTTGCTTTGTTGTGTTAAGCTTCCAGGAGCCACATAAGAATGTAATGAAGGGTTTGCAACTGCATCGTTATGGATGAGCTCCAAGCCATCTCTCTAGCCATTTTGCCTATGTTAATAAGTGTACATTTAGGGGAAGCAAAATTCTAGGCTCAGCTTACTACAGGTCATTCATTCCCTTCTCTTAAGTGAAATTATTTGGGGTTCAGAGAAACGTTTTCCTGACATTTTCTCATCAACAAGAACCATGGTTAACCGTTTATTGGAAGGTCTGTAGGGACAATTTTCTGGGCTTTGTTTAACTAGCAAGAAAAGGGAGTTATTTCAACCAAGTGATCTGCCGAAAGTGATCTTATTGCATGAGAAAAGGAAACAAAAGCTATGAGTTCTCATCAATGCTTCAAGAGGTTTACAGGTTGGAATCTGGGGATTTAGCTTGCATTTCTTCAGACAGAGGCTGCGTCTACACTGATGGCGGCAAATTCGCTGCCATCAGATCAATTGCTCTGGATCGACTGAGCGGTCTGTATAGATGTGCTCAGTCAATCCAGCAAGCGACGCAGGAAAACCACCCCGGTAAGTGGTGTAGCGCTGTGTCGAGGGGAACGCTGTTCCCTTTGACTCAGCGCAGTGTGGACGGAGTGTGGAAGAGATGCTGCAAAGTCGACGGGAGATACGCAAGTGATTTGTGTCACTTGCGTATCTCCCGTCAACTGCCACTGAATCGCAAAGGTAAGTGTAGACCGGGCCTCAGATTAGTCACAGAAGCAGATTAGATGGGACAGAGTTCAGATTAAATCAATCCACTGAGAAATGGAAATCCAACCTGTTTCACGTCATACTTTGGGGCATTTAAGTATCCAGTAGGTTTCTAAGAAAAGCTTATCTTGTTGTAAAGCTAAAATGAAACAGGACCAATTTCTATGTTAGGTCCCCACGCGAACCTCAATGGACTACGCAAAGGAGTGGAGGGGGTATTAAAATTGGGCATCCAGATTTACTCTAATTGTGAGTTTAACTGGAAATATAAAATGTTAAAATAATTTATAACAAGCAGTAACTTGATAAAAGATAGGACGTGTAGGAATAAATTGTCAATATTCACAATGAAAAAGTGTTGTGTAATGGGGTCCCTCCGAGGATCTATACTGGTACCTGTGCTGTTCAACCTATTCATAAATGGTCTTGAAAACGGGGTAAACAGTGAGGTGGAAAAGTTTGCAGATGATATCAAATTACTCAAGATACTGAAATCCAAAACTGACTGAAGTTACAAAGGTATTTCACAAAACTGGGTGACTGGGCAACAAAATGGCAGATGAAATTCAATTTTGGTAAGTGTAATGTAATACACAGTGGAAAACAATCTCAACTGTACACACAAACTAAAGGAGTCTAAATTAGCTGTCATCTCTCACGAAAGAGGTCTTGGAGTCATCGTGAATAATTGTCTGAAAACGAGGCTTAATTTGTGGACAAAAATAATGAGGGAATCCGCTACTCCACCCACCGTTTTGGGTCATTAAAGAAAGAGTATGTCCTTAAAGAAAGTATGGCAAAATACAGAAGAACAGACAGATGCTACTGGAGCAAGTTTCATCATCATGGCTGCCACCCCGACCGTTTCCTGGGACCCTTGGCCATCATTGTCCTGATCCTGAGAGATGTCCTGACCAGATTGCCAGAGAGACTGACCCATATGACACTGTCACCTCTACAGATTACAGCTGAATCCGAAACACCATCTAGCAAGAAACAGGATCAGATTAAGAACAATTCCACCCCATCTCAATTAGCTTCCTTTTCCCCCCCAAAGGGACAGGTATTACCATCTTTAGATGGTCAAAGAAGGGTTTTTTTCCCCTTCTAAAAACTTTTAACTAGAGGGTAAGGGAACAAGGAATGTTGTTAAAAGCAAAGCCTTATTTCATACTGTACATTTCAAACGCTATACCTTTTCTTTCTTTATCTTTAAAAAAGGTTAAAAGGATTTTTAATGGTGTGTTTGCAATAGTACTAAGCAAACCCCACGTGTTTATTTTGCTTAATGCTGGACAGAGACTAAGTTAACACCTTGGACTCCTCGGGCCCCTATATTCCATCTAAATTAACAGGTCATTGCTCAAAGTCCCTATGGTAATTATTAATTTCTCGCCCACTTCCTCCCACCGGCAGATATTTTTGGTACTTTGCATTGAAGTATATCATTCTCAGACAACAAATATACAATGGAGTGCATGTATTGCAATGCGACTTCTAGAAGTTGTGATGTCACATACTGCAATTTCTTTGAGTCAGAAGAAGAGAATTTCAGGAAGGGTTTTTGCATTAGTTTTTTAACTAACGTCTTATGTCTGTACACAGTGTCCCCACACTTAATGTCATTTTTCAGTAAAGTTCGTCTTTAATAACTTGCTATTCTCTGTTTTGTTTCAAAATATCAGTACCTCATTTCTTTCTGGGCATGAAAGCACATTATTAAATACCGTGCCCATTAGCAGGCAGCGAACACACAATGCCCGCACTCAGCTGAGGACCACTGCAGTGCTCGGCAATGCTTCACAGACACAGAACAGGCAGGTTAAAGTAGGATTAGCTGACACACTTTCTATCTATCTACAAAAGTAGCAGCAAGCTCAGGAGCAAGAGATGCAGTTAAGTGCTGCCAGGACTGCCTGAACCTTTCAGACATGGGAACAATGTAAGAAGGAAACTAAGTCATCCACTTACAAGCAGCAAATAAAATCCAGTCAACAATTAGAGATACAACTGAAAACCAAGAGCTAGAGGAGTCATTAAAATCTGTTCAGCATTCTCAGTTCATCCCTTTTGTTTAAAAAACAAAAACCAGAAATCAATCGTTAGCGTGAAATATACTTTCGTAAAAATCACAAGAGCCAGCAGAATGCACCTTTCCTTTTTAAAACTACTCTAAAACCTGTAGTAACCAATTTCAAGGATTTCCTACAAGATTTTACAAACAGTTTTGCGGGAAGTTTGTCCTCAACAAGTGCCCTAATATAGCAGATCTTGGGTAAATATCACTTCAATCACTTATTTTTTGATTTACCTTATACGAAGGGCTAGTCTACAACTGAAAGCCACACCAGTGCCACAGCAGGTCTTCAGTGTAGGCACTCACCACAGCAACAGGAGAGCTCTTCCAGCAGCAGACTTAATCCGCCTCCCCAAGAGGTAGTAGCTAGGTCGATGAAAGAATTTTTCAACCAACCTAGCACTATCAACATCAGGAGTTAGATCATCTTAACTATGTTGCTTGGGGAGGAGTGGATTTTTCACACCCCGGAGCAATATAGATGGGTTGACTAAACTTCTGCATGTAGACTTGGCCTTAGTTAAAGACCTTCCTGTTCATGCTCGACACTTTATCTGACAGATACAGAAAGAAAACATGTTGTGGAACGATCCCACATTGTGAGAACCAAAGCAGATTTCCCCTACCCTTGGAAAAGAAACTGCAAGAATGCCTAAGGCCTGCAGACATATTAACTTGCTTAACCAATTGTTTTCAATCTCTCGTACACCAGTTTGCTTGGATTTATAAAAGGAGTTATAATCTAAAATACGGTTACCTGAGTTTTCACTAGAGAATGTAGACTCAACAAAATAAACTACCGTTATTTATAGTAAAGAACAGAAGGGGAAATGCAAACTGAGATGAAATTTCACCACTTCTTCTCATCTGTTTAACCCTGGGATAAGGGAAAGTCCTTTCCATATGACTGGTCCAGACATTTGTTGCACTTACAATTCTGTAGCTTCTTGCACTGGGTTCAGTCACCCTTGAACGCACGGTGACCTCGTTTTAGTTTCAGGGCTCAAGGGAGGGTCCACCCTGTGGTTCTTATTCGACATATGCCAAGTGTGTTCAGATTTCAGCCTAGTTTCTCTGATCATTCCATTGGTGTTTGCCAAGTTTCCTTAATCCTTTTTTTATCAGAGGCTTTTTAAGTTTGATTCATTTCAAGGACAGTATGTCATTATTTGCCCCTACTATCAACTGGGATCTCTGCTTTCAAGCAATTTCTCTTAATATCCCAAAGTTATACCCTGGTTTATGTCTTTTAATATTTCTTCTTCTTTATGCCAGACAATTCCAATTACTTCTAGAGTGCAACAATTATTTACAATGAAAGCTAAAAAATCCTTATATTCCTCTCACTTTGGATAACTTACATAATACATTCTTTGATTATACATAAATATTTCACATTATTTGGAATTTAAATAGCACAAGAGATTTTTCCCCAAGAAAGGCACAATTCTGACTCACAAGGCAAACAAACATGAAGATTCCAATTTGAGTGAAAGATTATTCATGGTATATTTGATTTACAACAGTGGGTTCAACCTGTGGTCCGCAGAAGCCTGGGGGTTCACGGACTATGTCTAAGATTTCCAAAAGAATCCACACCGACATTTGACATTTTTTATGGATCCATAAATGAAAAAGGTTGAAAACCACAGATTTACAAGGAAACAACGTATAGTTTGGGGTCAAAACATGTGGCTTGGATTTCTTGGGGGTAAAAGTTTGCCTAATATGACCTTCAATCGGATAGCCACATCTCTAGTCTGTTTAATTTACAGCTTCCCAACCTTTTTTTTTTGATCCACTTAATGTGCCATGGGTCATTTTGCACCGGAAAGGAGGATGCAACTCTTGCTTGGTAATTTGGAGTTTTTTAACTGGGTTGAGAGGAAGAAATGCATACCGATAAAACCTAGTATGAGAGTTTCTCACCTAGATGAGTAACAATATGGTCATTTCACCACCTTAATTTCTGTAACTGGGGAGGGGAATGCCTGACTGTGGCTGACCTGTGGACCCTTAGACAAATTGTCACACACAATAATATGAACCATTTTCTTACTGTCTTCACAGGTGGATTCTATTTTGGCGATAAACAGAGGTGGACAGCTTTTCTACTTTTTGAGAGCCAGAAGGAATCAATTAATAATTAAAGGCATATCTGTCCCATCTATTACTTACACAGGTAAAAACATGAGACCCTTGCATGTCCTGATCAACATAACTTAGTGTCCATTTTTAATCATGTAAAATTCTAAGTAATACTCTCAAAGTCTCAGCCTCATGGTGCTTTAACTACATAAACTGTCCTGGAAACATGGTTGCTTTTAACCAGCAGTCATCTGTGTTCACAGCAGTGAACATCTGGATGCCTCTACTAGAGAATAAAGGATCTTTTCTATTTGTATAAACAGTTCTGCAGGTTCTGATTAATCAGAAATGTACAGAAAGCCACATTGCTTGACAATTTTTGTTTAAGGCAACTCAGGAAAAGCGTACTAGCCACAGAAATCCAAAAAGCATGAAAACTTAATACCCTCATTTACTCTGTGTTGGACAGTTACCTTAAATTTTTATTTTAAAACTTGTATAATGTCCACAGAAGCTGCTTCATGAGTTGAAGTTATTCAGCAATGTATTGGCACACCCCCTTTCAGTATGTGATTTAAAGACCAACTGAAAAATAAAATGACTTACCTGCCCATATTTGTTCTTTTATGTGATCACCATTTTATGCTATCTTCAGGAAGGGAAAAGGAGATTGGAAAGAAAGGGCAGCTACACAGGCAAAGATGATAGGTACTTTTTACCTCCTGAGTCAGCGTTATACTCTGCTACAGCCAGAATACATAAATCACCAGTTTCTAAATTCTCTCTCAAAAGGGCCCATTAAGGAAAAAAGGATGAATTTTATTGAAATGTTTTTTGAAATTGCATATTGAATGCTATAAATGCAGAAGGCTTTTTAAACTGAATTGGCATCATTAGTTTATATTTCAGAGGATTAAGTGAACACATTTCTTTTTCTCAACTAAGATATGGAAAACCAAATAGTGAAACCCTGCATCAAAACATCCTTCACATTTAAGGACTGAGAATCAGCTTTTTTTTCTTTAAAATAAGACACAAGTCTAGGTCAAACATAAGAAGAAAGAATGCAATGAAGATGTACAGAAACTTTTGTACTGAGAAGCTATGACCATATTGTTACTCATCTAGGCAAGAAACTCTCATACTAGGCTTTATCGGTATGCATTTCTTCCTCCCAACCCAGTTAAAAATCTCCAAATTATCAAGGAAGAGTTGCACCCTCCTTTCCTGTGCTAAGTGACTCATTGCACATTAATAGGATCAAAAAAAGAGAAAGGGTGGGGAAGCTGTATATTAAACAAACTAGAGATGTGGCTGTCTGATACAGTCCCACTGTCCAATACAGTCCTAATGCTACAGGAAGAAATTTTTTTCTTTTTCATCTTTTCTCCCCTTCTGAAAGTTCTTGTGCCATGGGATAATGAGTAGTTAGGGTATACGAGCTCAACATTGCTGCTCCACATCTTTCTGCTACTGAGTGTTGCGAAAGCAGGCCACACAGGCAGTCTGAGCCCTAACATGTCCAGCTGGACTGTAGAAGTCCTGACAGGGAGAAACCCACTTAGTTGCTGAGACACGGGTTATCTCTTAGTCCTTTCAACAAATGCCCTGATGGGGTCTCTGTGTACATCTGAATGGCTTGGTCCTACCAGATAAAACAACAATGTTCTCACAACATCCAAGATGTAAAGTTTCATTAAACATGGATGGAATGCAGTTTTATAAAGAATGCCATGAGATGAATCAACTAATTGATGTGCATGTCACAAATCACTTTAGGCAACAACTTTGGGTTGAGGCCCAAGATTGACTCTGCCCATGTGAAAGGCCATGTAAGGAGAGCGCACGAGGGCCTGGCAGATGAGATTAACGTTTTTGAGACTGTCTTCATAATAAAGACAATAACAGGTAGTCAATGGCTCTCAAGGGAGGGACCCATAAATCCAGATCACACTAACTTAAAGTCCCAGGAAAGAAAGGGTTCCTGGACCAGCAGGAAAGCCATATGAGAGTCCTTTGAGAAATCTCACCATCATGTAGCAGCAAGGGAACAGCTTAGATATGGATGTATAACTGAGATTGGCTTGAGTTTCAATGCTATATCTAAGGGCACAACTAAACCTAGGATATGTGTCCATTGCACTGCATTATATATGTAGCAGCAGCAATTGAACGGATCTATGATAATCAAATAATGATCTCCGGTCAATTCAATTAGTCCACCTCTCCAAAAGGAGTAAGGCTGCATCGACGGGAGGAAAGACACCGCAGTACGCCAACATATGTGCGTTACGTAGCTTGCGTACCTCCCGTCGACCGCCAGTGTAGACCAGCCCCTAGAATACAAAACATATACATCAATGTACCTGCCTGCACACCAACTTACAACTTAATTTGCAGGCTGATACTATTAGACTACTATCAAATTAAGACTT
This sequence comes from Mesoclemmys tuberculata, assembly GCA_007922155.1. Classification (NCBI taxonomy): domain Eukaryota; kingdom Metazoa; phylum Chordata; order Testudines; family Chelidae; genus Mesoclemmys; species Mesoclemmys tuberculata. Next base: position 59,880,890 of record ML675604.1, on the reverse strand, counting down.
ACCTATTTGTTTTGCAGCCTGTAATATAGTTCTTAAATCTTCACTTACAGACTGCTGTTCTTTCTTGTCCAAACTGTCTTCAACAAATTTTACTACCTTCTCCCATGTAAGCTCTGAGGACATTAATTGTTTATGTAATTGTGACCTTTTATTCTGAAAAAGAACAGATGAATCAAAGAATAAATGGTAGAAATGTGCATTTTGTTTAGAATTAACATGCAATTCGTAAGAAAAGTCTACTTTCACTATACATCCAAGCAGAACGCACACATGTGCATATACAGATAGCTTTTGTAAACACCATACACTTAGGACACACCAACGTCTGAGAACAATTTTATATTAAAGACAATATGTGCTTTCATAGTGAAAATAATTCACACTGTCACCAAGAGACAAAGTGTATTTCCCTCTCAAATTAGGCTTTTCAGCATTGGTAATAAAAACACTTTGCACTGCCACAGCACTTTTCATCCAGGAATCTGGATGGTTATGGAATTAATGCAAGCCACCTTATTAGAAAAAGTGGCTTCCTACAGATTATAATTTATTCCTATGCCTTAACCACTATAATCAGAATGGCCAAGCAATTTACATTTCTTACTCACATAATTTTCCATTTCTTCAATATTTGCAGCACCACCTGTTTTTAAACTGTTTACGTGAAAGAATCCAACAAAAAAGAGAAACCGAATAGAATTATGCTTTTATTCTTCAAGACGTACTTACTGGAGTGTGGGATGCATAAGATATTACGCAGCCACACTGATACTACTCCTCTTAAATTGACTGACTAAAAAATGTTGTGTAAGAGGTTACCAAAAAGCTCCAAGCTTTGTAAGAGGATCATAATCGTAAGAACATGACTGCCAGAATAGACCAGTAGTCTAACAGTGACCAAAGCCAAATGCTTCGGCAGGACATGAAATAATTCCCCTAATCATGCAATCCCACACCATGAAAGGAAATTCCTTACTAACCCCAAGCTGATCTGCTTTAAAGTATAAACTGAAGAATCAATGGCTATTGTTACTTCAGTTTTTAAGCTTCTTCATATCAGTACAATATTAGCAAGATTTTAAAGCTTAAATTATTTTCCTCAAATATCCAACTGCAGTAAACTCCACAGGTTTATTATATATAAAGTTTTTATCTGGCATTTTCACAGAGATAAGATGGAATTCCGAACATAAGTACTAGCTGTTCTTACTGTATTCTTTTTACTATTTTTCCAGTTATATATCCGGTAAAGTAGTTGCACCTGCACTGTGACAACCTAAAATATTCATTTTCCTTGTGGTACATATTCCCACTGGAATGGCCCAAAGCTGTAAATGTAGTTATCAGTTCAGTCCAGTCCTTTCTTGTTTGGGTGATGCTTACCTGTTCTAAACTAAACAGCCTTCCTCTTTCTGCAATTCCCTGCCTCATTCACTACACACTTTCCAACTTCTGCAACCAATGAGGCAGAGTCCTACAACTGCCTCTTTCATCATAACCCTGATTCACCCTGTGCATTAAATGAGGCAGGGGTCTTGTGGGGGGGGGGAAACTGTATGCAACCATGTAATTAAAGACTATATCAAACAAGTGGGCCTGTTACAAAACTCTCTGCCTGGAATGCTCTCTCACAGTGAGAGCTGGCGTTACAGTGAGCCTCAGATTTTCCCCTCCTCAGAATCTTGAATAGGGACTTCCAAGTCTCTGTTTCAATAACACCTTTGTTATGGCTCATTTATTCAAACAAAATCTTCCAAATCCAAATATAAATGCCTCAAAGTCCAAACAGACAATGTCCAACAGGCTTCAAAACTTAGGTTCTCTGCCAACAGCAAGGCTCCTCTCTCATGCTGACCTTCAGTAATGTTCACAGAAGGTTCTTACTAAACACAAGAATATGTACATTTGCCCCCTCGCTATCCTTCCAGGCACCTCTTCTGCGCATTTTGCCAATACTCCCAGGCTCTTCAGAGTCCTTCCCTGATGTTTTAACAAAGCATAGCCTTCCAGGGCTCGCTCTCTGATGCCCATTTTTGGCCAGCAGCTTTCCCACTGCTTCCCCTCCCAGGGGACTCTAGCAACCTGTTCCCAAGACCTCGCCACTGCCCCTGCTTCCTGGTCCTCTCTCTTTAATGACACCAGGCTATTTATAGGGAACACCTATCCCTTTCTTAGCTGCATTTAATTAAGGGCCAGAGACTTGGAGCCAGTCAGCCCTGTTCATTAAAGGGACAGGCTACCCTGTTAAAGGATGAAGATAAGACTTCTTGTCTAATCTGTACCATCACCTATCTCCCAGTCATCAGCCTCTGCCCCATCCCCCCCATACATACAGACATCACAAGCTCTCCTCCCAGCCCCTCTCTCCCTCACTAAACTTATCAGCACAATCTCCACATCAAGATCTTTATCCAATCAATCAAGTCAACTCTACAAAGCTGATTCTTTACTCAGTCTGTCTTCTCCCCATCCCTATCTAGTCCCAGTCTCCCAACCCCAGGCTCGTAAACTGATCTCATTCCTTCTCCCATCCCCACTCTGTCCCAGTCCCCTACTTCACACACGCCAGCTTCTCATCCAATCTGTCTTGCTCCACATCCTCTAACCCTATGGTCAGCCTCACAGCAGCCCAGAGAAGCTATTCCAAGGAACATGTTGCTCAGCTCCGACAGCCCCACACTAGAACATGCTCACTGCAGCTGTAATCTTCGGAAGGCATAGCTGCCAACACCAGTAAGCCTCTAACAAGCAGGTGCAAATCGAGATTTTTCAAAGGACTGTAACTTGTCCAAACTTTCACAGGAATAGTAAAAAGGCACATCTCTGACATCATGGTGAACCCTCTTCCAAATGTCAAGTGCCTTTTCCAAAGCATGGAGGTGTCACAGCATCTCAAAATACTGTTAACATGAGCAAAGCAATGTCTTTTTCCCTAATCTGAATTTTCAAATGGACTGAACCATTTTTGATGAAGCTTTCCAAAAAAATTCAGTATGAGGCAATGTCACGTTCTAGGGTGCAATCCAGACTAGTGAGGGGTTGTGTCACTGCCTGCCCTGTAACCCTGAGTGCCTCGAAATGCTCTGCTCCTGCTCTCTTCACTGGACACTTCCAGCCACCATACAAGCATGCACTGAATGCCTCTGTGTTAAGCAATCCTAGTTCAGTGCTCCGATTTTGGCAGCCTGCTTGTTATACCACTGGCTCTCTGGCCTGATGACCCCAAAATCCTCCAACCCAAATTTCCCCAAAACCATGTGTTCTGCAATGTCCAACCCTCTCTGGGATCATTCAGAGAGTTATTAAGGTTTGTTTGTCCCTTTAAAGATCAATACCCTGCAGCTTGCCAAATTAATTGGAGCTAACATTCTTTTACCAACCACAGCACTGGGTTGATTTATATTAGAAGTATAACAAGTTTATTCTCAAAAGGAAGTAGGATTTTAAGCAAGTTCAAGCATAAAGGATAGAGCTAGAAATGTTTACAAGCAAATAAAAGTGAAACACGTTCTAGAGGCTAAGTCTTAACAAAAGCTACAGCCTTTGTTGAAGTTTCTTTAGTTTAGTTCAGTTTTTCTTTATCAAATCTACCTTCCACAAAAATGGCTGACCACCCTTCTAGTCAGTATCTCCCATAAAGTCAAAAGTGCTTGGCTCCTTTGTCTTCTTAAGTAAATGATCACTTGGGGGTTCTCTGCCCCTTTTTTATAGTCCAGTGCATCTTTGAAATAGATTCTTCTGAAAATTACTGTGGGGAGGCGGTAAAGTTCATTCAAACTGTGAGGAAAACAGCATGGATTCTGGTGGTGAAGCAAGTTCCAAGGCTGGTTTCTTCCTCTGCTGGTGTTTGCTAAAACACAAACTGATCTGTTTCCTTCAATCTCCTTACTCTGCCATGACGCTGAGTGGTCATTTCCTCTCCTTGGTGGGTTGATGGTCTTGTTCATCATCTATGTAACTTACAGTCCTATTGTCTCAATGTACTTTGGAAATAGATTTCAGGTGGCAGAATCAATCTTTTGTCTAGGGTGGAATAACTTTAATCCAACCTGGCAGACACATATTGATAATTTCCAATGTGTTAATTTTGAATTTGCCCTCCATACATACACCACACGATAATATTAATGATCAGTGTATTAGCTTTCTATTGGTAACTTGTATGACACCTTCTAGATACAGATTAGAGCATCAGTGAGTTCGGGTACTCTGAATCGGTTAAGCCAACTGAAACTTACTACCAGATATCAGTGAGCCTCTTGCACTATGCTGTCAGGGTTACCAGCAGACAACTGGCATGGAAAATTTCAAGCTGAATGACTTAAGTTTGGCACAGTCATAAGCAACTGAAAACAGCATCTCTATAATGAGAAGTGTTGGACACTACAGGAGTTGCTACCTGCATCACCTATTATATTTACACATTCTATTTGCCATCTTTTCACAACTAAATACACTAATACCAGTATTTGTAAGTTTCCCTCACAGGGAAGGCCCAACACCAAAACCATACCTCATTCTAGTCATTACCACTACCCTTCTCTATTTTTTTCTTTTTTAAGGAAAAAAGATGTAATGACCAGAACGATTGGAATTTTAAAATATGTAAACATCTCATTGCTCAAAAAGTACATTCTCCTTTACCAGCTCCATCCATTCATGTAGCATCACAAAAGATAAAAAGTAGCAACAGTGATAACTAACAATGCTGGACCCCAGGAATACTAACAAACATGTTTATTATTCAGAGTATTCTATGACGTCCACCACTGAAGATTATTTAAGAAAGCAAGCATTAAATAAAGTGCTGTACAATATTTTCTTCCAATATATGCTGTTTTAGTTGTCGCTAATGCTTGGTTCAGTGGATGGATTCTCTTAACGTTTCACTTAGTTGGGTAAGTGCATCATCTCAAAAACAAGAATAGAAATGAAAATCTGATCTCAGCTACAGTAGTGGAAATCTAGAGTAAACTGAAGTCATTCAGGGTTTTCTGGGTTCACAGAGAGTGTATATGAAATCAGAATCTGGCTTCATATGCTCTCCTATGTGTGGGAATTTCACACGGATCCAAAGTGCCAGATACCAATATATCTTCAGATCAAATTGCATAGAAATAAATCTGGTTGATTAGAACTACATTTTTAAGGGGGAGGGGGAATCATGCCATAGTTCTTGTTTCTCTGCTTTTCGTCTAAAAATTGCTGGTCTTGTAGTCTTCATAGTACACAAGATCCCAAGGGATCTAGTCAAAATTAGCATCTCATTGTTCTCTGTTCAAAACTAAAAAGGAAAAAAATTACCTGTGTTCACCTGAAGATTTCCTTTTTTGAGCAGCAAAACACACAGATTCTAGCCTTTGGTCTTCAGCTTACTTGTAGCATTGAAGACAGACCTGTCACTCACTGGAAGCAGCCTTGTCTCCCATTCTGGAGAGCCCACCAGTTTAGATAAATTAAGAATTTCATCCATCTTAACTTCAGTGACTCTAAAATAACTATTATAAACCCAACCAATTTATGGCAAAGTTAAGGTAACCCATTTACTTAATTCACCCAGGATAAGCCGCATCTGTGGACCTTGCTTACGGAAGAACATAACCTTTCCAGTAAGCACATACCTTTCCATGTGGTGTGACAATTGAACTTGTTTGCTTTGAGTTTCTTACTTTATCAAGTTGCAGGCATATGGACTCAAGTTTTCCACGCTACCATTACCAATGCTCTAAGTTAGGGTTGTTTTCCTTTAGTCTTCCTTTGCTCTTTGTTTCCCATACAACCAAAGAAAAAAAGTCCTAAATTTACTTCTGTTTAGAGTTTACAGAGTTCCATGTTTTTGCACCCAAACTGCAGTGTCTGGAGGTTTGCACCCACATTACAATGCTAACGTTTTCAAAAAATGGTAATTTTTAGACGTTGTTACTAACATTTGTGATGTGAAAAATGATATTTCCATCCACCTCTAGAATCAATTTCTCCTGTTAATAAGTCAGCATCTAAGCCCTCACCCCCCCAAAAATAAAATCACTTAATGAGGTATATATACTTTGAATTTTCTCACAAAAGGTCAGAACATTTGGCAGGCCATTCTGAGGTTGTTGTCCAATTGCACAGGGGAGAAAACGTCACAAGGGCATTAACCTTCTTCCAGTAAGAGATGATAGTAAGATTTTTAAAAAGCCCTAAGTGGATGGAACAACTATCTATGTTCCAGTGCTTTGAGATCTCACCTCTCTCGAACCTCAGTCAAAAGCATATTTATCTTTAAAATCTGTAAATGAAGAGTATAATTACCTCAGCAAAACGCAAGAACCAACAACCCACTTTAAATACAATTAAATGTTCTGTTTCCAATTACTGGGGGGAGAAGGAAATGTTTTCCAGCAACACCACCCCCACTTGACTAAAATTTGGAAAAATATGGGGGGAGGGGAGGAATTCCATATGGAAAAAAAGAAACAGATTTGGAAAAGCATTTCAGAAGCTGGTTATTATTCAGTGACTTCATGAAAGAGAATTACTCAAAGCAAATCAAGTCCCAACAGTTCTGCTTATTTTTTGTTCATTCATTACATATAGCAATTTTGTTTTACAGAGCTAATTTCCTTTCTCTTTGCTATTCCAATTGTTATTTTCTGATATGAAAAACCAAATTTAACACGATTGTCTAGTTTAAGTATGGCATACACGTTAGGCACACTCTCATACACATATACTCTCGAAGCCTATATAATCAGACTTCAGGCAGGGAACACCAGGGTGGTGTGAAGGTATGAAATACATCCAATAGCATGTGTATGCTATTTAAGGAAGAGTGGAAAAGGCTTAGAACTCAGAATCTGCCTAACTCAGTGACCACCAAACAACTCTGGGCCAGTACAGATTTCATGAAATGCTGGAGTTGCAAAGCCCTTTTATACAGCCAACCCGCCCCACCAAGTAGCCTTAGGTGTAAAGCAAAAAATAGGGCCTTGCACAGACCTCTCAAGCCATGATGAATTCAGTCTTATATGACCATAATGGGACAAGCATGAAATGCACAAGTAATCTATACTTAAACACTCTTCCTGATATTGCCGTTAACAAAATAGTTTACCTTAAAGGAACAGAATAGACTTGCAACATAGACTAGAATTTGAAACAAACAAAAAAAACAAACAACTCCAAACAAACAAAAGAGATAAAACTTAGTATCTTTACCATTAAGTCACCCGATTCTTCACTATAATCATCTTGTTTAGTGACATTTGAAAAGGAGCGTAAAGCTCCTGTAAGACGAGGTAAGGCCATCTGTTAGTCATTCAGTGATCCATAGGATGAGAAATTAAATCCCACTTCAACTTGTAGAAACCTGAAAGAGAACGAAAAAAATAAATGAAGCTTTTCTGACACTTCAGAAATAATGAATGTCTGTATCTACCTGTATGAAGGTAGACCTATTTATAATTTGTTTTTTGAGCATTTAGAACTATGCTAGGGACTTCATGCAAGCAAGTAAGAAGAGGGTCCTTTCCTTGACATACTTATTATGTAAATTCAGTACATCATAAGCAAAGATCACAAACAGGCAAAAATAAGTGCGGGGAAGGGAACAGCGGAAAACAGAGAAAGGAACAGGAAGTACAGGAGTAGTAATAAAATAAGATGAAAGGATTACTCAGAACCACGATTTTCCCCTTCTTGCCTACATAAATTGAAGTTAACAGTAATAGTTAAGAGCAGCAATTATTTCTTTACCATCAACACAAACGTATTACAGTAAATCTACATGACTATTTATCTCCAAACTGTGAAACAATTTCTATCTATTTGGGAATTTTAGCCAGCAGGTTTTGGCAGCTTTCAGTTCATTCCAGCAATTAAAAAGAGAGCTTCTTCATCACGCTGTTGTTCTTTTGTGCCTTCTCCCTTGACAATGACGTCACAATTTTTAAACAGACGATCAAGGGATCACACAAAGTAATTAAAAAGACATTTTTACTTAAAATGAGTGTCACAATATTCACCCTTCCAAATTCTCATGAAAGAAAGAGGAAAAGCAAAATGTTTCAGCACAACTAGAAAGACAATACCTCAGGCTGCATTCACTTATACATGACAACACATCTGTTTTTCTGAAGCATCGCTGTCTCTACAGTGTCTCAGGATCACCATTTATTATACTGTGTACATTCTTATTTCCAGTAAAATGTGCAAATTCATATCTATACATTTATACTCCCCATTTTATACCCCGAACTTTAAGCTCCTTCATTCAATGCCTGCAACCACGATTACTAGTGATAAGAGACGGACACAGAATTCTAAAAACCATCTAAAACAAATGCTACCACTGATCTAATAGCCTGCACAGAACAACCTGTTCAACCTGGGATCTAGTCTAGAAACAGAGCAGCAAAAAGGATAAGAAAGTGAATTTGCATTATTTTTATTAGTTGCATATGATCTTGAAAAATAAATAGTACTTCTCTTTTGGTACTTTGCCAAATCTCTTTACATTCATCTACATTTTTGTCATCAGTGCTACACTTCAGTCTAAGGAAATCCAGGTGTAGTATTAAAAAAATTATTGCATTAGAGACATATGGAAAAATGCCATCAAGTTGAGTCTCTCTTCACTCAGCTAACTAGCATTTCAGGCAACAAATATGTTCCATGAAAAAAACACATTTTGGGATGAGCCCTAACTCGTCAAACTTTCACAAATTTCCAGTATGACATGAGACCCTAGATATGAGGAAGTGTCTTTCATCTCTCACTCCAAGCCACCAAAAAGAATCAAAGGACAGCATAATCTATTAGATGTTTAGCGGCTTACGTAAATTAGTCATCTCAGAATAGCTCCTGGTGGAAGGGCATTTTCATGACTAAAACCATCATTACAAATACCATACAATAGCAAACAACTAGCATTTCCCAAGGCTTTGAAAAAGCTGAGCACCCACTTCAGGAAAAGAAACTCATTGTGCACCTCCAACCTACCCGCCCCCAAATCTTACCATGTTAGCGTGATATTGGCAGATGAGATGCCAGCTTATGCGAAGATCCCCATGTCTCCCACTGAATACTGACATATCTAGCTGGTCAACCAGTATTAGTCACCTCTGTTTTAGCACTATTAAAATAGGTATTAGAAATATATTAAAAAAATGTGCTTAGTGTTTAGACTTGATTGAATGCTTGTAAATTGCTGCACGCATTAATCTCACATATAACATCTGTATCCCATATTGTACAGTGCAAATGGTCAAATATTACTGTAAGTCTTTGCAACTGTTTTAATCACCAGACAGGAGAGAAACATTAACCAGTGTGAAATGCTAGTCTCCAACAGAAGATGTTACAGTCTAATCCAACAAGGAAGCCCCATCCACACCAGAGGGTCTAGAGCAGGGATCTCAAGCTCAATTGCTGTGGCGGGCCGCATTTACATTGAGTGGAGTTCAGGGGGGCCGCACATGACACACACTACTCTACTGTACCTTTCATGCTCTACTCTCCGCCGAAAAAATCTCCACGCAGGGTAAAATTCGGCGGCACAGTAGGAGAGAGAGGCTCTCACAGGGACTTGCAGGCTCCACTGTCCGCCGTCAAATCTCTCTGTGGGGCCCACATTCGGCGGCCATTTCCTTTTTAAGACGGCCACAGCTTCCCGGAGCTCCGCTCAAAAAAAAATGCCAGCACAAGCCTGCAGCCGGATTCGGACTGCGGGCCGCATGACACAAGCCCGCGGGCCGCAGTTGGCCCGCGGGCCGCGAGTTTGAGACCCCTGGTCTAGAGTGAAACATTAAAAAGGGAAAAAAGCCATGTTTGTTTACTCTTCCCCACCTCCATGGAGATGCGACTATAAGGGAAGTCCTCCCATCAACTGAGTTTGCAACTTGAAGCGGCAAGGGGAAAGGAAATAAAAACCCCTAACAAGGAGGAATTGGATCTTTATGTTGCTTGGACTCTAAGGGGCAAGGATCACGAGGCATGAGCAAAAGATCCCCAGCGCTTAGCCTGGGTTAACCCTAAAGGACATACAGAGCTAACTGATTATAGAAATAGAAATTTCTATAGAAATAGCTATTTCAAAAAGGAAGACCAGAACTCACTTGTGCATATATTTGTGTGCCTGCTTTAACTTTGTAGATAACTCTCGTTTCCTTTTCCTATATAATAAACCTCTAGATACTTTATTATAGGATTGGCTGCAAACGTCATCTTTGCTGTAGAATCTAAAATGCAACTGACCTGAGGAAGTGACTGATCCACTAGGACTGGGAGTAACCTGAATTATTACTGTGATATTTGGTGTAAGGGACCACTTACCACAAAGGTGAGTTTTTCTGGGTTGCAAGACAGACCGGAGAACAAGGCAAGTCTGTGTTTAGGCTGTTATAATGCCTGGGTGTTTACACTTGATAATTGGTTGATGACATCTCAGTATAGAATTCTGAACCAATTTGGGGTTTTTGTCTTGGTTCTTAACAGTCTAGCCTTAGGTTGGTACTCACACTCTTGAGCCATTGCAGGGCAGCTTGACAGTCGAGTGATCCCATCTTAACATATTCACCTTCCACATATACCCCTACTATCTGTCAGACTACTTCTGCACTTTGGAAAACGCAGTGTACATCTTTTTAATAATAATATTTTCTCTCCTTTCTTACTCTTACATGCTATAATGAGCACCAAAATAGTTAATGTTGATCACCATCCTCTGCATCTGATTTAGCACCCATTGAAATAAATGTGGCAGGTCACACCTCACAGACATCATTTCAGGTTCACTGAAAACTTGGCCAAGCCCTGCTGCACTGGTTGCATTACCTTCACATTTTTAAGATTTTCACAACCTTATCAGCTTTCTAATAAATAAATAAATGCTGAGATTCTGTGCAACAACCAACAAATGTGTGCATTCTCTCCCACCATGATGTAGTGCTTCCCCTCCTAAGGGCATTAACATTAGGAAATATAGCCATAGATGGCCTCAGAGAGACCACAATATTAACATATAGACTTAAGGATATCGCAGTTTCTCTCCTGACAGCCCCTCCAAAAATGAGTCAAAGTTTGTTGACAATTTAGTCACTGGCCAGGTAAGTAATGCAACCTTATTCTAGATGCAAAAGTAATATTTGCATTTTTTAAAGATGTTAAAGGTCTTTGGGACAGTTATTGTCTTATTTTATGTTTGTACAATCACAAGCACTGAGGATCCAATCCTGAATGAGGCCTCATTGTACTACCTTAACAACCATAATTATAATAAGTGAAGAAACAAGCGGTTTAAATTATTCTGTTTTAAAAGTCACCATTTCACATTAAGTTAACATGAATATTCTGTTTTTCATTTTAAATCTTAGTATTACTACAGGCAGGGAACAAAACAAAACAAAACAAAAATCAAGAGATTCCCAAATCTGTACCGTGGTTTGTTTTGTTACCATGGAGTAGGTAAGTGACTTTTCCAACACTGCTGTTTCTACATCTGTAAAATTGGGATATTGAGAGTTTTCTAAAGCTCTGTGAAATCTACAGATGAAGTTTTGGAGTACTTTAAATCTTATTACTTGTACTTTTAAAATACATTGGATTTTACCTTTGAAAAATTTTAAGGGGGAAGCCACAAAAGCAGATGACATTCTTAACTAGGATCAGCACCAGGAAGGAAACCTTTCAGGCTGTGTTGGTTTAAAGGCAAGCCTTAATGGTAAGCCTGGACCATAATTTCAGCAGCCTTTTATCCTTAAAGAAAAATTAAATATATTTCATGTGCCAAATTCAGGTAGATTACGTTACAAGTGGATGAAATTTTCATCTTTATATCCCAGCTAACTGTTTAATTTCCCTCCTGCTTCTTAACAGACCTACTTTCCACAAGTATGTCTCAATCTATGGAAAAGTAGATTTTTGACTCTTGTGTATTTCTGAACCACAGAAGGCAAACTATTTGACCAGTATAGACAATTAATACAGTGTAAACAAACAATTTCTTCATCAAAAAAAGGCATTTTTAAAGTTTCAGTATGAGCAAAAGTCTTTCAGGTAAATGCAAGACTTTCTTTTTTCACTAATGATGAACCTCTTGTAAATGTTAATTTCATCTATTTGTGCTGCAATCTTAAGTGCAAAGCAAGGCAATTCACACATACAGTTTAGACTGCTTCAGTTCAATCCCGCTGTCCTTTTCATGTTGTGCTAGCTATTACAACACGACATGACACCCTTAAGTGGCTTTATGAGTTAAGAACAGTAAATCAAGTATTAAACTATATGTCAAGTCTTTTGTTTATATGGTTTGTGATCATTCTAAATGTATTTACATACTGTATATTTTACTTCCAATTCAACGTACACTAGGATTACGCTGTACTTAGATCTTCGTTTACATTGAGGGTTTTTCTTTTTTGACTACCTGCAGTCAAAAATTTTATAGTAGCAAGTTATTTAGATGGAAATGTCATCAAGTTATCCTATAATAAAAATGTCCTTAAAATAATCATAAATGATAGTTGCATTAAGTGGAAAGTATGACTTTAGCACTTAAGATTGAATTTTTAGTGTCTTGTTTTTGTGTCTCAACATTAAGATTAACCACAAGTTGATTTAAATATTTGTCTATGAACTTTTCTTATATAAATCTTTGGGGTTTTGAAGTCACCGACTGACCCAATCATAGAACACTAATTAAATTCTTTGTATGTAGAGTAACACATGTATATTAAAGGCAACAAAAAAAAAACCCACAGAAAGAGAGGGATCCAAATGGCCACTTGGTCAACAGCAAACACAAATCATATCTTGCATTTTCTTAGGTCAACAATATGGAGTCATTTCAAAATCAAAAGAAAAATCAAAATTAATTAAATGAAATTCCATCAGTAGAAATATCAAAACAAAACGTAATGAAAAAAGTTACTGCTTTGAGCTAACAGACAGTTTCCAAACATTAAAGGAAATATGTTACTTCATCTTATTGTTTTAAAAACAAAAAAGGAATTAGGGCCCTCAGGATATGCCATGGATTCACAAAATTAAATTTTAAGACCCTGAAGCTGTTCAATAGCTATATGAAAATGAAAGATGGATCACTTGATTATTACCTGTTCTGTTCATTCCCTCTGAAGCACCTGGCACTGGCCATTTTCAATAGACAGGATACAGGGCTGCATGGACCACTGGTCTGACCCAGTATGGCCATTCTTATGTCCTTACCTATATTTTAAACTATATATTTCTTTGTATTTTTATGTAATAGAGAAAGCAATACCCTAAGGCTTAAACCATGTTATACTCGAGTTAGTCAACTTTGAAAACAGTTTTGAAAGAAACATTGACAGCTAATTTCAGGGGCCCTGATACAACAAATGCGTATTTTCCATGCTTTTAATTACAAATACAGCTTAATATCACCAGTTGATCAATCACATTTCTTTTGTTTTTTCCCTTCTCATTGTCAGTTTCAATAAAGATCCAAATAAATTAGAGCAATACATGAAGTGTCCATTTTCAGTACACCTGAGATTTTTTTCAGTTACTATTAAGATGCATAAATACATGAGCCAAGTCCCTTACATACAAGTGCTATAAATGTACGACAATACACAGAAATGCAGCACACAGCATTAAGTTAGAAGATTTCTAATAAAAATGGTCTAATAAGGGCTTGCACGGTACCCTAACAATGAATAGTGAAATCATTAGACATTTATAACTTTATCCTTTAGTGCAGGTGACTATGACCTTGAACATAAAGAGATTTAGTAATATGCCATACCATCTCCAGCCATGATCTAGTATTCCGCAGAGATAAACACCCTTTGAAAACTGAAATGGATTATCTTAAATTGTTTAGACTGAAAGGTACTCTAAGAGATTATTCATCTTCAGCTAGGACCTCGTCAGTACTTGAAAAAGAAACTTCTAAAGTGAAGCATATAATGCAGGAATAAATATTGGCCATTCAATACGTGGCACTCATGACTCATCCCAGAGTCATTATTAAAGTAATGCTCCAGCACAGCGATAGGAGGCACTTCGTTGTTGGAGGTGCTCTCATTAAACTAAGACTTACTGTCAGCGTCTTAACTATTTGAGTCACTATTGCACCAGTGAAATTACATGTCATTCCTTTGTAAGAGAAGGACAATTAAACCCTACTCTCTTGGCCAAATCTGGATGATTAAATTTTATCTGCCTAAAATTTTTCCCTGCAGTATCCGTAGTCTACACTTAAAATTTAGATTGACCTAGCTAGTTTGCTCAGGGTGTTCTCTTATGAGAACATTCCAGTGTTCAAGGTGTGTGCTTTGAATATATCCAAATATGATAAGACTTCTGCACAGTGAGATGTTTTTTAACACAGATCTTAGAAGAAATGGAGACTTCTCCCTACATCTTAAAATGTAGAAATAACAGGAAGACAGAGAAAGAATACATCTATGTACTCTACAAGATTCTGTAAGCTTCCCAAAAAAGAAAAGGTACGATTAGAAAAAGATCATACTTTTGGTTATTCCTGAAAAAAGCATGGTCAATCTTGAAAAATGTCTAGAAAATGTTAGAGTGAAAAAGTAACCACTGGAGTCCCATGCATTACTGCATCTAGATACATACATGAAATAGATCCTACAAAAGAATAAAGAGCATGCTAGGGTAGACCAAGGTAGACTAACAAAGGGAAAGATAACTAACATGTCAAATTCAAAGGATTGAAATGAGTGTCCTTGGATACAGTCCTGCAAGTCTCCGGATATTCACTTTCTAGTCGCAGACCATTTTCTGTGGATTGGATGCAAAAATCAAAATCTGTCTATGTGTAGGGCTTTATTCTTGGGTACTCCACAAGGAGAATTTAACTGAAGCCTATGTCTTAAAACCATAAAAATCTCGTCATATACTGTGCAAATCTAATTCTTTATTGTAATTAGTTTAGTTGCCTAGTTAGAGGGAAGGGACAAAGAAAACACTAAGAGCAGGTCTACATTTGAGACCCTGCATTGGCATTGTAGCATTTAAATAAAGACGCCCCTACACCTGATAGGTGAGCTTCTCCTGTCAGTTTAGTTAATCCACCTTCCCAAGAGGCAGTAGTTATGTCAGTGAGAGAAGCCCTCCCGTTAACATAGTGCTGTCTATACAGGGGGTTAAGATCAGGGGATGTGGATTTTTCACACCCTTGAGTGATGCAGTTATACTGTAAGTCTGTAGTGTAGACAGGACCTAAGGGTGAAATGCCTCTGTAGTTAAGGAATGGGAGCTTCACCACTGATTTCAATAGAGCAAGGATTTAACACTAAATATTTATATTTTATATAGGGCTGTCAATTAATTGCATTGAAAACAAGTGATTAACGCAAAACAGATTAACACTTTTTTTTAAACAAGCATTAATCGCAGACCTTTATTTTGTCCCTGTTCACTTACTGTGCTTCATCGCTTGGCAGATATTGGCACAGTTCCAATGTGTTCTCATGATGTGGAGTGATTAAATATCCGAAAAAAAGTTAATGGCGCAAAGCAGCAACAGTTCAGGTCTTTTGAATGGGAAGGTTTGTTTTTTTTTAAACTTTCACATGGTGCTCTTATAAAAGGATTTATCTACAGCTATTGCAAGGCTGAGTTCCAGTCCCACTGCAGTACAAGTCTGCAGTACCACCTAAGCACTAAACATGCGTTCACCTCCTGTCTTTGTGTTATAGATAACCCACCAACAGCCAATGAATCCTGCCAGCCACAACAGAATACACTTAGAGTTTCAGGATCAGTACAAGCCCATTGATCAAAAAATACAACAGCTTAACCAATGCTATTGCAAAGTGGATAGCTACGGACTTCCAATCAGACAGTCACACACCTTTTCTTCCGGATGATGCGAAAGAATGGAATATTCAAGAAAAAGTTACGACAATGAATATTGACAGTGCATGTAAGATGATAGCAGCAGCCAATCATTGCCTTTTGAATGCGTGACATGCTTCACTCACAATCTGCAGCAACCCATTACAATAGTGCTCGGTGACGGTGATTTTGAAAACATGCTAGCAAAATTTAGAAAACTCATGGAACATTTCAAATACAGTCCAGCTAACAGCACAGAGAAATACAACAAGCTGCAAATGGACAGAACTAATAATCTCTTGTGCCAGATAGAACTCCATATTTAGTATGGTTCCGCACCTGCTTAAAAATAAAGCTGCTATCACAGCCACATTAGCTCTTCAAAAGCACTGTCTTTCAGTGCTGACAGGTAGCGATTTTGAAAAACTGCAAAAGCTAGAAACACTATTTTAGCCCTTCAGGTTTGTGACTGAACTCCTTACAGGAGAATTGTGTGTTTCCTGCTCAATTGTTTTACCTACATTCTGCCACATATTTCATATTACGGCAGCCTCAGATGACGACCTAGCACATGTTGTTCAATTTAAGAACACTTTTACTGGAGAGCTGACAAATCGCAAAGAAGGTACCAACAGAGATTTCTAAAGATGGCTACAGAAGTCAACACAAGGTTTAAGAATCTGAAGTGCCTCCCAAAAATTTTAGAGGGATGAGTTGTGAAACATGCTGTCAGAAGTCTTAAAAGAGCAACACTTCAACGCAGAAACTACAGAACCCAAACCACCAAAAAAGAAAAACCAACCTTCTGTTGGTGGCATCTGACTCAGATAATGAAAATGAAGGTGCAACACTCCATACTGCTTTGGATTGCTTTCAAGTGGAACCCATCATCAGCATGAAAGGGCGGTCAAAACATGAAGGGGCATATGAATGTTTAGAATATCAGGCATATCCGCCATCTGAACGCCTGCTCTCACTTTCAGGTGACATTGTAAATATGAAATGGGCAGCATTATCTCCTGTAAATGTCAGCAAACCTGTTTGCCTTAGCAACTGGCTGAAGAACAAATAGTATTAAGTTGATTTGTAGGCGCTAAAGTTTCTCTTTGTATTTTTTTTTCAACATAACTGCACTCAAACAATTTATAATTCTACATTTGCAAATTGCACTTTCAGAACAAAGAGATTACACGGCACTACCTGTATTAGGTGAATTGAAAAATACCATTTCTTTTGTCTTTTTTACAGTGAAAATATTTATAATAAAATATAAAATGAGCACTGTACACGTTATATTCTGTGTTGTAACTGATATCAGTATATTTGAAAATGTAGAAAAACATCCAAAAGTATTTAATACATTTAAATTGGTATTCTATTACTGTTTAACAGTGCAATTAAAATTCTGATTAATCACAACTTTTTTTTGTAATTGTGCAATTGTGATTTTTTTAATCTTTTGACAGCCCTAATTTTATAGGAATTAAATGTTCTTTCTAGTCATTTCTTTGAAAAAGAGTGATGAATCCAGTCTCATTAATACAGAAATGAGACCTGTTTCTGAGCTAAATTAAGGTAATTACAATAAAAAAGTTTATTGTTGGGATATCACTCACAAAAGGCAACTAGTTAACCCAAGTCAGCAGTACAAAATAGCTTTGACGAAAACTGAGGGAAAAATCCACTTGGAACTTTAATTTAATGCACATTTAAGCTTGCAGATGTTCTGAAAAACAGATTTCCTGTTTTCGGGACATTAAAAAGTAGAAGAAAGGAAAAGTCCAATAGGGGTATCACTCAAGGGGAAAATGTATTACATCGAGGCAAGTAACTCCATTCTACCTTTCAATTGCTTCCTCAGCATGAAATGGATATTTAAACAATAACAAAAGGAAGTAGCAACAATTAGATATAAACTTGCTGATTGCTAACAACTTCCATATGGAAAATTGCTAAGTTTCTGAATGAGCTAGATTACCTAACCAATGCTATTTATGGCAATTAAACTTCATTCTAGCCAGGAATTAGTTAATTCTGTGGTGCTGTACTCCAATGCAAGGAAGTAAACCATGTTAGGCTATGTTTGAAGTAAAACAATTTTCAGACTAAGATAAAGCCAATCATAGGCTTATTTAAGTGATAGACATTCAACATATTTCACATAAATAGCAAACACCTGCTTTATGTGGACAATGTCTGGTCATTGCTCATGACTCAGACTGAATCCAGTAACTAGGAAGAGAAAAAGACTTTGTATCTTTTCTCCCAGTACCCTGATCTATTCAGTCCTCCTTGGTACACTTGATATTTCTTAAAATAATACTTCACACTATTAAGATGTTATACAAATATGTATATTCTAAAATAGAACTTGACATGCTGTCCAAAACTATGTATTGCAGTCCGGGACTACTATAAACAGAATGAAGGCTCAGTGCAGAAAAAAAACTATTAGTTGTGATAGGTTGAAGAAAGCAACCAGATGATACGGCAAAAAATGGCAGGTGGGGTGTGTGCCCATGGTTGGTCACTTCAGTTCAGGCTAGAGCTCCACATCTCCTGAGTGATGATCTGCCAGGCATGGAATAGGTACAATTTTTATTTGTGGATGTAAATCAAAACAAGTCATTATAAAGTCTCAAGCACTGTTGAAAGAGAACACTTGTTTTCTCAGACTACTTCATAGTAAAGGACATAGGACAAAAAAAAAACCCCACACACCATCAAAATGCATACCTTTGACAGTGCCATAGGAATGGACAAGAATTGGTTAAATAATACTTTTGGAGAGAATCACAAATTGAAAAAAGCAATCATAGTGCTGAATATCACAAAGATATTACTATAATATGCTACAGCAGTATTTTCAGCTCTGTACTGAAACATACGGGAAAGGGAATGAGATGAATTATGTGCTTAATACCAATGCAATACCTATTCTATGTCTGGCAATAATCCCCCATTACTTAACAGTACCTTTAAAAAAAAAAGCCTTAAAATTCACTATCCCTTTCAACTTTTTAATTTTTTTTTAAAAAAAGAGTATCATCCTCATGAATGCCTATAAACCTTAAAGACAAATCACATAAATTTGAAAGAAAGCTAGTTTCCAAATATGAATTTTTAAGTAGCACTGACTAACTTAAAGGGGCTCAAATATATGTTCTTTGAGCCTGTGATAAGATCCCAGAGAAGAGCTGATAAATTTGTGAAGAACCTAGAGCAGAACTACATTTCTAAGAAATCTCTCACTAAGCCTTCCCACGTGGCACTAGGATGTGTGAATGCATGGCACGGGGCAAACCACTGTTGAATTCAAGTTAAAGATGTCTTAGCCATCTCTGTAGGATTCTGTGTTTACATGGAAGACAAATCGCTGCTCCACAGTTGTAACTGAAAGCCATACGTCTTCAGGCCTAAAAAGAGAAAGACCTAGCAAACGTATATGGTATCTTTGTCTTCATAATCAAATATTCCTAAAGCTCCCATGACGAACACACCCAACCCAGTTTCTTTTCAAGTCAAAATAGTTCAGTATTTTTTTTTTTTTTAAAGGAAGAATAAATTACTTCTTTTCATGGAATTCTAGTGCTACATCATCAAAATGGGAGAATAGGAAGTAGCTACATTCATCTGAGTTCCAGGACTTGCTCTTGTCAATTCTGGAGCATTGTCAAAAGCACAATTCCATAGCAGCGTCAAAAGCATGTCTACATTGCAGCTGGGAGTTAGCCTACCAAGCCTGAGTAGACAAACTCACACTAGCAGAATTCAAGCTAGTGTGTCAAAAACAACTTGTGTGGATGCCGTGGTTCCAGCAGAGATTCAGGTTTATCACCTAAACTCAAGCCCACCCAAAACCATAGGCTTGAGATTAGGTAGCTCAGCTAAATAAATTTTATTTAGCTTCCAAAGATGAGCTCTCTTTAGTCTTGTTCTTCACTCTTAATTTTTTTCTACACCTTTAATTTTAATGCCAATGTTCAAGTTCTACCTATCCCGGCCTATCATACGGCCTTTGGTATTGCAGTATTTAGGCACTTCACATTATTTATCCTCACAACACCTTATGAAGTAGAGAAGTGCTATAATCCCTGTTTTTACAGAGACAAAATGGACACACATAAAGGTTAAGGCTTGATCTACATATAAAATTTAGGCCCACTTAGCTGTGAAAAATTCAAACCCCTGAAAGACATAGTTAAGCCAACCTAGAGCCCAGTGAAGACATTGCCAAATCGACAAATAATTGTTTCATTGACCTAGCTACCACTTGTCCAGGGCGTGGATTTACCACAACAGTGGAAAACCCCCTTCTTTCACTGTAGCAAGTGTATACACTACAGTGGCATCACTGCACCTGTGCCACTGTTGCGCTTAGTGGAGACACAGCCCAAGAGATTTGCTCAAAATAAAAAGTCACACAGGAAGCCTGTGGTGGAGCAAAGACTTGAACAGAGATCTCTAATGCCTTAGACTAATGTCACATCCACTGGGCCATCCTTCCTCTCTAGAGATCAGTGTCTTCAAGGACCCTCCCTTTTCCATTCAGTGCTGTGGTTGGTCTTTGCAATCCCTTCTATAATCCTCTCCAAAAGGAAACTGTCTGGTTTGGGGTCTATTATCCCATCCCAAACCTTGTCAAAGTCAGGAAACAGAAGTCTTGAGCCAGACAGATCTCATTCTGACATCTTAAAACCAAGCACCAGATTCACAAGCATATCCCCAGAAAAGTACTGTGATGACTGAAGTAAGGGCCAGATCTGGAGTTCTATTCACCACAGCCCTCTCAGTCCACTGGGTATAAAAGCTCTGCTTCTCAGTAGTTCATAACAATTGTTTCCATACCCATCAAATTGCCGGGCCTTAAAAGCACATTCTGATTGTCCTCTTACTTTTGACCCAGCCCCATCAATTTCCAAATGATTTTTCAAAGGCTCTCATAACAAGAGCAGCTAGAGCTAAAACAACAATGATGTAGCTGTAGGTTATTAAGAGCTTCAAACACTGGTTTCGAATGACATATGACAGTAATTTCAGTTCATGATATGTCAGCTGCTACAATAATGTCAAAATTGAAATAGAAAAAGCAGCAAGGCATGTTAGGGAAGGACTGTTACTTTAAAAAGGTGTGATATTTTATCAACTACTATTGCCAGAATACCTCAGACAGACAGACTATTACAACAAAATTTTAGAGAATTGACCATGGACCAGTGAGAAGACAGTGTCAACAATGAAAAACATACATCCCCCATATTTTAATGATGTATTTAATAAATTTATTAAAAAAAAACTAAACTAAATTACTATTCTGAGTATTTCAACTAGTTTTCTTAAATTAGCAAAAAACTAACACTTGTGTCTTACTAAAATAGTTTTAACGTTTAAAAGTGAGAGAACGGAAATGGGAAGTAATCATCCAACATTAGAAGCAGTATAACAGTACAGGTGCATGTTTTAAAACTAAGCTGATCAGTTTCAATACCAGACACTAATTTTTGTTGCTTTGTGTGGAACTGCTTTTCTCAGAAAGGATAAGCCTCATTTTAGCTTTCTTACTAATGCTAGATAGCAAGACAAATGCAACTAAATAACTTCATGCAGGGCCAATCCAAGTCACTGGAAAAGTTCGATCAAACCCTCAAAGATCATAGCAAGACACCAAGGTCACATACTATCCAAGTTCGTTGCAAAACTAGGGGAATTTACCTTCCCAGTGAAATATAACATGATTTTCAGCTCCCGTCAGATAAAGTTTTGTAAGCATTCATTGACACATTCAGAATTAGCACACTATAACAGACATTGATATACATTTTTCAAGATGTTAAAAAATACCATTTCATTTGGTTGGGGGGTAGGAGGGGCTGATATGACAGTTCAAACTGCACTATATGTCCCCCGTTTCCTTCTCAGGGCTCTCTTTATTAACAAAGTACAAACAAATGCAACTGAACACAGTCTCACCACCCCACAGGGACTTATTTTAGCCGTTATCTCTAAAACTGAATCACCCTTACAGCCTTTCTTCTCTATAATTTCATAGCCCATCAGCTTATGGAAGGTATAGCCTTCTCAGGTGCTCTGCCTGATAGGTAAAGATATTCATCAATGACCTTAGGTCTCTCCTGTCTCCTCCACTATTCAGGAAACAGGAAGCCTTATATATCAACTGTCCGCTGGCACATGACATCTCCAGGTGTTAAAGACTCTAAGGGCTGTTACAGGCCCATGTGCCCTAAGACCCAGCACCCACTCATCTGTTCCCTTTCAATAAATATAAATTGTTCTAACATCTCTCAGCTAACATTGCCGTTTTACTGCCACCTGCTACAAAGAAGTCCATTCTGACGGTGTGTGACAAAGGAATTGCTAGTAGTAGGGCTTAACAGTTGGACATGGAACAAGACTGAAGACTTCCGCACTTGCTTTTTGAGCAGATTCACTTATTTACCAGATGCAAATGTTAATTTGAAATAGGTTTAAACAATATTTATAAGTGTGCTTAACACATGCTGATTTCCAAAATTATAAACAGACTAACTTAGAGCCTCCTTGTCTCCTCTCATGTTATGAAACTGACAGGCTGAGCAGCACCTTCATCACATAGCATGCCAGCCAACTGGCAAAAAGGCAACTTCCTATTTCATTATTTTGTATTATATTTAAGACAATTTAAAATTAGCATTGATTTACTCTTTGTACTGAGAGGATGTGCAGCTTTCTTTTAAATACTGCAATGTGTGCTAACTAGAAACAAATTCACCAGCTGTTGCCCACTCCTACTGGGCAGTTTGCCTGCATTACTGGCAATATGATCATGAGAACACTTTAAAGATACCTGTATAATTTCTCATATAAAAAGGTTTGGCTATATTATGATCAGTTACTAAATGAAGGAAATAAAGCTATTCCAGGAAAAGGGAAATGTCTAGAGTTACTATGGTTGGTTGAGACACTCGGAGAAATGGCCCCTTGTGATCTGAGTCAGATGGATAATTTTTCAGTTGTAAAATGTTTGACGTGGGTGTTAGACATTTATTGATGCCCCCTTGGAATGCATGTACAACTGTAATACGTATCAAAGTGTATTTTGTATTGACGGCTAGATGCTCATTCCTTAAACTTACTTATTTCAAAATTAGAAAATATCCAACACAAATTTAGTACTTCTATCCATACAAGATAATAATTTTCATTTGGGCCAGGGAATATTTTTTATGAGTATACCACAGCACAAGGAGTTATATTTGGTACTTTTTCAGCTCCCATTACTGTAGTATCTGATCACCACACAGTCTTCAGTGTATTTATCTTCATAACTCCACAGTTAGGTAGGGAAGTAATATCCTCATGTTACAGTTGCAGAACTGAGGCACAGAAAGGCAAAAGGCTTGTCTACAGTACATTTTGCCAGAATAACGATGCTGGCAAAGCCCCCTAGTGTTGATACAACAAAAGCCAGGAGAGTTCCTCTGCCTGCATAGTTACACCTCATTTCTTAACAACATCAGCTATGCCAAAGGAAACACATTCTTCTGTTGGCATACATGTATCTACAATTGGAGTTCTGCCAGCTGAGCTATGTCTACGTCATCAATGGTGCAATTTTCTCCACACTCCTAGCCAACACAGTATGCCAGCTTAGACCAGGCACAAGTCACTTGCCCAAGGTCACAGAGGAAGTCTGTGGAAGAGCAGGAAATTGAACCTGGGTCTCCCACATCTCCAGCTAACACCCCAATCACCAGACCATCCTTCATCTACTCTGTATATCTAGAAGGGCATTAAACCTCTGAAAGTCAAGAGTGAATATCTATTCTGAAAGACAGAATTTTGGGTTGCACACACAATGAACCACAGAACATGAAAAACTGCGCCAGGGGTTATCAGAAAGAAAATCAGACTAAGTGAACTCTACTACCGTGTCGCTATGGGGAGGTTTGGCTTGCCAGACTGTAATAAATGGCTGAATCAAATTGACAGATAGCTGTTCAGAAGAGGACTGAGCAGACTACACAAATAGTTCATTTCAAACCAGCTTGCACTGTACATTAATAAAGGTTATGTTAAATTGCTTTGTAATGGGATACATCTCTCTGAAGTGGAAGCGTTTTTTTTCTTTACCCTGACTTAAAGGCTATTTTGGTGTTCAATAAGAACATGCTGATTAAAAATATTTTAACAGAAAACTCAAATATTGCTACCAAATGCAATTTACCAGAATGTCTATGCTATTATTTAGCGTAACGATGCTTTCCAGCATTTTTTTTAAAATATTTCCATTTGCTACTCAGATTATATTCAGAGGTACAATTGATCAAATATTTAACTGTACTCAAAAGAACAGTAGTCTCTCAATATTATAACTTCAATTTAAGATTTTCTTGTTTTACAGGAGTGTTATGCATTTTTCTTTGTTACACTGCACAGATTGTATGCAACACAAAATCTAAAATGCATCTAAATGCATGTCATGTAAACTTCAGTTCTTTTGAGCTTACTAGGCAAAGCTTATTAAGAAATGCATTTATTAGTTAACACTCGGCTCATCAGTGATATTAACTCCACATTTCCAGTTACAATATTCCTTCTGGTTCCATTGCTGGCAATCTGCCAAATAAGAAGTGGTTGTAATATCTTTAGGATTTTCATGATTTTCCTATAGGTTTTTCATGTTATATTGCTACACAAGCCATTACATTTACATTATATTCAGTACTTCCCATACAAAATGTCACTATTACATCAGAAACTTTTTACACATACATACATTTGGAGTATTTGCTTGGTAAATGCAGTCCCAAATGCTTGAAATAAAATAAGTTGTTCTCAGCAACTTAATATGGTAAACAGCCAATATATTCTTTAAATAAGAACATGTGTACTGAAGTCAAAATAAAACGCTGCTCCACCCTGCTCTCTGCATAGTGCATTATCAACAATGAAGTCAATATTTCTCTGAAATAATTTCTATTATCTTATGCAAGTTTACACTGCAACCACTCAGCAGACAATACTGTAAGATGAACAAAAGTGGTTCTTATTTTAAACAACATTTCAAAGTACAAACGTAGGAAAAACACTAGACAAATTTAACCTCAGAAGGTAAACCTTTTCAAGAGTAAGAGAAATGATTTTTTCCCCCTTTTTTAAATGAAAACTTAATCTGCAGTTGTTGGCACTCATCCAAGGAAAGTCTCCTATTTGTTCTGCGCAAGTGGATTTTTCTAACTCTGTTAATAAGTACTCTTTATTCTGTCATTCCTTTTAGCAAATGCAGATGTTTTATTAATTACAGGGAATTTAATTAAATATCAAGAAATGTACTATTTCAAATGTTCACATGCTCAATATAAAGCACTTCTCTGGCAGCAATTTGTGATGTCACAATGGGCCGAAAGTAATCAGAGCACTTAATGCAAATTAGAAAGGGATGAGATGCACAACAGACTCTGGTATCCCAAGATTCTTGGTAATTCCAAGAATTACTACTTAGAATTTCTAAGAGGCTGACATAAACAGTGATTGTCTGGAGAGCACTGGAAAGATCTTCAAAGCTGTCCTGCAAGTAGTTAGTTTCCCATTACCCCCCCAAGATGTTTGCTGTGAAAAAGTCCCTTTCCATTTTCTGCACTTAAGTCAGAGATATTTTAAACACAAACAGGCAGCATCATTTGTCATTTGCCTTGAAAGATAATTCCATGATGTTTAATTTTATTATTACTAGAACATGAGGTACAGTTGACAATATTCAACTGATTCAAGCAGAAGGCAGCAAAGTATATATACACTTTCCAAAAAATGCAACTATCCTGCTCTGTCTCCCAGAGGTCCCTCCAACTCCTCTGAAAAAGTGTTTGGCTTTTTCTAACTAATATTTTTAATTGCCTTATATTCCCTACAGTTAAGGTCCCATGCTACAGACTCACTCCTGCTACTGGATGACAACTGAATGAGGTTCCTCCAGAAACAAATCACTGCTCCTTGAAACCAAAGAGAGAGCACCTAATATCGCTTTAAGAGAAAAGTGATATTTCCACTTCAATTTCAGTTAATTTGTCTTATGTTATGAACTACAAACTCACCATACAAAGCAATTAAGAACACTTGCCACTAACCCTAAATATTAAACTTAAGAAGGTAAAACAAGATACCTTAAGCCATGGTAACAAGTTTAGGGTCCCTCATATTCAAAGGTAAACATATATTCATTAATAGCTCAACTTAAATGGTTCAACTCCATATGTTTTAACTTGGTTCACATGTTGTGATAGGGACATGTAGGACCCATGAGTCTCGAAAGACTACAAGACACACCAATTCAAAGCCACACAAAACCTTGCCATAACAGATGCAAAACCTGCAGACATATCTCCACCACCACAATGATCAACACTTCCCGGGGGTCCTAAATATGCCTCTCACCACATGTGGTATATGTCATTCAGTGCAGCAGTGACCCAACAAAACAATCAATACATTCTCAAATTAATTCACAAAGAAAAATGATACATGACAAACACACCATTTCACCTGTAGGTGATCACTTTTCACAGAATGATCTCTTCATATCTCACCTCTCAGTCCTCAGCCTCAACTGAAATTTATGCACCTTTCAAAAATGAGCCTGGGAACTTGAATTCATAATTTTGCTAAAAATCAAAAAAGACTCAAAGTTTTGTATCATTATAACAATCTGTAACCCGCTAACTCTTCTTCACCCTCTGACTGCAGAAGTGTTAACTGCCCACTCAATCTCAAATGATTTCTTGCAACATGTGTTAGCTCTCTACGCTTAACAACCTGATCCACCTGTTTAGCTCACTGTGACACTAAGGCCCGGTCTACACTTACCTTTGCGATTCGGCGGCAGTCGACAGGAGATACTCAAGTGACGTAAATCACTTGCATATCTCCCGTTGACTTTGCAGCATCTCCTCCGCACAGCGTCCGTACTGCGCTGCGTCAAAGGGAACAGCGCTCCGTTCGATGCAGCGCTATGCCACTTACGATGGTGGTTTTCCTGCATCGCTTCCTGGATCGACTGAGCGCATTTATACAGATTGCTCAGTCTAAGTCCCTTCCCCAGACCTCAAGAAGAGCTCTAAAGCTATGGACACACACTACAGCTTATGTCGGCATAAGTTATGTTGCTCAGGGGTGTGAATAAGCCATCGCCCTGAGCAAGGCAAGTTACATCTACATAAGCACCAGTGTGGAAAGCTCTCCTACTGACATAGCTACCGCCACTTGTGGATGCTGAAGTAATTAAGTTGACAGGAGTGCTCTACCCAAGCAGCTCAATATCTGCACTAGCAGCACTACAGCACAAGTGCAGCCTCACTGCTGTAGGCTCTGTAATGCAACCAATTTTTCCTCTTTCATTCAAATTCACTGTGGTTATGGGGGGGTCCATAAGAGAGTTCTGTCAACAAAAGTCAGCTTTTGTCAACAAAACATTGGAGGTGTACAGAATAAAAAGTTCCTTCCACTGATGTAACACCCCTGCTATGCTGATATAATAAAGAGACCTCAAGGAGAATTGTAGGGCTTATGTCTGCTTATTTAAGACAAGGTAGTGTCAATGTAGACACTGCACCCTTTATATGGCTGTGGGGCTGTCATTCATTCTTGTCAATTTCATTGCTCCAGCAGAGCAATGAAAGCTCCTCCAAGGGCTGAGCAGCTGGACCCCACTGGATCCCACTCCCAGCTGGGAGCCAGGGCAGCCTTGTCAATTTCACAGCTGAGCCATGAAATTGACATGGCTACGCAGTTCACAAGGAAGAGTGGGAAAGGGAGAAGCCCCAGGTGGGGAACCAGGAGGGGAAAAGCCCATTGTGCCTTCCCCCCACTCTTCGCAGGGAGCAGAAAAAGCCACAGGTTGCTTCTTCGACTGCTCCTAGGGAGCCAGGGCAACCTTATCAATTTTACAGCTGTGCCCAGCTCCCAGCAGGCAAAGGAGAGGGCAGAGAAGCTGGGGCACATGAATCCCACACCCCAGGGGCAAAAAGCCACAAGTGGCTTCCACCTTGGATCAGGGAGAGGAAAAGCCCAGGTTTAGTTCCCAGCAGGGAACAGGGAGGGCTGCCCACAGGGCTGTGGGGCTCCTGGCAGGGAGCTGAGAGCTGAGTCTGTCAGCTTCCCACACTACCCCACTTCGGTTCCTGGTGAGGACACACTCCACCAAATCAAGGAGGGTAGTGTGGACATCTCCACCAACATAAGCATGCGTAGTTCATGCAGCTTGCAGGGGGTAGGTTTTTTATGCCCATGGGAAAGCTCTCTTTCATTGGCATAGTGTCTCCAGCAGATGCGGTACGGCTGTCTGCGTGAACATGGCCATTGTCTTTTTCATATCCTGGGACCAACAGGACTACACCATTACTACAAACAAACGTATATTTGGCATAAAACTCAAAATGTATTTAAAAACCTACACCAAGTTTTTTTTTTTAATATTTGTTTTGTTTTAAATTCCAACTGCATATTCCTCATCAGTGTTTGATATCCACACACCAGAACACCAAGAGCTGGAAAGTGTTCATACACAGTTTTGAAGTGAAACTGACAATTGATTTACCATAGGCCAAAACCTATGGGACCTCAAAGCGTAAAAGCTTTGTAGACTGAACTAGGTTTTTAAAAAATGTCAATGTTCAATAATCGGTAAGTGTTAATATTTTAATAAAGACATTGTTCTCAAATGGTTTTCTATTGACAGTGTCTCTCTGGCCCAGCCTACCCCACGAACATGCCGGCAGGGGAAGCGAAGGATCTGGCAGTCAGATTTTAACTCCCACTCTGGAAGGGAGGGCTGAAAGTTCGCAGAAAAACCAAGACGCGCGTGGCTGCAAACAGCGCAAAGACCCGCCCTAGGCGGCATGAACCCGGCAGCCCAGTGCCGGCGGCGGGGCCCGGAGCAGCGGGGAGGAGCCCAAGGGCCCGCACACGGACACACTGCGCGACCCACGGCCGGGCAGTGCCCAGGGCCGCGGAGCCGGGTGTAAGCGGGGCAACGGCCGAGGGCGCAGGTCACCAGCCCCACCGCACAGCTGGGGAAACTGAGGCACGAGAGAGGGCGGCGACGCCGCCGGTTTCACTCAGACCCTGCGGAGCGAGCGCGCCCCAAGAACCGAGCGCAGCAGCCTCCGGCCGCCCCTGCGCAGGGGGACAAAACCCCCGAGAGCCGCCGGGACCGGACACCCAGCCCCGGCGCCTCCGGGATGAGGAAGCCCATCGCCGCCCCCAGCGCAGCGGGACCCAGGCTGCTGCAGCGCCAAAGGCCGCGGAGGCGAGGCCCGGCCCGTGACCAGCCCCCAGCGCGACTCACCCTGACACCCACCTCCACTCCTTCCGGCGGCCCCCAGCGCAGCAGCGCCGTGCGACACTGCCGTAAAGCGAAGGAGAGGGCGGGCCGTGGGTTGGTCCTGCCGACGCGACGCCCCGCCCACGCCGGGCTGGGCTGAGACGCGCTCGGTCGCCGTCGGCCCTGACGCAGCCCGTCGGGGTCGTTTTTCCCGTATTGACCCGTCTTCACGCGCAGCGCCGCGCTCGTGCTGCCGGCTCACAAGTACAGCGCGGCCTGACGCCTGCGCTGTTCTCCAGAGCGCGGGGACCTGCCGTGCCCTGCCCTGGTACCACACGTGCCTCTTATCCCCCCCGCGATCCCTACCCCCAGCTCCCCCAGGCCCACCTACACTGTCACGTGTACCCTGCCCTGCGACCCTCTCCCTCCCTGCCACACCCGTCCCCTCCCCTGCCTCCATTGCCACACCTGCCCCATGCCCCCGGTATCCCTTGCTCCCCCCGCCACTGCCCCACATCTGTACCCTACCCTGCTAACCCACTGCCATGTGCGTACTCTGCCCCCACCCTCCCCTACCTCCACAGCCACCCCCTACCCTAGGCCGCACGATCCCTTACCGCCACTCCCACACCTATATCCGACCCCTATTATGCCCCTGCTGGCACACATGAACCCTGCCCCTCATGCTATTCCCCACTCCCTCTGCCACACGTGTACCCTGTCATGAACAGCTGATAAGTTAGGCTGTGAGTCTGTCATGGAGGTGGCGGAAGGCATGGATTCCATGACTTTTCGCAACCTCTGTGACTTCCAGGGTTGCAGCGGCTGAACTCAGGGCCACCTGAGCACCTGGCCTTGAGGCCAGCTGCATTGGCTGCTGCTGGAGCACCTGGAGCGGCCCCATGGGCAACCACACCAGCTGTTCCAGCAGTATCCACTGTGGCTGACCCCAGTGACCCTTCGAGTAGCTGTCCCAAGGGTGGCCCCGGGGACCCCCAGGGCAGCAGCGCTCCAGGGTAGCCTGAGTAGCAGCCACAGCAGTGGCCCTGGAGGCTGTTGGAGACCAGTCTCTGGGGATCTTGGTGCAGTGGGTGGCTCAGGGCAGTCAGGCCCCGCCACCATAGCAGGACCCCCAGAGCAGCGGTGGCCCCCACAGCAGTGATGATTTAGTCAGAGGTTGTGATGGAGCATCTGCCCCCCATTGGCCACTAAGAGGTTAATGGGGTCCCGGGGAGGCTGCATGAAAATCAGCCAATAGGAAGGGAGCTGTGAGGTGCCATATAAGAAGAGCTGCAGGGCAGGGTATTGGTAGTTACTCACTCCTTGCAGCTTGTGGAGGGAGGATTAGTTTCTTTGTAGACTGAGGCTAGTTAGTCCTCAAACAGAACAGTGCTGTAGGCAAGGATGTGGGGAAATTAAAGACAGCTCTTAGTGGATATGGGAGATTTGTAAGGGGAGGCCCTGAGACAACGATGAAGAAGGTGTTGGGGCTGCGTGGACGTGATTTAGGGAAAGGTATAGAGATGGGGACATAGCAAGTGATCATTATCTATAAGGTTCTGTGGGTGGGCCTAACCTCCCATCCCCCTTTGCCACAAGGGAAGTGGCTGGACAATTGGCTGCGGTAGCCACTGAGGCAAGTGGCTACACAGCAGACTACAGATCAAGCATGTCTTTTTTATGAATCCCTAATTCAGGAATTGTTTGATCAGTTACCTTCTTGCTTTCCAATAAAGTGTCTAGTGTATCCTGAAAGTAACCACACAAAATACTTTTGCTGGAGCTGCTTTTCAGTGATTCCATATTATAAATTTTATGCTCTATTCTTAGGAAACAACTTGGTAAATTTTCTACAATAAAAGCAGATGTTGTACTGAATCTGTGGCCTTCTCTATACTAGCACTTACTTTGACAAAACTTTTGTTACTCAGGGATGTGAAAGAAACTCCCCAGAGCAGCATAAATTTTGCCAGCATAAGTATTAGAGTAGACAAGATCTATTGCTGCAAAAAACATAATTATTCAATTAAATAACAAACCTGCAAATTGAAAACTAATGATTCCTAAATGAACACTGGGCCATTTAAGTAGCAAATAGTTAATTTATTTATGTTACTTTTTCAGTTTTTATTTTTTAATGTTCTCATGTGTTTGGATAAAGTGGTTGTCCTGCTACTACTTGTCAATAAACAGGACTCTGTATTAAAGGAAACTGCAGTGATAACTTGAAACAGACAAATAATGTAAATTCTGAGATGATCTTAAATTCTGAGGTGATACTTATTCCCCAGGAAAAATTCCTCCAGTTTTTCTGATGATGTTGACCCTTAATCCATTCCCTTTTGATGTGGCCTCATTAGCTTTATATTAATAACCTTTCTTATGTAAAACTACTGACCGTTGTGTCTTCTCCTGTCTGTGTTTGTATCTTATGTAAAGCCTGTTCCTGAGAGGTGGTGAGAGTGAAATCAAAAAGAATTGTAAATTCTCATTTTATCGCTGGATGCGTTTAAGGCCTGAGCCTGCAACAGTTCAGTGCGAGGCATAAGCAGATTAAGCAATTGCTTAGGGCCCAGAGCAGGTCAAGGTCCTCCTGCCCATTTGCTTTATTCATATGTCCTGGAGGAGGAGGAGGGCAAAATATTCCTGCTTAGGCTCCTAATGGACTACTACTACTTCTGCCAAAAAGCCTTTACTCATGTGAGAAGTCCTCACTTATATATTAGAGTAAGGGTTCACAAAAACAGCTCCTTAGATTGTAAACTCTTTGGGGGCAAAGAACATGTTTTAATCTATGTTTGCAATGTGCCATGTAGATTTATAATAGAAATAAAGTATACACTATTTCTACTATTGTATTCCTTAACCAAATAATATCACATTCAGGAAAGTTAAACACATCAGTTGATTTTTACAGTTCTCTTGTGAAAAGCATCATGAAAGTTAAGGAGCCAGAAGGTCCCTAATAGTGCTGCTGTCTAGTTCCTGGTCACTGACCACGGCTAGCTGGTGACAGTTTGATCATGTGACTGAAGAATTACAGTCCACCGGGTAGTAAATGGACTCTTGGTTTTGAAAGAGAAACCAAAAGAGCAAATTTAACTGTAAAATGTATGGTTCATGAGTTAAAGTGTACTTCAGCTCCAGAAAAGTGACAGGCTACTAATTAGAATAATTCTCTTTATTTTGACAGTAGCAAACTTATTTATTAAATCACTATAGTGAAGAAGACTCAATTTCATCCTCAGCTAAAGTTATAGGCTAAACATGACAGATGTACTTGACTCATTGTTGATCTCTGTTATGATAGTATGAAACAAAACTCCTCTGCAGATGTCACTGTTACAGATATTGTGAGAAGAATCTCAAATCAATGTTATGCAGAGATAATGCTACTTCCTCAAAAAACATCCCGTGTCTCTGTTGCCCATGATTATGAAGCAATCATGCTGATCGTGGCAACAACGGCAATGCTTGCTAAAACTCTTCTGTCTAACTGAGTTGCTGTCATTCAAATCAGCTGTAATTCTTTAGTGTTCTTGTTCCCGTACTTTATTTAAAAGTTGCAGACAGATTGTAAATGGCCTGTCAGTTCTTGAAACTTAATACCTTCTTGTGAGACAGTGTATTGCTGCATCCACCACGGCATAACAAGTCACAAGTTTATTGTTTATAGTTGTTTATAGTTTAGTGTTGACTCAATTCTTTTTGATCCTAATACTGGATACAATAAAGATATAATCTGTTATTGATTCTCTTGATTGAAATTACAGATCAATCTATTGTCTTCCAGTGAGTATGACTGTATTTAGATTTACCGTTAATTGTGCTTCCCTCACTTTAATTCTTACAATATACCTTCATAACAATTATATATTTTGTCCGAGGATCTAAAAATTAATCACACAGTACTCTTGGGAGATGGGTGGTTATCATTGTAACTAGAGTTGAGTGAAAAACTCACAACAAATAATATATCTAATTAACTTAATGTCCATTTATGATTGTGTAATATTCTTGACTTTCCTTAAATATCTTAAAGTGTCAGTGTGCTAGTTGCCCAAGATTGTTTATAGTATTTATTTCTGTTAGACAAATCTTTGTAATTTTCTTTAATTCAGTACTAAATGTACAGTTTTCTGTAATTTGCTATATTTGTTTTGTATAGCAAGAGAAATGATCACCTCAATTAAGTATCTTTTCTTATGCAATGATCACATCAATAGGTACCCTATTCTCTTTCCTTTCCTCTGTCACAGAACCATGACATTTCAACTGCTTTCCTAAAAACAAAAAAAACCCACCCAACATCCTCTGATGGGAATTTAGATGTTATCCAACAGGAGACCAGCTTGAGTGAAAACCAGAAAATGTTTTAAGACATTTCTCCAATGTTGGCTTTCACTCTGAATTCTTAACAGCTTTTTTGATCCATAGTGCTTATGTATCTCAGTCATGTTTCTTGCTTGAACCATGCTTGCATATTTTCAAGATGAGCACACTGTCCTGTTTCTTGACTTTACATTGACATGTTTTTTCAACTCTTGTATCAGAGGAGAATGAAAAAAGGAAAACAAAACAAGTGGGAGCATAATCTCATTTTGAAAAGAGTTTTCTTTTAAGAAAATCACCATTTGCAACTTGTATGGCTAATGGATAGAAAACAACTTTGTAATAAGCGATCAGTGTTTGCCTGAAACACCAAACCTTGTTAGCATCAGTGTATCCTTCTGGGGAATATTAAAAGGGGCCTGCTGATTCACTGAAGTGGGTGTCTCATTTCCCTACTTGAATATAAAGGTAGAAGGAGCACTTTGTGGTGAGAGGATCTGAGGGAATAAAATTTGAACTGAAGTGTTCTGGTAATTTCTGTGCTTGAAATATCCATAGTGTATGGACTGTGTTTGAGAACAGGTTGGGAATGACATCTGCTCACAAACAAAAATTGGAACTAGAATATACACTTTTCTACAGACATCTCTGTACTCTATCACTCTAATGTTGGAGAAATCAACAGGAGAAATCAGAACTGCACCATGAATACCTGTATGGCCTCATATAGATTCACTGTCCGAAGTGGATTGAGTTGAAATACATTTAAAAAAATCCTATTTATTTGAGGAGCCTCTGTCTTTAAAGTCATCAGGGATAGCAGGACCTGGGCCCTCTTGCTCCACTAGATCCCAGCCTAGGGCCCTGTGTATGTCAACCCCTAAACTGGGAGCATCCTCCCAGCAGAGGGTCAAAATCCATTGTCTTAAACTACTTCCTACCAGTCTGTTCAGTTTGAGACCCACAATGTCTCTGGGGTTTGCTCACTCAGTTACCTCTGGTGCTAGAGGCTCCTATGTCCCCCTTGCTGTCTCTCTTGACTGGGCAGCCAGTGCTTACTCTCTGTTGGCTGCCTAATCTGGTAGGCTAATCCTCCTTCCCCTCAAGTAGGGAGACATATAACTCCTGCCTCTTGCCAGTCAAACCCAAACTGAGACAGGCTCTCTTCTTTTCTCCCCCTCCTGACCTGACATTGACTGCAGCCTCAGGTAGAGCAGGGCTAGCTGGGCCCAAAGGCTCTCTCTAACTCTGCTGTGCTGGCTGGCCGGCCATTTCTCTGCTTCCTTACAAACAAGTATCACTATCTCATCTTCAGAGACCAGATGTTGACAAAAAATCTTCAGGTTTTTGTCTTACGCATCATAACTTTTGGAAAAGCAAGGTAATCTGACATGTTAGATCAGTGTCAAAGCAGTTACCAGTAGTACAGTACTATATAAGGTCCAGTGCTACAATGAGATATGGATGGGTGACCCCTCCCCTCCCATCCACAGTAACTTCAGGGGGGCTCAAAAGAAGCGCAGGTGTCCCTCACTGAGAGCTCAGTGGAGAAACAGGGACATAGCCCTTAGCACTGCCCATGTCAGTGTATTGATATTATGTTCCCTGTGGGATGCCCTCCCGGGTTGCTGTATTCTGCTTTCGCTCAATGCATAGCACATTAGGTTAGCCTACCTTAGTCCTGTAGTGGCAAAAACCACAGATGATGGTAACGAAGGAAAGGTCACACACTATTCTAACCAGACACTGATGGCAAAATTCTGTTTTGGCTACAGCTGCTGTTGGGTCTTCCAAAATTGACCTATAAAAACCCTCCCAGTCTGAGGCCTTATCTTCATGGTGCAGCTGTGCCACTGTAGCACTTCATTGAAGACGCTACTAGCATGAAGAACTTCTCCTGTCTGCATAGTTAATCCACCTCCCCGAGAGGTGGTAGCTATGTCGATGGGAGCAGCTCTTCTGTCAACATAATGCTGTGTGAAAGGGGGAGAGGTTAGTATGACTACGTCACTCTGGGTTGTGGATTTTTCAGGAGCAATGTTATACAGTTATAGGTCTGGTGGAGATCTGGCCTGAATGAGGATCCCAAATACAAGCATCCTTCCTCAAACACAGGTGTAGAAAGCAGTTTGGAAACCCTTCAGCTTGCTTCCCCCAATTCTTCAACATCACTGTGAAAAGCTGGGTATCAGAGCTGGAGAAAGAATAAAAACAGAACATTTTAAAATGCCAAATTCTTCCTTCCATTCTACCTATGCACACTTCTGGCTGATGTCATTGAGTGTTGTGCGCTCACACCTCAAGCCACAATTTAGCCCTAAGTATCAAACGATAACTATATAGTTTTAGAAATTAACATCAGCCAAACTTCTTTTAATGCAGTAATATAGAACATATTCGTGTCTAAGACTAGTTCTTCGTGTCCCATGAAGTACACAATGATTGTTCAGATGTTTCTTAATACACAATAAGTATGTTTATCATTTTAGTCTGATCATCATGACTCTTCCATCAGTTGAAGCCTGCGCAGCAAAATAGTTAGTAGGCTAAATAAGAGGAATCTTATGATGTGAACTGAACAATAAAGATGCTTTGATTCAGTGCTTCTATTTAAGATTGTGAGTATTACTATTTTTATTTGACTGGCAAACATAAAATTAAAGTATACTCTTGTGCCATGTGGCTCACTTATGTTTCTTGGTATGTTTCTCTTAAAAATAGCAATGAACTTTACAATATAAAATGCTTACAGAAGTCATTTATGCTTCTCTATTACATGATTAAAAATAATCACAATTGCTTATAGTCAGAGTACGCTACATTAAAAAATTCAGTTCTTTTGATGCTAAATTTTACTTAATTCTAATACATTGGTTAATACTTACTGCTATTTACTTTCTCATGGTGCAGTGAGGATTAGGCAATGGATGTAAAGAACTCTGAAAATATAAATGCTATCTAAAATTGCTAAGTGTTTTATTTTGTTATACTCTATACTTTCAGCCTTACCACTATCTGCTGTAATCCTATTAGATCTCATAAAATAAATTTTAGGTATGATTAGCACATGGAGTGGAGATGTCCACTTTGTCTCATTCACCTGAGATTTCATGTCTTTTACACTTTATGCTCTTTGGGGCTGGTATTATCATTTACTATATATTTGTACAATGTCTAGCACAATAGTATATACCAATACTAGGATTCTGGGTAACAAGCAAGAGGAATTGGGAATTCTCATTGATTAGAAATTTGGTATAGCTGGCATTACTGAAGCCTGGCGGTAGGATTCACGTGACTGGAATGTTAAAATCATTGGTTACAACCTGTTTAGGAAGGATAGTATGTAAAAGAGATGGGAAGGGTGACAGACACCATTGCAGGAATGAGAACTTGCACTTGCTCTAATCTCTGAGCACTCTATGAGCGCTGCTGAGCTAGAGCTGCCTGATTGACCACTCTGCCTGATAGGTCAAAGAAGTCAGCAAGCCTGCTCTTGGGCCCCACAGCACCAAGTGATCTCTAGCTGCTCAATGCAAATGCCTGCATCTGCAATTACTCCTTTGCCTGCCTTCTTCCCAATCTCACTCCACTTCTGATCCCATTTGCTCCTGCTCTATCCCAGTCTATCCAGCTTTGCTTCGCTTGTGCTGACTCCAGTTCTGACTCACTTGGTTCTAGTTACTGGCTTTCTGGCTCCTGCTCTGACCTCTAGGCCTGGCTCCTGCGTCCATCACTAGGAGCGGCTGCCCAGATCCTGGTTCACGACACAGCATTATCTGATTTAGAGTTATCAATAAATCAGAATGCATATGGACAAATATGCAAACTAACAAAGCCACAGAGAGGGTACTGGTGGGGGTCTATTATAGATCGCTGAATAAAACCAGAAAACATGATTAGTTCCTCTAAATGCCTGTCTTATGAGTGGAAAGAGGAATTGTGGTGTTATAAGAGACTTCAGTTTGAGAGAGACATGCTGGAGGTCTCATGCAGCCAGTAATAAAACTTCATTAGAGTTTTTCTAAAAATGATTAACATAAGGGTCTTGTATCCACATAAGGTAATTACTGTGGACCTGATTATAATAAAGATGAATTATTCACTGACTAGAAGTTGATGGTTGCTTAAGAACCAATTATGATGTGATTACAGGCAAACAAAGGATAGTCCCAAGAAGTAATATAGCTTATTTCCCAATGCTGATGGAAATTATGAGCCAAATTGACTGGGAAGACAAATTTGGACAGAAATGTGAATGAAAACTCTGAGGTTAAGAGGAGTTTTAAACATCCCTAAAGCTGCAATTCTACAATCAAGAATGAGTTTCTTTGGCCAACAGCCTATATGGGTATGCCAGTGAAATGAAGGCAGCAGTATATAACAAATGGAAAAAAGAAGGGAAATAAATAGCCAGCAAGATTAACTAGAAGTTATGGTATGACAGGTAGAAAACTGGCATGGGAAGCTAAAGATATCAAGGAAAAAGCCATGGCTCACAGGACTAAGCATATTTAGGAACAAAAGAGAACCTAGCAATGAGAGGCCCATTACTAGATAGGCATGAAAAAATTGTTGTTGATGCAAAAAACACAAGTGTTCAATAAATATTTCTGTTCAGTATTTGGAAGAAGTCAAATGGTGTCCTGGTATCACATGAGGATGATGAAGTACTTTCCAGTCAATTATTAATTAAGGAAGAGATTAAATGACATCTACTAGGTATAAACATTTTTTCTTATATCAGTAGTCCCAAATAACTTGCATTCAAGACTTCTAAGACCTGTCTGAGATGCTTCTGGCCTGCTGATGTTAATTTTTAATAACTGTTGGAATACCAGA
The DNA here is from genome assembly GCA_007922155.1 of Mesoclemmys tuberculata. Lineage (NCBI taxonomy): Eukaryota > Metazoa > Chordata > Testudines > Chelidae > Mesoclemmys > Mesoclemmys tuberculata. The sequence goes on along the minus strand of ML675604.1, from coordinate 59,842,570 downwards.
GAAATTCTAGAAAGGGCAAATAGGAAGACCTGGGTAACTGCAGACTCGTAAAATAATGGAAAAACTGTTTGGAGGTTCAGTTGATAAAGAATAGAAATATAATTGATGACAATCAACACAGTTTTATAGAAAATAGGTCTTGTCCAACAAACCTGATTTCATTGTTTGAGGCTACGAGTTTGGTTGATAAAGATGTAATATACTTAGGGGTGCGTGAAAAGACCCTCCCCCGCCCCCGAGCATCGCAATTTACAGCAACATAAGTGCTGTCCACACTGACACTATGTTGGCGGGAGCTGCTCTCCTGCCGACATAGCTTCTGCCTCTTGTGGAAGTGGAGTAATTATGCAGATGGGAGAGCGCTGCATCAGTGCAGCTGTGCCAACGTAGTGCTTCAAATGTAGATCTGCCCTTAGACTTTTGTAAGGTGTTTGACTTAGTACCATACAATGTTCTGATAAAAAAGTAAGCACTATGAAATCCTGAAGTGTGTGTTAAACAAATTAAGAACTGGCTAATTGACAGACGTCAAACTAGTCATGAGTGTGGAATCATCACTGAATGGGGGTGTTTCTAGAGTGGTTCTACAAGGATGGGTACTTGGCCTGATACAATTCAACATTTTCATCAGTAAGCTGGAAGTAAATATATTCCTAATAAAATTTGCAGATGACAGACTGGCAGAATGGTGAATAATGATGAAGACAGGGCAGAGTGATCTAGGTCACTTGATAAGTTGAGGTCATTAAAAAAATACAGAGGAGTAGCATGAAAAATTAGGGAGGTGATTTTTACCTCTGTATATGGCATTGGTGAGACTGACTGACAATACTATTGAGTCCAGTTCTCATGTCACCGCTTTAAAAGGATGTCAAAAAATTGGAGAGGATGCAGGAAAGAGCCCTAAAAATGATTCAAGGGCTGGAGAAAATGTCAAACAGTGCCTTGAGTGCAGTCTTTTTAGCTGATCGAAAAGAAGATTGAGAGATGACTTGATTAGTGTTATAATCAGCTTCAGAGGGAAGCTGGATACCAAAAAATCTCTTTAAAAGGCATAACAAAAACCAGTGGCTGGAAACTGAAGGCTGACAAATTCAAATTCGAAACTAGGCACAAATCTTTACAAGTGAAGGTGATTGTCTATTGAAACAAACTATCAAAAGAAATTATGAAAATATCAAGAGAAGAAGAATTCAGATCAAGACTGGATTCCTTTCTGGAAGTTATGCTTGCTTTAAATACAAGCTACTGGGCTCCATACAGGGGCATGTGGTATACAAGAGGTCTGGTTAGATGGTCAAATTGTTCTTTCTGGCCTTAAATAATCCTGGAATGATTAATTAGAGTTTTCTTCATCAAAGAAGTTTTTAAATATGTTTTTATTAAATGCAGAGAATTTGGAGAAAATAAAGATAATTAAGTTTTGAATCTGTAGTGATCTATTTAAAAATGAGGAATTTCATTATTTTTTCTCCCTTAAAATGAAGTAGTAACTTTATTCATTGGGTTATAGTTAAAACTAGGGAAATTTTACAATAGCAAAATACAATATTTGAAATTTTAAGTAGGCAAGTTCATTACAATTCAGTATTAGGGCTGATGTTTAAATAATTTCCATAAGTCATATCCAGATCTATGTGAACAAGTCTAATTATATATTATTCCAGTGAATTAAGAGTTCAATGAATATACTTGCATAAACTAGTCATTTCACAATAGCCAGGAAAGCTTTTTGTGCAACGATTATTTTTTATTTTGTTTTTTTGCAGAACTGATACTCCCCCTCAACCCCTTTACAATGACTGGAATTCAGTGGCGGTATTCCCAGGACTACATCCCAATTCCCTGTTAGCTTCAGACTTGTAGTGCTAGAAACAGTATTGCTACATTCTAATAGCTTGTCTCAAGTTCATATCAGAACTTTTAATCACCTAAACAGACTATTTCTGTGAACTGTCTTTGAGTCAGTGGGTTATAATTATTTGGATGTTCCTGAAGTAAAAAATACCCAGACATCAACTGATTGAAATGAAATGTACCTTTGTGATCATTGATGATGATATCTTTCTTTTTGTTTTCAGTTGCAACTTGAGGTGTGTTTGTCTTTTTAAAATTCTCATTTGTTTGGGTCCTGCTAACTTCAGCAATCACCTCCCTTCTTTTGTACAGTGATGTTGCTCTAGTCTAGCTAACAGTCCCCTGATTTAAAGCGACCAGTGTCAGAACATTTTAAGTGAAAGGTCCTTGACTCTGGAATCATTTCTCCCATTTGTCGGAGGGAGACTGAATTTGTTGAACTTTCAAGTATGTTTTAGTCATGTGAGAGTATGTCGGGTTTAGTTGGGTGGCTCCCAAATCCTAAATTATACACCTCTGACAAATTTCCCTTGTCTTTGACTAAGAATCAGCCCTCCCATGGAAAGGCAGAAGTTGGCCTCAGGAATAGACTCTGCTTTCACCAATAAAGCAGTTTTTATCTGAATAGCAAGCCTTCAGTTAGCATGAGGGTGACTGCAATAATACAACATACCTAGTCCTCAGTGCCTAGATATACAAATGAATGCTCTCTAAACTGATCGAGCCCTACATTGTCTACCCAGCCTGTTCATAGTACAAACCAACCCTTTGCTGTTGTCACTGATGCGACAGCGCAATAAGAGCTTAGAGTTCTCAGTTCAGATTTTTGCTGCCTGGACTGTCCATCTCCGTTATTGCTGGGCTAGGTCTAGCTGCTCCCTTGGTCACAATACTGCCACCATACTCCTCCCCTCTTGCAAAAACCAAAACTACAGGCAACTGCAGGAGCATTCTTGCCAATTCCACCTCTATGTCTCCTGTTTGGCCCAGAGCCAACCAGGTGGCCTATTGCTAATTCCCTGTCCTTATTCTGGTGTGACATTCCTCCTCTCTAATGGGATTTAGGCAGTTTGTAGCCAGTCTTCTGCTGCTGCCCCACACCCACAATGAGAGGTGGGCCAGCATCAGGAAACTAGGAGATGCATGCCTACCTTGCCTTTAACCAATCAGAGCTTTTCTGTGGAGGAAAGGCTCTACACAGCTCCCCAGTTGCAAAGCCTACCCACCTTCCTAAGCCTTTTCGGAAGGAGTAGAAGTGAATTTAAGAGGTGGGGAGGATTTCATTAAAATTAAAATTTAATCTGAAACTCTATTTTTTTTTAAATAATTTGTTCATGTACCTAAAGCATGGGACAGTCGCATTTCATAGAATGTGACTATGACTACAGTAAATAAACATTATAGGGAGTTCTAATGAAGAAACTATGACTTATATACATCGTTGCTGCAGGACATTCTTCATGATCAGTGTGAAGTCAGTGCGCCCGATTTGCAGATCAGGAAGGTTTAAAGTGTGAAGATTTCTTAGATAGATAATTCAATACAAAGCCAACAATTAAACCCAACATATCATTAACTAGACCCAAAGAGTTATATATTCACTCAAGAAGCTGTATACAGGAATGGTTTGCTTCAGGAGCCCTGCCAGGCAATCAGGCTGACAGCATCTCCTGTGGAATCAGGCAACGATGAAGCGTGCCCCTGTGGAAAATAACTAAGGCCATTGTAGAAAATAACTAAAGCCTGGCTATGGAACATAACCAAAGCCTGGCTGTGAAATAAGACTATGCTGTGTAATAATAGTTTCTCGGTATGCAAAGAGGAACTGCAAGAGAAAAGAGAAAAACACGTGTTGCTTGCCCATATATGTTAAGATAAGAATTAGTGTCCAAATAAGGACATTGTGTTGTGCTTCCTTATCGATTATAGTATGTGTAAGCCTGCTTGATTTGGCAATAGCCGTTTTTCTATATAAGTCTACTATACGATCACTTCAGGGGAGCAGTTTGCAATTGTGCCCCCAGGTACAATTTGTCAATAAATGCTGTTTTCCTTGATTCACCCAAACAGAGTGAAGGCTATGTTTTCTTTGACACCCCCTTGCCTGTGTGGTGTTTTTTTATTCTTTTCTGTGCACATTGTTCTTTCATTCACTTACCTTGAGTGACATTCTTATGTCCTTCACTTTCTCTCTACTTCATTGTTAATACTAACTACATATTTATGTTCTTACCATGATAATAGGAGTAAAACAACATATGGTAGTGGAAAAGGCGGTAGGAAAGAACGCGTCAATGTAAAATGTATAAACCCTTGTCCTTGTTCATTTTTATCTATATACAACTATAAACTAACACATTATTTGCTGTGTTGTACAAAACCCTCACTATTTATTATCGGCTGTGTTGCTCAGAAACTGAGATACCAGAAGGTTACTCAGCACTTTATCATTTTTTGCCAATTGTAAAAAGCAGTCAGGCTGCTGAGGCTAAGCCTCAAACAGTGGTCAAGCAACTCACTAGGTGTCAGGCAACTTGGTCAAGCAGCTCAGGCCAAGCTAGGTGTCCAACACTCATCAAATTGGCTAATTCAGCTATTTGGTAATGAAGAAATAAAGCTTGCCTCTCCTTGTTATTAGGTATGTGTGACACGATTCACTCACCACACTGGTGCCTGCTGTCTTGGGGATTAAGTCCTCCCTCTCCTTGACGGTGCCTCACCCACCATCACATCTGCTGTCTGACCTACAATACTCCAGGGACTGCAGCATTCTCTTCATGACACAAATGCTGTCTGACCCATGTCACTCCAGGGACCACAGCATCATCTTCATGACACAGCCCTCCGTCACATCACCATCTGTGCTCCCCCCTTCCCAGGGTTACTACTGCAGTCCAACTGTCCAGCCACTTCCCCAGTGGTAAGGGATCCAGGCCCACCAATTACTCCAGGTCCCAGTTCAGGAACCCTCTGAACATCAGTCACTTACCGCATTCCTTTTCCTCAACTACCACTGCATTTCCCTGGGCCACTTCCCCATGGCCACAGCACCCTACTCAGTCCCAACAGCCTGCCTCAAGCTCCTTTTCTGCTCCCTGCTTGCAATGCTCTCTCCAAGGCTCTACAGGGTTGCAGCCTACTAGGGACATGGTCTTCTCAAGCTTCCAGCAGCCACTGACCCTGCTCTGCCCTGCTGCTTTTCTTATATGGGCCTGCTGGACCCAGATTAGCTGCTCCTTATCGTCCCCCTCCTATTGGTCGCTTCCCCACACAGCCTCCCTAGGCTTCTTTTAACCCCTTTCATGCCAGTGTTGGGCAGATGCCCTATCACAGTATATATCCAGATTCTATTCACTGAGAGTTTTTATTGTTACTGCTGTAAATAAAGCCTGCCTTTTTTTCCACAGCTATGATAAGTAGGGCCAATGAGAAATGAACTGGCTCAAATGCATTTTCCCCTTATTTGGTTTATTCAGATTTATTTACTGTGCAGGAAAATACTTAAATTCAGGAGAAATCCTGAGAACTACCATTCTTTTAAAGTGAATATTTTCCCACTAAGGCAGCCTAACTGGTGAATTTAAACAAATCCCTCTAATTTGATAAATTGGACACTGTTTTCCCTAAATTCCCCAGTGTATGTGCTAAGCAGTGTTGTCACTGCTTTATTTTTACTTGTGAGATCCTCTTGTTTACTCATAATTGCCTCATTAACAGTGTCTGAGAGACACCTGTATCCAGTCATGTGTACTTCTTGCAGTAATAATCAAATACATGATTAATTGGCTCTGTGTGCTTTTGTTTAGGGTCATTCGTGGCATAGGCATCATCAGCTTCCCAGACCTCAGTTAGCAAATGACTTGTTTTTGAGCTTTGTCTGCTTCTACTCCTTCAGCTATTGGCTTTTTCCCCTCTCATCATTCCTACCAGCAGTGTGCCCCTCTCCTCCTTTTATTTTTTAGGCAAAAGAACTAGAGGCAACTGAAATCTTTAAAATGGCGTAACTCAGTGATTCCCTCTGCAATGGTAGCATCCAAACAATATACTTCTGTCTTGTGGTTTACTGCATTTCCCTCACAGGCAGTGGAGATGGTGCCCTCTCCTTTAGCTCACATGCACCACTTGCTGCTGATTCCACAGACCAAACCACCCCAGATGCTTTTGTAAAATCCTGCGTAGACTCCAAAACCAGCTTGCTTTGATCGTTGTTCTCATCAGTGCTACTTACTGTAACAGAAAATCTCTCAGCAGTTCATTCAGTGAAATAAGATAACTACACTGTTTAGTCAGCCCGCCAAGTTCAGCCATGAACCTAGAAAGAGCAGGCTTATTCACTGCTGACATAAACAGGCACAGCTCCATTCATTTAACTTGGATGAAATTTTCCCTATTTGTGCCAGCAATGCATTTGACCTAGTTTTTAAGTCCTGAATACAAACTGCATGACTTCATGTGCTCCACTATGGCTTTGGCTTGTATATGTAATGAACTTTGGTGAGTTAATCAACTTGTTGAAAGTTTTATTTCCAAGTTTTTCAAGGGCCCCAAGGTTAATAAGTGGAGAAGTGGTACCAGCCGCCCTTCGTAGGATGGAATGCTTCTTTCCAATACATCCATTTTCCAAAACGTTGTCATGGAAGCTTTCTCTGAAGGGTTAAGTACTTTTATTCTCACCATCAATTATGTTGTACCCTACTTAAGAATAAAGCTGCCTTGTAAATAAAAAATAAATTTACATTTGTGTTATATACAAAATCTTACTTGTGGTAGAAAATGTGCTTTTCTTGACTTTATATTCGATGTCTGGAAAATATTCTGAGTAAACACCTACACTGAGATACACCTTATGCAATTTGCAGTCTAAGCCTCACATCCACAAACCTGGCTCTTAAGTGCCAGTGAAACAGTTTCAACAGAGATTGAAGGTGCCCCTACATTACAGTACCCCATAGATCAGAGGTTACAGCACTTGCCAAGGCAGTTGGATTCTGCTTCAGAACATTGTGCCCCATCAGGCAGAAGGAGGAATTGAAACCAAGGCTCTCAAATCCTGGGTGAGTGATTTAACCACTGGGCTAAAAGTTACCAAGGAAACTACAATGCCAATCCCTCTGCTAGCTGGGTTTTGAATGGGCCCTAGGCCTCACAGGTGCAAGAGACCTTCTCTTGGTTTGAAGACAATGCTGGGGCTTAGGCATCCAGATGCACAGAGGAGGGCAGCAGTGTGCATGCCTAGAGACAGAAATGTAGGCACCTAGGGAACTTGTACAGTGAAAATGTAGGGGCCAAGTGAGTTTAGGCACCTATAGGGCTAGGCAGCAGTCAAGTAGGGGTTCTGTCGATTGCAGTGCTAGAACTTGGATTTATGTGCCCAAATCTGGGGTGTAGGCACCTAAGTACCTTTGTGGATTTGGGACTAAAATACTCAGAATTAGTTTGTTCATTGTTTATTGCAATCTGACCTGCTGACATGACCTACCTGCCAGCTTGCTGTTTCTCAATCTCTAGGATGTAGCAGGACCTGGGCGCAAGGGGAAGCAGATCACACTGAGAAAACTGGTTTGGGGAGGAAGACTTTACTAGCAACAGGAGGTAGTGTGGCTGCACTACCTGGCCCATTCTTCTGGAGGCCAGAATCCCTTTCTCTTCTACCATAAAGCTGCCTCTTCACTTAAATATCCCAGGTGATAACGCTTTTGGAATGGACTTCTTTCCCACTGATTAGCCATCCATTTCAAGTCATTAAACTATATTGTGAATGAATTCTTATGAAATGCTTCAAACAAACAAAAAACAACTAAGTGTATTGAGAGCATTGAACACTTCTTATCTTTCAAAGCGGTAATACTTCAACAAGCTACAGGAGTTAGGTAAGGATTGCTTAAATCCATTCATGCTAGCTGCTCCGAGGCAAATAGATGCTACAATATATATACAAGAAAGTTGAGCATCCCTCCTGACTTAACACCATTTTTTTGAGAGAATGCAGGCAATATTAATAAGAAATCTGGTATCTACAGCAAGGGACTCTCATACCACAGAATATGATCTGAGGAGAAAGTGTGGCACACACACCTCAATACACTTACACTGCCTTCACCAAAGGACACTCCACCAGAGAAGTAGATAGCATCATGGAACAGGCCACCCAAATATTCTGAGACAACCTGCTTCAGTACAGAAAAAAACCTCACCCTTCTGACCTCACACCCTTAGTTGTCTCTTGCCACTCCACACTGGAACCCATATGAGGTATCATTACATATTTACAACCCATACTTGATGGGAACCACCTCCTGAAATAAATGTTTTGCAAACCCTCTCTTCTGGTCTGCAAACAGCCACCAACCTTGCCAACCACATCATTAGAAGCTAGACCACAGACCAGGCCCCTCAAACTTAAAGTAGCCCCAGACCCTGCCATAACAACAGATGCAAAACCTGCACACATATCTCCATTGCTATGATGCTCATTACCCCACACCACACACTTTTCAAGATCCATTGGTCCTACACATGCCTATCACAACTTGTTGTGTACCTCATCGAGTGCTCTAAATGCCCCAATACCAACTATGTGGGCGAAATCAGACAACCATTATGCTCTTGAATGAACTCACACAGAAAAATGATAAAAGAGAAAAGCACCATATCATCTGTGGCAGGCACTCTTCATGAAGTGATCACTCTATAACTGACCTCTCAGTTCTCATCCTCAAAAGAAACCTGCACAACAGCTTCAGAGGAGCCTGGGAGCTTAAATTCATAACTCTGCTAGACATCCAAAATCATGGACTTAATAAAGACACTGGATTTATGGCCCATTACAAAAATCTATAACCCACTAACCCTTCTGTGGCCTATGACTGCAGAGGGTTAACTGCCCTCTTCACCCTGAATGGTTTTAACATTTTAACTTCTTATGCTATGTTCCAATTTATATTAGCTGTGACACCCTGAGTACCTTTTCCAAATCTGAAAAAAAGGTCTGTGTAAGCTCAAAAACTTGTCTCTTTTACTAGCAGAAGCTGGTCCAATAAGAGTTATTACTTCACACCCCTTATCTCTGTAATATCCTGGGTCTAACACAGCTACAAAACACGGCAAGCAACATTCTATTCAGTTTAAGAAGTGTAGTGATTTTTGTCTTCTGCCTAAATAAACCTGGGGGAAGTCACTGCTTTTACTACCTGTGCCTTTTCAAGGTTTGTCATCATTATCAATAAAACCAAGTCTCTGCAAGTCTTTCTGAAGTTTTCTTGCTCAAATGGTTAATTTGATTCATAGGACTGAGTAGAGATTGGCAAACTATTTGTAGTGAACAATTTACTCTTTTAAGATGACCGTATTTCCTGCTAAAAAAAAAAGAATTTGATTGTTACTAATTTGTTTGCCATTTGTAACTATTTTGAGTGTTTAATGGAAACAAAAATCAGCCAATGTGTTGCCTGCAAATTGTGTTCATCATATAAAGTCACTATTCATTATAAGTGCTGTGTGAGTCATCATTTTAATCATATAATCCATTCTATGGCTATGTAACTGTAATAAAGTAGTAGAGTTTGCAATCTGGGTATGGCTTTGTGCTGTTTCTCTGGGAGAAAACTGAAACGTCACACAGCTGCTTAAATTACAGCAGCCCTAATTCATTTGCTTACATGTCGCAGAACCACCGAAAATCACCATAACTGAGTTCAGTACAATCCTGCCCTCAGTACATCCCTGTGCCAGGCCTTGCAGAGGAGGCCTCATGGGCCTTCTATGGCTATTTTACTCAACTCCTCTGCCAGAGAAATTCTTTTCTGGCTGGAAGTAGGGCTTTCATAGCCCCTTAGGTTACCACAACAGCATAAAGAGGCCATATCTTGAGGGAGAATCTCTCTGGATTACAGAATCATTTAAGTACAGTATTTATAATCCATGGAACAGTGATTAGTCTATAGCAAGACACTGAGAATGACGTAGTACTTCAGTGGTTAGGGCACCCACCTAGAAGACTCTGAGTCCAATCTTCTTTTTCCAGTCATTCTTTATTTATTTAACCAAAGTGGAATTGCTTTAGTAGGAGACACTGAAGCGGCCTCGTATCAGAATATGCCATAGCTCAGTGGTTTGTGTATGCTCCTGCGTGGCAGTGATGCACGTTCAATTTTCCCTCTGTGGCATAAAGGGGGAATTGAATCTGGTTTTTCCACATCCCAGGCAAGTTCTCTAAACACTGGGCTGAAAATTATAAGGTGGGCAGTAGCATTGCCACCTCTGCCTCTATGTGGAGTGAGGCAAGTGCCTAACTCACTCTCTCCAGTAAAAAGCATCTAAGATGCTGAAGTCGTTCCCTGTTCATTGTATAGGGAGCCAGCTTCAAAACCCCCACATGCTGTGTGTTAAGATGGAATGTATAAGCCCAGTATTGTGTGCACTGGCTCTTTGGAGATAGGGAACTTGGTGTTACCTCTGTGTGTGTTTGTCCAGTAAGAGGAACAGGACAATGATGGGGAGATGGTTTTGGGAACACCTGGGACCAGAAGGGTTGTTGGGGTCACCCTGAAAGGAGTAACTGGGGCTGAAGCCAGGGTGAAACCACTGTGCTGTGAGCATGCTATTAATGTCTGGGCTATGACCCAAATCTCTACAGCACAGAAGCTCCCAGGGTTATAAAACAGACAGTTACAGAACCTATTACCAGTCTGGGTGAACCCCCAAAGTGTCACAGCCTGTTCCTGCAGTCCTTGATAAAGTACATTTCACTCCGTTTTGAACAACAGCATTTGCTGAATGAGAAGTGAGGGATAAGGCCTAGAAGTGCAGAATTATATCTCTTGCGTATTCAGTAACCGATTATACACACAAAGAACGCCCCTTGCATTCCATGGCAAGCATGACATATGTTCTTCAGCAAGAACATGGCATTCCAGGACACTTCAGCGCAATGGTCTCCTGGTGCCGTAGCAACTTCAGGAAAATAATTAAAATTAAGGTTTTTTTAAAATTAAATATAAATTGTACAGTCATTACATTATGCTTTTGATTATTTAATTTCATAATAAATTGAGTTTACCTTAGATACCTTTCAGCCTGCTGCTGGAGGCCAGCTGCTTGTATTTTTAATACTAGCAATTTATTTACTTTGGTTTATATTATTTTACAAGTTTTCGTTGTAATATGACTAGAAATGTGTTAGACATCTATGATTCTTTTTACATTTGTCGCTTCCCTAAAATGGATTGGGGGACTGTTGTCACAGGACTAAGAATTTAAAGGCCAATTCTGTTAATGGCACTGTTTTTCTTATCCTTCCACCACTCTCCCTTTGTTGCCAGGCATCTAAAAATGCAGACTTCTGAGGGAGTAAAGGATTATTGGTAACATATTTAAAAATGGTTGAAAATGTGTTTCAAAAATTTATAAAAAATATTTCTCCTACCTAATAATATTACAATTTTAAGGTCCAATATTATGGAATTCTCCAAGACTAGAGGCAAGTGTTTAGCATGCCACTGGAATGTGGGAGATCATTCTTTTCCAATGGGATAAAACTTCTAGGCCCTATTGTCTTTTTGATACAAGGATGTCAGGACTCTAGCCTGTCATTAGTGTACAGTTAAATATTGCCCACCTTGGCCTTGGGACATTGTAATTTAGGGGGAAGAATTTTACATGTAGGAAGAAGGAAGGAAGTCTATAGCATTTATAATATGATGGTGGTTTGAAGGTGCTTAATAATATTAAAATATAAAAATTACCTTAGTGCCTTATAAGCTTGTAATGTATAGATGAATTGGGTACAGTACAAATGAGGAACTCGTATAGCTTGATATAGGCAATTTATCATACAGGTGTCATCAGTGCATCTCTGATTTAAATGTATAGCACTTGCCTACATTAGTAAATATCTATTTCCCCACAAAATTTGATAATCATTGTTCACTTTGGATTATGATGCCCAGAAATCCTTTCCACACTGCTGATGCATACCACATGCCCAACGTTACAATAAAGAAAAAATGCAGAATATACTCTATTTCCTTATAGATTTATCTACTCAGTTCAAGAATTTTCTCTTACTTCTTCTTGACTAGAATTTGTATTTGAAATTCATTCAGTAGATGAGCCTGATGTTTGTTAAAGTAACTGTTTTCACTGCATAAGTACTAAGTATTTTTTATTAATTTTCTGTTGATTTTTTTTTTTGGCAAATTTATGAGTAAGAAGTTTCAGTTTGTTGGTCCTCTTAGACATATGGATCAGAACATAGCAAATATTTTCTCTCAACCTATAAACTGAAAAGAATGTCTTTTCTTATGTTCCGTCATAATAATTTCATGGTGGAAGCCCTATCCCATGAAACATTTCAAAATTTAACTGGTGAAAACACTAGAGTAGTATGTTGGATTTAGTAAACATCAAATCAAGATTGATAGATAAAATAAACTATGATTATTCTGATTATGTCAGTCCCATAAATCTCTTCCCTTCTGGCACCTGACCTATCTTTGGCCCAGCCATTCTGTCCCTTTCTTTCAATCACCACCCTTAAGCCCACCTCTTTTCACCTGTGACCACCTCTGGCTCCTCCAAAATCACCATAACTTTCAATATCAGCCCAAACCCCAACCTCCTTCCCTCTTGGGCCTTGCTATACCATGTTTGGCCTCTGCTTACACCCCCAAGACCAACTGAAAGGGTCTCCCTGCCTAGGAGGAAAACTGGTTGCATTTGATATATGGTCTGGAACCTCTAAATCAGTGGCTAATAACTAGAACCCCACCTTTAGAAACTATGAAGGACCACAAGAAACATTAAAATATAAAAAGAGAATGGTGTTTAAAATATTTGCAATATTTATCTTTTAAGTAAACAGGTAAATAAAGTTAGGGCTGACAGGAAGGACCCCTCACCATTTCAGGAAATCTGCATTCTGTCTTGCAGCCTCTCAGAGGTGGGATCAGGATTACTTCAAGGTCAATGGATCATGATCAGTGGATCCTTGGATGCTGTGGAAAATTCCAGCGGGAGAAATATGAATAATTTCCCTTGTCTCTGGACAGAAGGAAGCCATCTACCAGAGCAACAAGTGCTGCTTCTGTACTGTGGCCTGGTCTGAAGTCTGGCTTATAGTGATCCAAAATATTGGCAGTTGACAAGTGACACTGACTTCTTTCTACTAGTTTCTTGATTAGCTTGCTTACAGAAGATTAGATACTGGCAGTGGCTGATGAAACCTCTAGTGTCAAGAGACTATTGAATGTTTTAGGGTACATGATCAATTTCCTCATACAGCAAGGGAGGTATTGATAATCTTGCTAGTAGGAGTCTTAGATGTGCTCTATTCTCATTATGGAAGTGGAGAGAGAATCAGAGACACAAGAGATAACCCTTCTTACTGTCGGTGCTTCCAGGACTCTTAATGTGAATGGGCTTAATTATTGGAAGGAACACACAATTTCTCATCATATGCTCAGCTTGCTGTTCCTGGTAGCTCATGGGGCCACTCCGGATATGAGTGCACTATTAATTTGGATCTGTTAATCTATTAATGAGGTTTATCAATGATATGATCATTCATAATTTTAAAAGTATATATATTTTCCCTCAGTTCTGTTCAAACTTACAGTCTTTGGTATTGGTTTTAGATACAGAAAAATCCTTAACGATATTTTTGACATTTTTAGAAAGAGATACAAATAAATAATCCCCATAATTAGTAATAATAACATAGTGAAAATATATTGATATTAATGGCAACTTGTTACCATTAATGTGTCCAGTGAGGGTGCAGTTTTTGCTGTTTTTTTTCCATTAGTACAACCTCTCTATTGCTTAAGGCTTAGCTGTACCCCTGTGAATGAGGTTATCAGCATTTTGTTGAATGTCATATGCCAGTGTGTTGCTGGGAAGCTGATCTGGTATCAGGGTGAAATTACACAACTTGATTGTAATGTACTTGGTATGGCGCTGGACAAAGAGAGAACAGAACCTTGCCAGTTCCAACAGACAGATGGTGATTGCAGCTTGGTCAGAAATCATACTGCTTGTACCACACCCACTTCTTGGTAAAGGCCTCTACGTGGTCTCTTCAGATACGTTTATACTAGTGATTGTACACATGTCCAAGTATGTGGTTGTGCCATCACTCCTCTGTTGTCCACATCTAAACCCCAGAAGCACATATCTGTAGGCAAGTACAGGGTGAGTTAACCAGTCCACCCCACTCAAGGAGTATGGGAAAGCACATGCCTTAGATTGTGGCACAGTCTGTACCCTTCCTTGTGTGAAGTGTGGATGTTGGAAAGAGCATGTACCAGGTTCCAACTTTCAATAGTCCCACAATGCAATTCCCACAGTGCAGTGAGCCCTTTTCTACCTGACCCTTACCCAATCTATAAAGGTCTCTTTTCCACTGTTGTCATCAGTAATAGTGAGCTGAGATGACCACTTATGAACAGTTTTCTGTAGGACTCTTTAGATCCATACTGGTGAGCATGGAGTCTGCTCCAAGAGCAGCCACCTGGTTTGCTGATCACACACCGGTGCTGATCAATGGGTGGTCAGAGTTCACCATCCTGCACAACTTCACTCAGAGCGGCAGGAACATAACTCTGTACCAAGAAATTTCAGAGAGTTGGAGGACGCAGGAATTCACTAGACTCTATCCCAGTGCCAGGATTGGATGAAATAGTTGAGGCTCCTGTATTGGAGGGCAAAAGATTCAACTCTCTGAGGGATCCTCATTCATGCCCCTTCTACAACCAGCTGGCCCAGGTGCTTTCAAGGGCTCCTGGGAAAGAACATGAAGTGGCTCATGATCATCTCCTCAACTCCACTAGCATCATCATCTGATGAGATGCCAATGAAGGCCAAGTTAAGGAGGCAGATGGGGCTGTGGAGGAAGAGCTGGAGGTAGAGGAGCACCTCTATCAAGAGAAGCCAGTTGAGCAAGCCTCCCCTGAGCCCAAGGAGGACCCCAAGACATTGCAGGAACCAGAACGTGAAGCTGGTAAGTTACAATGTTCACCCCCATCCTCCATGCCAATATCTCCTCTTGCTCTGGTTCAACATTCCTGATTTCAAGTCCAGCTCTGACTGCACTCCATCTTGAAATTGTCCCAAAGAAGACATGGAAATAAATTAATGATTTGATTGAATTCCCACAAACCATTATTTTCCATTTGGCAGAAACTATAAAACAGATTATTAATAAACAATCATTATACTCATGTCTGTGAATTTCTCAGGCAGTGATGGTCACAGGGCCTCGTGGTCCAGGGAAAAGGCATGACAAGGTTTAAAAAAAAGTCCCATTTGTGAATGGGACAGTTGTAGAAAATGTATAGTTGGTTGTCTAAAGTTAGTAAGAGCTCTCTTTAATAGCTCAAAATAAACAATTTCAACATCCCGTTACCCATTCACCTCTCCCGCGAATCTTACAGTCCCCTTACATTCAGGAGTTGTGCCAGTTAGGTCTTGGAAAGAGAAAGTTTTCTGGGTTTTTTTACTGTCCATGTTCTTGGTGTGTGGCCTCCCCTTGTTCTGGCCCCCCCCCCCCCCCCCCGTTCTGTTCTGCTGCACAAGCTGGGAGAAAAGGGGTAGAGGAAGGATCCATTTGTTCTCCCCTTTAAGGAACTGTTGCTAAGGTCACACAGATTGAGTGCTTCCGATAATAGTCTTGTGAACTGGCATTGACATTAATACAAAAGCATTGGACAATGATTGCAGTAAAACTCAGTCACTGCTCACCACCGCTCAAATCCAACCCTTAAAGTGTTAATCTATGGAGGTGCCCTGTGACAGTTGTCTGTAAAGAGTCAATAGTTATAGAAATGAACAGCCAATGATCATCAGCTATGGGGAAACAAAACCCTCACAAAGATAGACTGGCACACAAGTATGTGCCGATGTCCCTGCTTGTGCTTTTCCAGCAGCTGCATAGGGTGTGAAGGTGTCCTGTGGCACAGCGGATGTCACCTTCTGCCATCCCTGCAGGATGTGTGCATCCCTTGCCTATCAGGACCAGTGTGCATGTGGGTGGGTTCCAACTGCCTGTACAGAGTTTGTAAAGCAGACCTGTCCTCTGCCACTCTAGAGAGAAGTAGTTCTCTTTACTCTCACAAATGTGGAAGTCACAGCAGGTCACAATTATCCAACCAGCATTGGCCACATTGGCATCCAGATGGCTGTGTAGGCATCGCCAATGAGCTTTCAGCCTCCCAAGGGTGCACCCCATGACCATTCTGCAACTATTGAGTTTGTAACTGAATTTCCTTTTTCCAGGGTCATTTATGAGGGGGTATGGTTTCAGGAGCCAAATAAGGATTGGGTATGCCCCCAAAATAACTGTTGGCATTGATACATCACAGAGAACCACTTTGTTTCAAGGGAATAAGGTTCTTTCCCCCTCAGATACAATCTCGATCTTCTCAGCACTCTGATGTCATGAACTTTTCCAATGTTTCCAACATTGGTATTTATAAACTTAGTGTTGTGGTTCATTAAGTCTTGCAGAACAAATGAGTAATATTTTCGGTTCTCAAACTCATTTGCCCCTTTTGATGGGCAAAGTACTGGGGTGTGAGTGCCCTCAAAGACCCCTGCATAGTTTGGAAATCACATCCACTCAAATCCAGCTATTATTTCTGGAACTTTTGCTTATGGCAACCACCCATGGGTAGGGTAGGTCACAGTGTTAGTTGCATCACAAACCTGCACAAACGTGAGCCCAGCAGTGGACTTTCCAACCCTAAAATGGCTTGCAACCAACAGACAGATGTTACAGCTTTGCCAGCTTCCACAGGGCAATAGCCACTTGCTTCTGCACTGATATGGCTTTCCTGAATCAAGTGTTCTGGCTGTGGAGGTGGGGTGCAAGCTCCTTACACAACTCTATGAAGGTCTGTTTCCTCATTCAGAAGCCACTGCTTGTCATCCCAGGTTTCCAACATGGTGTGATCCCATGACACCATGCTGGTTCTGCCTGACCAGAAGTGATGGCCCACCCACGGGCATACCTTGGCAACACTGGCAGTCACCATATCTGTTCCATGAGACCAATATGGCTTGTTATCACTCTCATGGTCAATTGTCTTCTGCATGTCAGAACATTTTGCCTCAATTCCATCCAGTATTTTGCCAGTCACCTACTGCACCCCATTAACATTTATCCCTCAATGAGAAGCCTTAACAGAATCACATCATCATTCACTTGCTCCATGTATTCCACCCAGTCTGGCAGGAGGGAGATGTAGGCAGGAACTACCTTCAGCAAATGTGGACAGTGTCAACAACACCCAGCAAGGCGGTTCTTAGAGTGTCTCCTCTGATGCACAGAACTCTGGGATACCACCCCTGAAATGGTAGTGCTGATGTCATGTAACAAAAGCAGCAGTGTGGACATGAGTATTCAAGTGTACTCAGCATTATATCTGTCTCCAGCAAAGCATATATGGACACTATGCTGGTATGGGGAACATGTGCAAACAAAGATATGGTCAATTAGCTGAATAAGTATGCAAGTGTAGACATAGTCTGAAAAGGACATTCTACTACACTGGTAAAATTTATTAACCTTGTGTCAAATTAACACAGAAACGACATATACTTTTGGTCTACTATTCAGATGTTGAATGTATCTTTTGAGATCTTTTGAATTAAGGGCATTCAACATCTTATAGGATCAGACCTTCAAAGTGAGGCCCAGAGGAGAACAATTTTATGTTTTTCTGAAGTTGGTGGGAGAATGTGCTTGAGTAACCATTAAAACTACCCAAACTCTGTGCATCAATGATTAACCCATGGAGCTGAACTTTTTGCATAAATGTATGTACCTTCTTTAAAACCAAATAGAGTTTACACATAAATAAATACTAATAAATATATGGCCTATATACAGAGGATGGGGATGGAAAAATCTTTCCCTTTACTTAGGGACTGGGGCTGCACAAGTGTTCCATACCCTATGTGTTTGCTATTGCAATTATGGGATTGTAGCAACAGCTGTGGCCCACTCTATGGCTATTATTCAAGTGTTTGGGACTGTGGATTCATGCAGTCAGACAGTATAAAAGTGCATTCAGCCTCAGGAACAATCATTTTTCGAGGATAAAGTGACAAAGATATATTCTTAGCACACTGTCTGTTCCTTTCACCTGCCTGTGCCCTGGCCACATGGATCTTGTGTTTGTAAAACTAAGCATGAGTTAATTCTGATGGAGTGGTTGTGAGAGGGGAGGAAGAACCCCTTGTAAAAGTGATGATGAAGGTTTTAATTTAATTTCTCAGAGCCAGAAATAGGAGGTCAGCTCCAGATGACTCCAGCTGAGTCATAGTTTTATTTATTTCAGAAAGTAGCACTCTACACAGAATTTAGCCCTTGTGATTGCTATTGGCTCATGGGTTACACTAAATGTCCACGGGATCTAGTTCCTTTGCTAATGTCCATTTAGACAAAAGAGAATGCTTAACCTATGACATTCTATCCCTCAAAGTAGCACCCTGGAACCTCATATTTACCATGGTGATATGATTATGATATGTTTGGTACAATGTATGCCTTGTGAGATATAATTTTAAGTCTTGATTGGTTGAACATTAATATCCTGTTGGATCGTATGTGGCATCATTATATGTGAAGTTATGAAGCATTGCTATTTGTGTTACTGAAATATGTTGTGAGGCTGGGAGATGCCCATAGCCAACCTTTCAATTGCAACAAAGGATAGCCAGACAGCATTAATGGCTAATCATCAACACCCACCAAGGAAAGAATCCACTATCCAAGAGACTGTATACGATGGGGGCTGCTTAACCAATGGGGGCTGTCTGATCCCAATGTCACAGCAAAGAGGGGAAATGACATCATGACTTGGTCTCTCTCCCCACCCAACTCAACATCTGACGAAATGTCTGGAGGACAAAGACTTTGAATGAGGGAAGGGAGTCCCATGCTAGAAAAGAGTCCTTGCCTGTGTATTGAGGAACTATATCATCTATCAGGGTCAGACATGGCTTGATTCAAATCCTGTTCAGTTTATAGACCATAGACTTCAAATTTATTTTTATTTCTTAGGTAACCAGCTTTGATCTCTATGTTTGCTACTTACACTCACTTAAAATCTATCATTCTGTAGTTAATAAATCTATTTTATATTTTACCTAAAATAGTATGTTTTGGCTGAAGTGCTTGGAAAATCTTAGGTCCATTTACAAAGGCTAATGTGTGTCCTCTCCACATTGAGGGAGGGGGGACTGGGTAAGGAACTTACACTAGTCAGGCTTCTGACCAGTGCAAGATGGTACAGTTCCGGGCGCAAGGATGCAGAGCTGAGGGGAATTGGCTGTAGCCTCCCTATTGATGGTTCATAAGTGCCTGGGAGATCATTCATGTAACTCATTTGAGTGTGTCCCTGCCTGCAGATGTCTGTGTAAGTGCAGTACTTGCCAGTGGTTTGTGGCTTGACACGGCATCACAGTGTGAGAGGGATATCCTAGACTGGTGGGATAGAGAGCTCAGCGGTCCCATAGTCCAGTTGCACACCGGAGACCCGCTCACAAACCCACACAGTTCCTCTGATATGGCTGCTCTAGCAAGTTTTCACTATGTTCCATGGGTTAGACCCTCCATATTTAACCCTTTTGGTGGAGTGTTTCATATTTTTTCACAGCATACATTTTTTTCACAGCATACATTTCATTAGTAACGGAAGTCACTACAGGCTTGGTTGCTGAGAATTGGAGATATGCACTAGTTTCTCTAAGTGCCTGGGCCAAAATTTTTACTTAGATCCTACATCTGGATCTCCAATGCCTATAGATAACTTGATTGGTTTTGCTCTAAGAGGGAATGAAATATAGCACTTTGTTCCTTCTGCTCTTTCTGCAGTGAGCTGATACTAAGCTAAAGCGTTAAGATTTGCAAGGCTTGCACAGCAGGAGGCTCTGGTTTGAGAGCAAACTTGTGCTCCACTAATTTTTTCCCTGTGTGGCATATGCCTGAGGCAGTAATATAGCCCGAAGGCAATTCTAGTATAAGATAAATGCAGAGGCTGGAGGTGCTGATAACACTGGACTTCAATCCAGAGAAATCTTTGCAAATGCAAACTTCAGTCTTTCACCAGCTAATCAGTGGGGATTATTCTGAGTTTACATTTCTCATGTTCAAGAGTGAGTAGTAGACATAGGAGAAATAACAGTCACACGCCAAACCATCTTTGAAGTCGATCAATGTTATTTTGATTCATTAGAATACTTCAATGATTTTAAATAGCATTTAAATAGCATTTTAGTCATTTAAAATGTATGTTGTACATGTAATTTTTAATATGAATTTTATTTTAGACCAAAGGATCTCAAGACTACTTGATTCATGGCTACTTTAAGTTTTCCTACTGTGAAGGGATACACCCTCAATCTGGCGGGGAGGAGATTAATGAGCTCTTCTGGGCATGGTGCACCTGCGAAGTTTGTTCTGCCTAGAGGAGGTGAGAGCTTAAAAGGGAAAACCTGCGACAGAAAGACTACCTGATATCCAGTCTATCTATTTGTTTTTCTGTGGATTCACATTTGGGAAGGAAGAGGGGAGAGGATTTTTCTTTTGTTTGCTTGAAGAACTTCCCTCCTTGTATGTGTACTGAGGAGGGAGAAGGAGGAAGATATTATAAAGGACCGGAAGCAGAGTCTAGCGGGGAACTGAGGGAACCCCTGCCCTTCACAGCTACCAAACGTATTTTAACTAGAACAATTCAGAAATAAAAAGACACAAACACTATTTCTATGAATGTAATTGTCAGTTGAACCTGTGCTTATATACTCAGAGAAAGCCATGGCTGCCTCCTTCTGGTCATTTAAAAGTGATGTTTAAATCTTCCCCTTTTTTGGCTGTGATTAGAAACTGACTAGGAAATGGTTTTCCTGTCCTAGGATAATTTTCAAGCTTTCAAAACATTTCCTGTTCTAAATTGGTCCAAACCAGAGAGAGGCACGAACCCCAGAATATCCAATAGCTGGTGTTTTGGAAACTCATGTGGGTTCTGAAAGACTACATTCATCTCCCCGCTCCAACTCAGGCAGGCTGGCCTATATAATCTGTCTCTTTTGTTGTTGCTGTCCCACTTTGTATAAATAATTAAATATTGCCTGAGGCCCAGAAAGACACTGACTCTGTAGCTTCATGGTTAGGACACTCACCTGGGATGGGGGAGAGTGGGGTTCATGTCTCTGCTCTTCTGGACTCAGAGCACGGACTTGAATTTGGGTTTCCCATATCACAAGGAAACATACTAACCATCAGGTTATTTGTTGTTCTGGGCTAGGTCTCAGTCTCTTCCTGGTGTTGACCAGGAATTTTCCTAACTGTAACAAGGCAGGGCTTCTCCCCAGCTTGCTAAAGACACACTGCCACACCCACAGACTCCTTTATGCAATTTTATTTTCCTTATTTAAGTCAAATCAACAAAAACACAGTTCCTCAACTTGCCCTGGACTGCAGTTCCCAGGAATTCCCCACTGTAGATTCCTTCCACCTCCCCTGTTAGGAGATTCTAGCAATCCTGCTGCTGCACCTTCCCTGCCTCCCCTTTCAGGGGACTTGGCCTAGCTCTCCAAGGCTCAATATTACCAAAGAGCAAACAGTGAGAGCCCAAGTCCACTCTCTCCACCACTTTTCTGACTGGCTTTCAGCCTACCTCTACCTCACCAGGTTGTTCTCTCTCTGTCTGTCTAAGCCAAGGAGCCCTCTATTAAAGCTCAACTGGAATTAGCTGCCTAGTCACAGGTGCACTGGCTCTGCTCCCTCTTATGGGGCCCGTGTCTCCATGTGATACCAACATTCATAGAAAATAACATTTTCATGTGAAAAGTTTCAGTTTTGACAAATTAGCATTTTCCATCAATAAACACTTGGTTGAAAAATTTCAGACCAGCTATAATTGTGATTCATGTGAACTTCTTACTTAGCACTATTTAGCAAAGATCTCTCCACCCTGGTAACAGAGCCTTCTAAAAACAGCTTCCCGAAAGACTTCAAAACCCCCGTGGTTTACGACTCTAATATACAGACTCAGGGTGGACTTGCCAAGCTTGAGATTCTTCCAAGTTGTCTCTAGACTTGCACACAATGCTGACCCACTGCCTCTGATCTTTGGTCTCAGTGTGTGTGTCTCTGTATGGTGTTGGTGGGGGTGGTGGTGTGGAGTGTACCTTTACCCTGAACCAACTATCACCTTTCCCTTCTGGGTGGTGAAACAGAATGTGTTGATCTATTCCTGAAGATTCGTGGATTCAGTGTGTATACAGCTCAAAGCTGTCTAGCCATGGGATCACTACATTCATATTCTATTTAGGTATTACAGTCACTTGTAATATACAACCACAGGTTAGTTGCCCCTAAATACCTCTGCCTTTTGCATGGACCCAACAGATCCCCTTGGATTACTGATGAACATTAGATAGTACAGTTGCAGGGGATTAGAGTGGTGGTGTATTAAATGTTTTCTGAAACCACTAACCAATCAGCTGCATTTCGACTACTTAATCCAATCAAGTCCAATGGCTGTGAGACAAGCTAAGAGAGCCTTTTCTGCTATAGTTTCTGTGAAGTCTCAATCTATGGAACTGCTCTGAACAGTGATCTGACTAATCAACTCTGATCACCTTCACATAGAATTTGATCACAAGTTATTAGGAATTAGGTTATTAGGAATTCCCAAAAAGCTCAATTGTATCTGAACTGGTGGCTCTGTAGGGGTCAATAAATCTTAGGCCTGGTCTACACTTACCTTCGGGATTCGGCGGCAAACAACAGGAGATATGCAAGTGATGTAAATCACTTGCGTATCTCCCATTGACTTTGCGGCGTCTCCTCTGCGCACCGTCGACACTGCGCTGCATCGAAGGGAACAGTGTTCCCTTAGACGCAGCGCTGCGCCACTTAGGCTGGGTCTACACTGACGGCAGCAAATTCACCGCCGTCAGATCGATTGCTCTGGATCGACTGAGCGGTCTGTGTAGACCCACTCAGTTGATCCAGCAAGCAACGCCGGAAAACCACCCAGGTAAGTAGCGTAGCTGTTCCCTTTGACACAGCGCAGCATGGACGGCATGCAGAGGAGATGCTGCGAAGTCGACGGGAGATACGCAAGTGATCTACGTCACTGGGTATCTCCCGTCGACTGCCACCGAATCCGGGAGGTAAGTGTAGAGCGGGCCTCACC
The DNA here is from genome assembly GCA_007922155.1 of Mesoclemmys tuberculata. NCBI lineage: Eukaryota > Metazoa > Chordata > Testudines > Chelidae > Mesoclemmys > Mesoclemmys tuberculata. Next base: position 59,819,510 of record ML675604.1, on the reverse strand, counting down.
GGGGTGGTTTTCCTGCGTCGCTTTCTGGATCAACTGAGCAGATCTACACAGACCACTCAGTCGATCCAGAGCAATCGATCTGATGGCGGCGAATTTGCCGCCGTCAGTGTAGACCCAGCCTCTGTCAGAGGTGTGCATAGCAAACTCAAAATGTTCCTGAATTTGGTGCATTTGGGTAACCAGAGGTTTATAAAATTCAGAGGGGATGTCCAAGCTATTGTATAAGAAGAAGACCTTTGCCCCTCATGGTTGCTGAAAATCAATGAGTGGAATCTGGACTCTTGGTTCACCAAGGTAATTAATATTTCCTTCAGGGAGAGCAGCCTACCAGTGACAAATGAGGTTACTAACTGCTGTCCTAATTCTGTCCTCCATTTCTTGGGTAGGATCAGTACCTAACCTCTGCTAATATCCTTGTCTGATCACCGTCAGGCTTCAGAAGAGCATACTTTACAAAAACAGTGCTAGAGAATGATGTCTTCTTAGCCACGGACAGAGGCAATCCTGTTCTTAATGTCATTATACACTGCCGAGCTTTAACATAGTTGGCCATGAGGTGGTGCTTTGTCATCTGTAAGACCCTATGTTGTTGAGTGGAAGTGCATTAAGGTGTTTTTACTAATTCTTTTCAGACAGACCCCAGAGGGTCATAATGGCCAGTTGCTTCTCTTCTCCAGAAACTCTCACAGGTGGAGTTCTGTAGGGCTCAACCTTGTCATTTATTTAACATTTATGTTAGACCTTTAGGGTAGGCCCTAAGATCCCATGAACTCTGGCATAAGCAATATGCATTCCTGCTCTGCATACCTCCTTAAATTGGCTTGGATAAGAACACTGGGCTGTGAATTCAAAACTGATTACAGGAAAACACAAAGTAATCCTCACCTACTTCAGGTGTGAGATGAGAGGACAACAAAATAGATATGAATGCAATGTGATATGGTGACCAACAGGTGAAAGCTTTTGGGCTACTTATGCAAAGTTATCACATTACAGAGCAGTCAAGGAGCAGGGTAGGTTTTGTATACGGCACCTGGAATATTGTGTTCAGTTCTAGGCACCACGTTACTAGAAAGTTAGTGACAAACTTGAGGAGGGAGTTCAAAAGAAGATAAATAAAAATGATGAGGAAGCTAGAGAAATTAACATATAAGGAAATATTAAAAAGGGTAACATATACATTTATAGCTTGTCTAAGCAACAGCTCTAGAGTATAAGTTACTTGAGGGAGAGTCTATTATTTACTATGTTTATAGAGTGTCTAACATGATGGATTCTCAAACAAACTGGCCTCTCGTTGCTATCACTATACAAATGTTAAATATTATTAATAGTATGGGTTTAACTTATTTCAAACATGTACAGAATCTCACATCCTCTCCCACTTTAGCATTTAGCGTGGTATGTGGGGAATAATTAGAAGTAATGAGATGCAATAAAGGGAGTGAAATTTCTGGCTGAATAGCATGAATTACTTCCTAACAATGCAAAGTTTTCCATTGTGGAATAGTCTCCCAAAGTAAGTGGGAGAAGTCACATCATTTGGGACAATTAAAAATGAATTAGAATAAAAAATGTGCTGCTAAGACGTTCTCACATTTGGTGAGGAGATGGACCGGACGATTAATCATCTCTCACTTCTATGAACTAATCACTGAAGGCCTAGTCTAATTTACCATACCATTGGTCTCTAATCACAATACAGACACATTCTTTTATTCCATTACTTCAATTTCTAAAATAAATCTTTAGATTTTCCTCTTAAATTATATTTTTATTACTTCTTACTTTACATGAAAGCCATTATACCCTACAGTGATAATGATCTGGACTCACTGTAGGTTAAAATTTTAAAAGCAGAATAGTGAATATGGTGCTTCAATTTTTAGATCCCCAACCTGAGACACCTTAGGAGAGACTTGATTTTAAGAAAGTGGCTGCTCCACGCTCTGAAATACAGATCCCTTTGAAGTGCTTCAAAATGGGAACCCAAAATCACTACTCTCTTGAAAATCTGGGTTTGTAGAATATGGTCCTGTAAACTGTCTATGTACAGAACTGCCCCTGAACTCAATGGAAGCTCCATGGGCAGAGACTTTCGAGATCCGGACCCAAAGTTTAATCACTAATTCGTGCTGTATTTACTGTAGTATGCCTGCCATATGGAAACAGATCTGTTCAGATGCTAAGAAGATAGGATAAAAATATGCCCTATAGTTTCACTACCACCAATGTATTCGTCCTGTACTGGCATCAGACATAAAACAGATCTATTACAGCACTTGAATCATGTGTATTTCATATCCACAGTGCTCGTTTTATGCTTGAAATGAGAGCTGTTTCAATAAGGAGGTAATATTTTTCTTTGAACTAAATGGAAGCTGTGTGTGTTTGGAATATAGTGTGAGACTAGGATAAAAACGTGTGCCATTTGTTTTAATGAATAAGAAAAAATCTCACTTTGTATTCCTTACACACACACACACACGCACTCATGAGTATGTATCTATAGGAAGAATATCTGACCACTCTAGTGAATGTTGCATGAGTTTCCCTTCTGAAGTGCTTTTTCTTTTGGTCATTTCTCTCTAAATTTAACCTTTTGGGCAAAAATTTTGCTGGCCCGGTCTCTGCCTAAGGTAACTTTTTTTTAGGAAAAGTCTAAGCAAAACCGAAGACCACAAATAAGTTTACTTTTGTCATTTTATAATAAAGTTTCACCTTTTCCACACAGTTCTAACGCCTCAAAAAGTATGTGTCTTTTTGCATTGAAGTGAAAATCTGCTTTGATTTGGCTAGTTTATAAGATTTAAAGAACAGACTTTGCACAAGTACATTCATGTTTTACTAACCACATGAATTTTTTTCATTAATTATCTCCCAATATTCTGATAACACTGCGCATGGATGCATGTGTAATTGGAATGAAATTTTCAGTCACTGAGGTGAGTGTATGGAATTTGTAACTACAGTGTTTAATGATGCATTTGTAAATGTGTACAGAATGGGGGATCATTCCAAAGGCCTCATTCCATTTGATGCTTGAAGGTCCATCTGCCTCCCTGAGTGATCATTTTCTGTAGGACGCAAACTTTCATAGGATAGAATTCCTTTGTTTTATCATTTTTCTTTTAAAACCTAGGAAATGCCCTACAAACACTATAGTAACAAAACATACAGATGTAAAATGAAGAAGTCAAAACACCAAACTTAATTCTGCCCTCTTGTGCATATGCCTGACAATCGTGTTTCATAACATGATTTTATGCTATTTTTTTCTCCTCAGGACTTCTATCTCATTCATTACATAGGTTGCATATTGAATGAGGCAAGGACAGCGATTGAATGACACAGCAATCCTGCAGGACTCTGATTTATTTGGGATAAAACTTTTTGCAGTGCCACAATGTAAATATACAGAAAATACAGATTTACATCAGTGTTTCTGATTGCTTATATAGGTCCTGAATGGACTCGATGGATGGTGTATAGTGATTGAACCAAAGCTTCATTGCTTAATGAGGATAAAAATATTTAATATTGCTTCTTTCTCTGCATAGTGCCCAACTTCAGCTGCCATTGGAGCTGAGGATCCTTGAGGAAATAAATTATAGTGTCATGCATTTAAAGATTGCATCATAATGCAAATGAATAAAAGACAAAATGATTAGTTCACAGGGAACCTTAACTTTGGCCTTTTTTTCCTGAGTGATTCAATTTGCACTTTTAAAATTCTGTTCATGTTGTTTTGTTTGGTATAAAGCATTTTCCAATCTTATCAAAGAATTTACATAGGCTAAGATAAAATGTATTCTATAATCATAAAAACTATGCTCTGCACCTTTAGAATAAATTTTTCGTGCTTCTGTATAACAGTACAGACTGATGTTTGCCTGTGCCACTATATATTTTAAATTGTGCTCATATTTTCCTTACAAAATGCCTCTTTTGAGAAATGATGCAGACTTAAATTGTTATTGAACTGAAATTTGTATTGCTAGAAGTGGAAAAAAATAAAAGCAAATAATGAATATGCTGGATTGAATTCTTATTGAACTGAAATTTGGTATTGCTAGAAGTGGAAAAAATAAAAGTAAATAATGAATATGCTGGAACAAGTAAAAACCCTCAAATATTACTTTTTAATGATAAATTTCAAAGAAAAAATGATTTTCTTAAAGAACAAATTTAGAAAGAATCCATATTATCTCTACTCTCTCAATATTGAGGAAAAAAATACGGGAGCAGCAAAATTTTACTATCTATGTAGTACCTATGTAAAGATTTGTTTTTTAATTATGATTTATCACTCATGTTGGGCTAAGTCCTGCTTATCTTATTCATGTGAGTAAATCCATTAGCTATGCAATGGGGTGCATGTATACTTCATTCTAGCTGATATAGGAAGATGCAAATTTAACCCCAAGAAGGATTTCTCTAGTATCCCTGGTGTCTCTCCCTGGCTGTTTCTCCCACTGATGTGCTTAATGATAACATTTTATGCTTGCTTATGCCACATCAGGTAGCACCATTTCAGCTGGGTTCTTCATTGTTTGGGGAGTTTTAGATTACCTTGCACCCCTTTGTCCCTCTGAGCCACCAGTGTGAATTGGCCTTGTAGCCTATCAGTACTATATAGAACATACATTGAATTTAAAAGAAACATTAATTAACTGTATACTTACATTGTACATTGGAATATCTCCATACTATTTTGTGGCTAAATATCATATATGATTTAAAATGTAAAAATGTGATTTAATGCAATATATCCCCATATGAGTATATGAAAGTATGCATGTACATGGAGACATCTTCACTCTGTGGACCAAAAATAGCTTTGAGTGATCTCTTTCATTTGAGTAATAGATGCTTTAAAAACTGCTAAAGTATATATTTTTACAGGTACCAGAGAAGTCATTCTGGTCTATTGGGTAAGTGACTGAAGAGCATTTTACAGCTTTCCTCAAGAAATATGTTTTTTAAAATAAGCTACAAAAAGAAATGCACCAAAAAGTCAAGTCTGTGACATAACTTGACTATCTAATCCCCTTGAATTTATGACTTGCAGATTTTTATTCTGGACTGTTTAGGTGAGAATTACAAGAAATGTCATCCTTAACTTTTAATAGTCTGCTATTTGATGGTTTGTGTTACGAACTTACTATATCAAGTAGCTTATTGGAGGTAAATATCATAGTGTGTATAGTAAGAGAGTGCTTTGGTTGTGCTGCCAGTTAAAGTTATTTATATCATGTAAGTTCGAGCACTCCTCTATCTTTTTATTCTTCTGCTTTGGAAAGGAAATTAAAAAAAAAAAAGCATTGAGAGTATTTTCATAAGCTATTCATATCCTGAATATGGGAAGCAGAAAACAGAATTAAGACCTTACTGCTATTTACGACAAATACAATTACAATTTTTTTGTTAGTTCACTGTAAAATGAAACTCATTGTTGATAGAGGGGAAAAACCTATCATGCAATAAAAAGAACCCAGGGAAATGAACTTGTGATCTCAGTTTCTTGTAAGCTAAACTTGCAGGCAACCACCCACACCCTGGCTCCAAGCCAAGAAACAGCCTCTAGTACCCTGGCTTCAAGATTGTCAGCAGCCACCTGCCCACATTCCTGGGTCCCAGCTGATGCAGAAACCTCCTCTACCCCAGCTCAGATTGGGTTGCAGTCACCCACCTTCTGGGCTGGCAGCCAGGTGGCAGCCCCCCTCCCTGGCTCCAAGCCCAGTGCCCAGAAAACTTGTCAATTTCACCGTTCTAACTGAGCAGTGAAATTGACAACCATGACAGCCCCAGATTTCACCACTTACCCTCTTTTCCTGACTCTCTTTCACCCTCCTTCCCTGTCTCTCTCTCTCTCACCCCTTCCTTCTCTCAAATCTATGACAAAACTTTGGCACAGCGCTTTATATTCCTGAGCATTGGCACGCCACTCAAACCCTCCTAGCTTTGGCCAACATAACCTCTAGCCCAGATACATATTTGAGTTGTGCACCCCTGGTGTAAAGGTGGTAACCCTGCCCGTGCTAGATCTGACATTTGTCATATCAAGGCCTTATCTACTCAGCCCTTCTTTCCAACATATGGCTCCCATTAGTCTGTAAATATAAAATCCTGTGGAAAATAGAGTGTTGGGGTACTTATTAAAATGTTCAGAAGTTAGGGGGTACTTGCTACTAAAAAGGGTGAGAAACACTGGGCCAGAGAACCTCAATTCGGGCTCCTTACTCACCGCAAAGCAGGCTCCTGAACGTAGCGGTTCGACCTGGTGGCCAGAGTTTCCCCAACCCATGCTGGCATACCCTGAGGCCCCAGATTAAGAGCAGGAAGGGGCTTAAAACTCCACCCAAAAGAGCACACCTGGAGGCAAGCTGTGCCTTGCCCTCACCACTGCAGCACCAGAGCCCAGAGGTTCCCTCAACTCATGTCCACAGCAACTAACACACATGGCGGCACTCAGAGGCCGGGGAGCGGCTTGCAAGCCCATTACATTAAAAAAACACAACAGAAGTGCCATTGCATTATCTAGGAATCAAACCCCTGGCTCCGACACAGCAAGTGAGAATGCTACCACTGAACCACCAACGCCTTTCCCATGTGTTTATTGACTCATTGGAACTGGACCGTGGGCTTTCTGCCAATGGCTTCAGCCAATGCCAGCCAGGTCCTTTGGCCTTTTTCTGAGGCCTCCTGCAGCCTTCGTAACAGCCAAAGGGGCCACCCTTGGAGGCTGCCAAGGTAGGCTCAGCAGCATGTTTCTATAGTGTAGCGGTTATCATATTCGCTTCACACACAAAAGGGCCCCCGATCGATGCTGGGCAGAAACATCTGGGATTTCACTCCCAACGCGGATGAGAAAGGCAGCTTTTGACAAGGGGCATACTCACTTTCCAGCCTCTCCCTGGACAACGGTGGAAGAATTTCTTCTTCTTCCCTCAACTTTGTCCGCCGCTGCCTTTCTTCTTGCATTTTCATCTTCTCTGGAGAATGCAAAGCTGGGCTGAGACAACAGGTTTCTCCTCAGCTTACCGGGCTGCCTCGTTTCCTAGTTATAGGCATCCAAGGGAAAACAAACCCCACCCTGGGCCTGTGGCGCAACGGATAGAGTGTTTGACTGAGCACCAGGAGTGTGCAGATTCAACTCCTGTCTGGCTTGTTGTCCCTGTCTATGCACTCAGAGTGGCATGTCAGCTTTTGAGTTCCCCTTTCACCTCCTTCAAAGACAAACAAGCTCAGGGCACTTATCAAAGGGCCACTAAAAAAGACTGCAGCATAGCCTTTGGAGGTGAACCTCCCGTCACAAAGACGCCCGAGGACAAAATCAAGACAGTCCTACTCGGACGTCCTTCAAAGTCATGGACTTCTGATTGACAGGCAGGCGCGCTACTGTTGCACCACAAAATATGCTGTCGAAAGGGCAAGCCTTGGGCCAAAGGGGAGGAAGGGCGGAAAGACGTTCCTTCATCTTGCATGAGCGAAGGCTCATGATCCCCGCAGCACCGGATCTCAAGGTCAAGGCAGGAGCTCAAAGGAGGCCCTTTCAGCCCTGCTGAGGAGCAAACAAGACACAGGGATGGGAACTGCACCAAGGGGCCAGAGAACCACAATTCGGGCTCCTTACTCACAGCAAAGCAGGCTCCTGAGCATACGTGGTTTGACCTGGTGGCCAGAGTTTTCCCAGCCCATGCTGGCATATTCTGCGGCCCTGGATTAAGAGCAGGAAGGGGCTTAATACTCCACCCAAAAGAGCACACCTGGAGGCAAGCTGTGCCTTGCCCTCACCACTGCAGCTCAGAAAGGAAGAAATGGGCAAAGAGAAGCAGCACCAGAGCCCAGAGGTTCCCTCAACTCAGGCCCTCAGTAAGTAATGCACATGGTGGCACTTAGAAGCCGGGGAGCAGCTTGCAAGCCCATCGCACCCAAAAAAACACAACAGCCGTAGCCCCAAACAGGAACACCATTACATTGGCTGGGAATCAAACCCAGGCCTCCCATGTGGCAAGTGAGAATTCTACCACTGAACCACCAACACCTTTCCCCTGTGTTTCTTGATTCACTGGAAACAGACTGTGAGCTTTCCACTAACAGCTTCAGCCAGTGCCAGCCAGGTCCTTCGACCTGTTTCCAGGCCTGCTGTGGCCTTTGTGACAGCCAAAGTTGCTGCCCCTGGAGACTGCCAAGATAGGCCCAGCAGCATGTTTCTGTAGTGTAGCGGTTATTGCGTTTGCTTGACACATGAAAGGGCCTGGGATCGATGCCAGGTAGAAACATCTGGGCCTTTGTTCCCAGTCCTGACGTGGATGAGAGAGGCAGGATTTGACAAAGGGTGCGGACCCTCTCCAGCCACTCCCTGGACAGTCGTAGCAGTCTGTCTTCCTCTTCCCTCATCTTGTTTGCCACTGCCTTTCTTCCTCAATTATCTCCTGCTCTTCTGAAACATAGTTTCTTAACCAGTTGTACGTGTACCCTCAGGACTACATGAGAGACAGGCAGGGGGTAATGGGGAAAAACAGAGTGAAGGGAAGGTGGGAGGCAGCTACCAACTTCTGGGGAGGGTTGGCGGCAGCACCCCGCTTCCTGCTCATTCACAGCCCCCAGCTGGGATGCAGGTAGAAGCTGCTACCTTCTGGGGAAGGCTGGCAGCAGCACCCCGCTTCCTGCTGGCTCTCAGCTCCAAGGTGGGAGGCCAGTGGCAGCCTCCTGCATGTCACGAGCTGGGCTTGCAGCTGGGTGGCACCCATGCCCCTACTTGAAGCCGAGTGACAGCCTCCAGTGCCCTAGCCTGAAGATTGGCAGTAGCTACCTGACCACATTCTTGGGTCCCAGTCGGCACAGAATTCTCCTCTACCCCAGCTCAGATTGGGTAGCAGTCACCTACCTTCTGGGCTGGCAGCCACGTGGCAGCCCCCTCCCTGGCTCCAAGCCCAGTGCCCAGAAAACTTGTTCTAACTGAGCAGTGAAATTGACAACTATGACAGCCCCAGATTTCACCACTTACCCTCTTTTCCTGTCTCTCTCTCACCCCTTCCTCCTCTCAAATCTATGGCAGAAAATTTGGCATGAAGCTTTATATTCCCCAGCATTGGCATGCCGCTCAAAGCCTCCTAGCTTTGGCCAACATCACTTCTCGCCCAGGTACATACTTGAGTTGCGCACCCTTGGTGTAAAGGTGGTAACCCTGCCCACGCTAGATCTGACATTTGTCATAACACGGCCTTATCTACTCAGCCCTTCTTCCAACACATGGCTCCCATTAGTCCGTAAATATAAAATCCTGTGGAAAATTGAGTGTTGTGGTACTTATTAAAATGTTCAGTAGTTAGGGAGTACTTGCTACTTAAAAGGTTGAGAAACACTGCACTAGAGGATACTAGTTCCCGGCCTTTAGGGCCTCACAGGTGCATAAGAAGAACTTCAGTAATGTGGCAATTCTATCTCCACATTAGCATCAGTGCCACTCAAACTTCAACACCAGTGGAGAAAATTAAGTGAAGGGATATCCAGGAGTTGGTCCATTTGTCCACTCTAGCCCACAAGAGACTAGACCCCTGTCTCCCTAGCCCACAAGAGGGAGAGCAGGTTGGCAAAGTTGTAGGAGATGTCAACAAAGATGATGACAATGGGAGCAGTGGGGAATGTAGAAACTTTTACACTCTTTCCTCTCATGTAAATAACTGTTGGAACAGCATACCAAGGGATGTGGGGATTCTCTATGATATAAAAGTCTTAAACAAGAACTCATGTCTTCCTGAGAACTTTATTCCAGTTGAACCACAGATTATTGGCTTCAATGATGGAATTATTGGGTTAAATTCTATAACATATACTGTGCAGGAGGTCAGACTAGATGACCGTAATGTTCTCTTCTGGACTTAAAAAACTGTGAATCTCTAGAAAGTGTTGCCTAGCTGGGAAGCGAGCAGGTAATAGTTCTGGCTTTTCTTCATGCTCCTATGGTATTGTTTTGTCAAACAAGTTGGGAGACTTCCTGGAGTGCCTCTTTCCTGCTCCTGTATACCTTTCCTGCATACCAACAATAACAGAGCGTCTTGCTCACCCAGCTTGCATTCCTCTGACGTGTGAGCATGGGGCAGAGTGTCTGTCAAGGAAGGGGAAAGAGGAAAACATAAAAGCAAAACCAGGAGAGGAAGTGAAAGACTCCTGGTCTAGATGAAGTAAATATTTATTTATTTAGATTTGAACAATAGAGTAACCACTGGGCCAAATGCATGCCTTTTCAACTCTGAGCTTCTTTCTCCACTTGGTAACACCAACTTCACACCAGTGTAATTCCACTGTAATCAGTGCATTTACACCAGTGTAAAGCTGAAGCCAGAGAGTGAAGAATCAGAGTCTGGGATTGCTAACTGTCCAGGATTCTGTTGCTTTGGACTAGAATGAGCAATTTACAGCTTCAATGCTCCGGTGGAGCTTTGGGAAGGATGGTGTATTAGAGAGACACACTTCTCCCAGAACTCCAGGGAGTGCAAGGAGAAAGGTACAGTGTGCTCCCTGCTCTGGCTAATCTGTTCTGTTGGCAAGTTCAGAAGGGGGCACAGATTTATTGCTCTGCCTCCTCACCCCTTTCATTGTTCTTATGGTCTCCACCACCAGGAGTCTTAAGAAGGAGCCGTCCATAGGCTTTGGTAAACTCATGAATTGGGAATGTGATTGGTCTCTGCACAGGGGACACCAGTGTAAGGGGAAAATTCCTTGTGCCTTCTCTACACTTGTGCACCCCACTTGACAGCCCATCAGCATTTAGCCCAGGATGGGGTAGTTCACATCTTTATTAGTTTGTCCGTAACAGAAACATTTTTATAACTTTTTGTACCATTTGCTTTCGAAACAACTCAGCTGAACCAAACTCCTAAAAGCTTTTATATTCTCAGGAATATTGTTCCTCTGAACGCTGTTCCAGCATCATACAGAGTTACATTCAGATAATTCACCTTGGAGCAGCCAGATTCATAAATGTGATCTCAGTTGTACCACTCAGACTTCCACAGTTTTCCTTTGTCAATTGCTCATGTGGTGCTATTTTCTTAAGTGCAGATTGTAGTATGGGGGAGGTCTCTGCCTTTAAAAGCTGAACTTCCCAGACAGAGTCTGTGTGGGGCACTGTGTACTTGTTATATAGAGCCACTTGGAACCAGACATGGAATAAAGCAACATGAAACAAAAATTTTCTGATTTTTGATTCGCCTAAAGTTCTGCAAAAGTTTCAGTTTGGGTCAACCCTCTTTACAATTTTATTTCCCGGCACTTCCAGTGAACCAGTCCATATAATGTCCTCATAAAATCTCAGCAGTATGAATACAGCTCAAATTTTTTTTTCAGACACCATTTTAGTTACTGTGAGTTGATATCCACTCTTCCATGTGTAGGGGGCTCAGCATCTTCCACACTATCATCTCCTCAACTACTGTGGATCTAGGGCTTTGTATTTGATGCATTAGGAGGACACAGTCAGCTCATGGACACCAGCAGTATATCATGGTGACTCCTCCACTCTGAGTAAATAACTCTCTGGTCACTCTTTGGGTGGGGTGGGCCACATCTACTCTGCCAGTAGGATGTCAACTAGCTGTGTTTTCCTTCTCCCTGTACTCCAGTCAACTCTGAAGCCACTTGAATTGAATGAAGAGGAAACTTGGCCATCTCTAGTTTTTCCAAGTAGGTTGCTGGAGAAAAATCACAAAATCTAGAGATGAAGACCTATGTGGTCATTTAGGCCATCTCCTTTCCAGTGCTCAACTGCCCCTTTTGCTATTAGTGATGGACAAAATATTTATAATTAGGACCCTACCCCAAAATTGCCTGTTTCGTGGCTATTAGAATGAGAAATAAGATTTATATATAGTTAATCTGTTGAGGGAGGTAAATGCATGTCTATTATAAGCATACATTCAACAGTCCAACTCCTATTCATGGATATTACTTAGGTGCAATGCGGGCAGGTTAAGGTTACTCTGAGAACATTCACTTCTCATTCCCTGCTTGCTCTGAAATTTGTAACCTTTGTTGCTTACAATTGCATTAGCTATTTTTGTAACATTTAACTTACAAATCTGAGTTGAATGGCCTGAAGACTGTTACTTTAAAAATAAATATTGGGTGTAAAATAGGCATCTGAGTAAAAAAGAAACAGCTTCAGGGTCAGGCAGTTGTTTCCTGCTAAATGATCTTAGACCTAACACAATTACTTTTTAGTCACTTTTTCCTAGAATATTGTAAAATGATTTGAAATAATTATAGCAACATGAATGGCAAACCAGTGGCATTTTAAGGTTATGAAATTGCTTTTAAAATTTACACACAGTGTAGTACCTTTATTCCTGCAGGCTACAAGCAGTGAGCTGAAACTAATCACAGTAAGTTACTCAGTGCTTTATCTGACAAACTATGATTTATTTAATAACTTATTGCAACTGAAAGATTTGCAGAGGAACCCGCTAGTTTAATCCTTCCAATATTTGACATTTTAAGTCTTGGGTATCCAGAAACTGTTTTGAAGCAATCAACAATGATCTTCTCAGAGGCAGCGTGGTCCAAGGTTTAAGATACAGGCAGGAGATCTGGACTGTATGCCCAGCTCTGCTACTGCTTTGGGTAAGTCTCTTCAGCTCCCTGTGCCACAGTTTCCCCATCCATAAAATGTTAATACTGACCTTGCTTTGGAAAGCACTTTGAGCTCTGTAACTGCTACATAATGTAAGTATTATTAACTCATTTATTAATTACTTTAAAATATGCTCATGGGTTTTTGGACCATGTACAACATATTAATAGAAAAATTCCATACAACTGACAGATTGAATTATTTGAATTGGGCCAGAAATAGCAGAAGCCCTCACCCCTCAGCCAGTCAAGGATCAGTGGCATTTTGCTGGGTGCTGTACAAACACATAACAGAAAGATGGCTCCTCTCTTTGACCCTTACCAGATGACGTATTAATCTATCCCATGATCTCATCTATTTTATTAGCTTTCAGCATTCTTGTAAATCAGCATTTCTGACAGATTTTAAATGTGTGTATTTAGTGGATGCCTTAAAACTTTCCTTTGTGGATTTTCACAAGCCTTAGTAAATCCACCAAGGAAATTAGGGGAAAGTAAGGCTGCCTAACCCCTTGCATTGTTGCATTCGGGCTCCCTAAGGAAATAGCTCTGGGTTCCCAAGAAAAGCAGCCATTTAGAAACAGGGTCTTCACAGCATATCCTGCCCTTGAATAATCAGCAGATAAATAAACTGGTTTTCTTTAAGTGACTAAAAATTTACCTCTAAATATCAGCTGCCCCAAAACTAACTCACACACAATAGCATGTCTCTTCCAAAGGCACAGCTCACGACACTGCCATCCCTGCTGGCTGTGATAGAGATGCCAGCTGATGTTCTCCAGGAGGTGAGTTCCTGGAGAGCTCCCTGAGGGTCTTTTCCTGAGCTTCCCACTGAAGAGATCCCCTGGGGAAGGGGGATGATCCTGTGTGTCAGTCTGTCACATCCTGGGGTGCAATCCAGACCAGTGAGGGGTTATGTCACTGCCTGACGTGCAAACCTGGGTTCCTCAACTGCTCTGCTTCTGTGGCTCACAGGCCAGATGCCAGCAGACAAGTATGCAGTATCCTGAGTGTCTGTGTGCTGTGCAACCCTGGTTCAAAGCTCTGAACCTAGCTGTCTCCCTACAACACAACAGCCCCACTCTGGTTTCCATCAGCTTTGGTTACACCTGGCAAGATGATAACAACACCTTCCAGTCCCAAATTTTCCAAAACTGAGTGCTCTGCAATGTCCAGTCCTTTCCTGGACCATTCAGAGGAACAATAAGGTTTGTTTGCGCCTTTAAAGAAATAAAACGCCTAAATCGAGGCCAGAAAACAGTTTCAGCAAGACTGCTACTCTATAGAGAAGGGCATAAAATAGGGCCCAGCTGGTGCCATCTACTCACCCAGCACCTCACAGAACCCAAATTGTGCAGGGGAGACCCCTGACCTTTGGGGACAGTAGGACCCATTTGGCACTTTTTTCCTCCAGCCATGTGATCTTTGCAAAAGAAACTGGAGGGAAGAGCCAGACAGGTTCTGAAGGTGGCACAGCAGCTGTTGGAGGTAATTCAAGCATGAACTCAGAAACAAAGATGATGTCCTCATACCTTCTGCAATTTTCACTCTGGACCTTCTTTCTGCTCTGATGACTGGATGTTTGCTCCAACCCATTCCCATGCTCAACATCACAATCTTTTGCCCCCTTCTTCCCCTTCTCTTCCTTTGTCTTTCCATATAGCTATTTCTCTTCTAACATAACCCCATGTAAAGGATGTAAACAACAAAACGAAACCAAAATATTGCAGAACATGTGTTTACAGTCATTGTATTGTTTGCTCAGATTTGTATATTCCCTCCCTTTCCCTTCTATGCTGTGTCTGCCATGTATAGTTGGACTGTAGTCTCTTCAGGGCAAGGACTGTATTATTCTATTTTGTACGGGTGTATCGCAATGGGGCTCTATTTTTGGTTGGCTCCTAGGCACTACTGTAATAAACATGAATAGTGTTCACTGTTTCTTCCCTTATTTACACCACTTCATGTTGCAGTGCAAGCATTTGGGTTATGCGTGCATTAAAATATGGTGTATCTTTATGCAATCACAATATTTTTTATGTGATACAAAATAAAAGTATACAAAATATGTGTCATATACCTATATATGTATGTATCAATGTCTGTTACTGACTCTGCACCTAAAATGAAAAGGAAATTTTTTTGTTTAAAAACAATCCAGCAAATTATAGTAGTATAAATAAATAACTGAGATCTTAACTGAGTTGTCCACAATTTAGGAGGCATTAATTGAGGTGCAGTTTACTGTGGAAGCCTCATGAAACGTGTCCTTTCAATAGATGTGAAGCTGTCTAAATCATCGGGTAAGATCAAGAGTACCACAACTATCAAACAAACCAAAAAGACTTTTCTAGGTCCCAGTCCAAACTTCCCTGAAGATGGAGTCTTTCCACTGACTTTTCTGTGAACTGGAATGGGCCTTTAATGAGCATTTGCAAATACACTAATACATATTCATGACTTTAAAAATAATACATGAATATTCTTGAATTTGGATTGCTTTCTCTTGCTGTGTAAGGATTTCCACAGCTCTTTTAGTGTGGAGTTTCTAGCTTCAGCCATTCCTGAATTACGATTTCAGATGGAACATATCTGGGAAAAAAATTATTTCTTTGGTTCACTTGCACAGCTCAAACTTTAAAACCAACCAACCAACTAGCCAACCAACCAATTTAAGGATGCAACCACGTATGGGAAAATTTCAACCCTAAAGGAATTTCAGAAAATTTTCAGTAACAGAAAAAACAGGGATTTACTTTTTAAACTTCATTGTATTGCTTGTTTCTGGCAAATACTATCTATGATACAGCTAATATGAAGATTTTCTATTTCAATACTTGTGCTTGGAATAAGTTTAATGACTACTGCTGCTTTTAATTATTTAAAGAACTGCTTTTTTGAGTGGGTTGGTAGACTACCAAAAGAAAGTAGCATGAAGTGCTAAACCACTGCTCACAGAGTCTGTTATGTTATTACACAGCAGAAACTATAAGATCAGCCTGGGTATCTTCTGCCTAGTTGTGATCGTGAATTTCTCTGAGCAAAATATATTAATTGTTACTACAGCATTGATTCAAACTTTCTCAAAAGCTGTGTAAATCCAAGAAACTTTCATTGTTTTCTAGAGATGCATTTTGCAGGCCAGTTCTGCAACAGGGATTGCAAGGTTAGGCCCATAACTAGAATATAACTGTTTTATAGGTCCATATCCCACAAATACTTAGCTTTAAGCTTGTGAGTAGATTCATTAACTTTAATGTGACTACTTGCATGATCAAAGTTAAGTACATATGCCACTTTTCTCTATCAAGATGTAGATTTCAGAAGAAAAGCTGTCTGACCTATAGTCCAGTTCCAAAATAGAAACATTACTGTAATTCTTTTTTGCAACAAGAATAACAATGTTGACTAGAGATAACTAAATGTCTCTTAAGAAAGAATTTATTTTAATTTTGCTGATGAATGAATGTTGAGTGAGAGGTTCTATTGTGCTATTATTTTTCTTTTTTGTTATTTTTATAAAGATTTTATACTGAATTTTCCACAAAATGGTGATCTCATGTCATCTTAAGACATTTCATCCAGATAATACCATGCCAGCTTCCTCAAAAATGATCTCATCCAGATTTTTGATAATTTTTTTGGGGAGGTGGCATGGTGTCACAGACTTACCAGTCTTCACTGTTTGGAAAACACTGGATATTTTTCACATTGCTGGGTTAAATGGGAGTTTTCCAAATTGACAAGTGCTAATGGTGATTTAATTCAAACCTGACTGGACCAAATTGCATGAATGCAAGGTGGACTTCACATCTCACACCATAGACCTTGGAGGGTGCTGCTGTCAGATAGAGCAAGTGAAATTTCTAAACCAAAAGGATCAAGGATAAGGCTGAGAAGCCTCGGCTTTCAGGTCAACAAACCATCTGAGAGAAGACTTGTGTTCTAGAATCTCCAAGACTGAGCAGCTTAGGGAGAGAAAGTCATGACATCAACCACCAGGATCTAGCTCCTCAAAAGTATTTAGGCACCTAACTCCTGTTGATTTCAATGAAAGCTAGGAGCCTAAATACCTTTGAGAATCTGGATCCAGGCCACTTTGACCAGTCTTTTCCAGTGGCACCTGAAAGAGGCCTGCTAGCAAGAAGCAGTGTGACAGCAGAGCATCACCATTTGTCTCTTTGACTGAAGTTCCAGCTCCAACTCTATGACAGTCCAGAAAATGACAAGAGCTGAAAAGTTTCCACCCCTGGTATCTTATTTTCCCTTATTTTAATTTTTGTCTTTTGTTTTTTCATTAACAGATGTCCCAGATACTTTTAGAATGAGAAAGTGCAGCTTTTTACATGCTTAAAATCCACATTAGGCACTAGATAATAATTTGGTTTCGGTATTAAGATATTTGATTGTTCAAACTATAGATTTGACTGAATGGTAAAACTTATTAACTGCGATTTAAAAATCAATCAATCACATTTAGAATGCATAACGATTCATTATTTGTGGGTGTAATTTTGGTGATTTAATTAATTTGATTTAATTCCAGTCCAATATTGAGACTAATTTGCTCTGATTTTGATTAGCTATTTATTTGAATGTTGTACTTCTTTGTTCTTAGTTTAGTTTATTATTAATATTAGCTTAGCTAGATGATAGATTTTCTTGATTGTGTTTGTGTAAGTGTTTTAATAAAATTAATAAATTGATACTAAGTCACATTTCTTTCAGTAAGAAACATGGATCCAGAATCTTTGACATAGCTGAAACCGAAGGGAGGAACTCTTGTGTTAAATTTGAAATTAAAATGTATATAACAAGATGTTTTACTGCATACATATTTTTCTTTTTTTCTGCTACAGTTGAAGATAATTAAGTTACTTTGTTGATGGGACTGCAATTGTGTATCAAACCTGGAAGATGTGTACATCAAAAAACAAGGCAATAAGAATAGAAATGAAGTTAATTTCCTCCAGTCTCTTTCCTTTAATAGTGTAATTAAAAAAGCCTAGCTCAGTTCTTCCTTTCTTTATTACAGTTGTGGAGATAATGGGACTTTGCTGAGAATAATAGGACTTTGCTGACACTTGTAGGTGATTTGGTATGGTATCTGATTGGAATGCATTTATATATAAAGAACTATGCAGGGACTTGGCTGACTTACGAAAGTCCCTGGGCAAATAAGCGTGGCTACACCAAGAAACTGCTACACTTCAGCTGGCACTGTTAGGATGGAAACAGACAAGATTCAATGGTATTTGTCCCGGCTAACCATCCTGTGTTAGGTGCATGCAATGCACTTCATTCACACACAGCCTTTCCTGGAAGCTTTCAAGCTCTGTAGGCTGTTACATCTAGCCTACAGTTTTCAGTATAGCTCCTAGTACAATCTATAATATTTGTTATATAGGCAGACCACCTGCGTCAGCATTGTCCAGTAGCTAGGACACAGAACTGGCAATCAGTAGGTCTTGAATTCTGTTCTTTTCTATGATATTGGCCTGCTCCGTGATCTTGGGCATGTTTCTTTACCTCTCTGTTCTTACAGCTTTTTCCATTGGTAGGAAAGGAATAGTGATGCTTATCTCTCATTGTATAGGGCTTTGAGATCCAGGGATGAAAAGATTGCATAAGAACTCATTATTATTTGCGCCAGTTCACTTTTTTGCTATTTTCCGATGGATGTTGTGAATGTCTCTGTCCTGCATGAGGGGAGGGGGCTCTGCCTCCCATTAAAATTGCAGATGCTATGGTGGAGTCACCCACTTCATCCCAGAGTCTGTTACAATGAGGAAAGACTGTTGTGCAAAAAGAGCACTTGGGGCCGTCTCAAAGGGAAAAGGCAGTATGCCGCATTTATTTCCAAAAACTAAATTAATAACTATCTTAAGACAATGCGCGCACACACACACACACACACAAACACACACGCTCCCAAACACACCAGAAAACGTTCTGTAGTTGTATAGATACCAGTCCTGATTGTGGCTTCAGGTTACAGCTTGGATCTGTTGCTGGAGTTTGTGGCTCGTGGCAGCTACCTGGCCAGGGAAGCTGGGCAAGAGGAGAGCGGGGTCTTTGTCAAGTGCACCGATACTCTTCTTTGATGGTGTGCAGAATGTTACTCCCCCAAAGCCTTGCAATCTCACCCAGTCTTTTATAGGTTTTTGACTTTAGTGCAAACTTATGAGTTTGGCTGTGTCGCGTCGCTTCTCTGTGACCATTGATTGCCTGACAATAGCAGATGTGACTTTCAGCTCGTTCTTGGTGTCTTGATTAAGTTTGTTCTTTTGTTTTCTCGGGTGGATTCTTCACTTGCTTTTTAGGATTTTGTTCGCACTCTTCAGCCGTTAGGGTGTACTCCACACTTCATCAGGACAAGCTGGTAGTTTGGGTCTGGTTTGCATGTACACGTACACACGTACACCCTCCATTCACACCTCTGTAATCTGCAAACTAGTCAGTCTTTCCTGGGTATGCTATAAATGGAAATTGCTTCATGTGTAGTCCTAGAAGCAATATGGGATATACTTGTTTAATTGTTTCCCATTCTGGTTCTGATACAGGTGTAGACTGTTAATCTCAAGGACAAAATAGTGATTTTTCTTTTTTTTTTTGGTGGTGGGGTGAAAGGGAGAAGATTGAGCCATATGCTGTGCATATTGACTATCATCACACGTCTAAGTCCCCAGAGGCGGTGTATCTGTTATGCATCTTTGTTCTGCAGTGCTTGTTACATAACATTTGTTTCAGAGTTTACCATGGATCTGTTATTAATAGGTATATTGCTAGTACCTTACATCACATAGGTGGGCAAGTTCAGGATGGGGTTGAGGCAGATGTTGGTTTCACAGAGACCTTGGTAAATTAATGATATATTTTAGGTTATTCCATTGGTCAGAGCAAATGGAATGTGGCTGATGCAATAAATATTAACTAAATAAATAAACATTTATCTTCTTCCAGGAGAAGATGGGTATGTTTCTTTGGCTGAGGCTGAAGAATCAGATCTAAGGCTTTGTGGTGGCTTTGGTGATGCACAATATGTTTCCTTTCTCCATTACAGTTTACTTGGTGGCATGTCATTCTTCCTGTATAAGTGCTTCAGGGCAGGGAATGTGTCTTACTCTGTAAAACATCCTGTCATTCTATGGCACTATCTTAAAATTCATAAATAAATAATAACAGTTATTGTTCACTCTTATCCAGGGGGAAGCTTTGTTATTCACAGAATGAAAGAGGACTGGCAAGACGAGTAGATGTCTGGATTACAGATAACCCATGAACTCCTGTTTCCTTTGCTAATGTTGATGTTGGTTTGAGTCTCTGTCTAGCTTCATGTGAGTTCTGTTTCATTTGACCTTTTAGCGTGGTTTTCTCTCATTTTGATGGGGAATACGGTGTGAGGATCATAATAGGACCATTTCAGGGAAGAGAGTTTGGGCCAATTTAAGAAACACATTGGAATTTTTTTGTATGTAGACCCTCCCTATATGCTTTAAAACCAACCCTAGGGAAGAGCAGTCAAAGCGCTGATCTGCCTCCTCTGAGCACTTAGGAGCTACCTAACTAGTTGGCCAAGTGCCAGGAGAAGGATGTTTTTACACAGCAATACTACTGAATGTCCACTCATTTAATAGCAATTTTTCAGTTTTCTGGAAAGAATCGCATTTTCTATAGTTACCATCTGACCATCTTGGGGTTTGGGCCTCATGTCCAAAATGTAGTCAGGATTTCAGACTTGGGTTATCCTGAAATTAGAAAGGTGATGTTCAGTGTTTTTCTGGTTATGGGTAAGGATGCCTGGAGTTGGCCCCTCCTGCTGAAAGATGTTAATTAGTTTTCTTTGCTCACTTACTAACATCTCACACTCCCTCTTTCCTCAGTTAGTGTCAACTAATAATCTAGATCTGTTGTCATAACATTTTACATTGAGATTTGATGTTGCCAGCTAGGAGAGAACAACTGGCTTCCTGGCTGAATACCAGATCCACCTTGTGGGAACGTAAGATGAGGAGACAACTCATTGTCTTGCCAGTAGACTGGTATCACCAGTGTTGTGCAGCATCACTGTTTTCCATTTTGCACTGGAGGAACACAGAAATATATTCCAACTAATTACTGTTAATCATAGAAGATTAGGGTTGGAAGGGACCTCAGGTGGTCATCTAGTCTAACCCTCTGTTCAAAGCAGGACCAACTCCAATTAAATCATCCGAATCAGGGCTTTGTCAAGCTGGGCCTTTTAAACCTCTAACGATGGAGATTCCACCACCTCCCTAGGTAGCCCATTCCAGTGCTTCACCACGCTCCTAGTGAAAAAGTATTTCTGAATATCCAACCAATCCTCCCCCCCTGCATCTTGAGACCATTGTTCCATTTGCCACCACTAAGAACAGCCTTGCTCCATCCTCTTTGAAACTCCTTTTCAGGTAGTTGAAGGCTGCTATCAAATCCCCACTCACTCTTTTCTTCTAGAGATTAAGCAAACCTAATTCCCTCAGCCTGTCCTCATAAGTCATGTGCTCCAGCCCCTTAATAATTTTTGTTGACCTCTGCTGGACTCTTTCCAGTTTGTCCACATTCTTTCTGGAGTGGGGGGCCCATGACTGGACACAGTACTCCAAATGAGGCCAAATAGAGGAGAATAATGACTTCTCTCAATCTGTTGGAAATACTCCTATTAATGCAGCCCAGTGTGCTGTTAGCCAACGTGTCAATAAGGGCACACTGTTGATTCATAGCCAGATTCTTGTCCTCAGTACCCCCCAGGTCCTTTTCTGCAGAACTGCTGCCTAGCCAGTTGGTTCTCAGTCTATAGCAGTGCATGCGATTCTTCCATCCTAAGTGCAGAGCCTCATGAACCTCATGAGATTTCTTTTGGCCCAATCATCCAGTTTGTCTAGGGGTATGTCTATACTGCGGAGTAAAGTTGATTTATTTTAAATCAACTTTCACCTGCCGAATTTCAGAAGTCAGAGGAGCATGATCACACTCTTTGCGTTGGGTTGACAATCAAAGCAGTGCACCATGGTTAGCTACCCACAGTGCAACTAGCCACAGAGGCTTTTGGGATGGTTGTCATCCTGCCATGATGCAACGTAGTCCCTCCCCACCCTCCCTTCTTGTCCCAGTCCAGAACAAACAGTCCTTCTCATGCCATTTTTCATACCCTTCACACTCTGCCACGCACATGCCATTGCCAGAGAGAAATGGAGCCCACTCAGCTCAGCTCTATTATTGTGAGCATCACAAACACCTCGCAACTTATTCTGCAGTGTTTTCAGGAGCAAGACAGGAGTTGCAGCACTGACGATTGGCATGTTACAGAGGCCACCTTGCTACAAGCCAAAGAACGAAACAATTCCCATTTGCTGCAGGCTGTCATGCACCATCTGCAGTTGGTGGAGTGCTGTTTCTGGTCCCAGGAAACAAGCAGTGGCTTGTGGAATCACATCATTATGAAGGTGTGGGATGATGAGCAATGACTGCAGAACTTTCAATTGCAAAAGACCACTTACTTTGAATTTGCATGAGCTATCCCCAGCACTGAAATGCATGAATGCTTGCTTGAGACCAGCTTTGACAGTGGAGAAGAGAGTGGCCATCGCTCTATGGAAGGTAGCAACACCAAACTGTTACCGGTCAGCTTGGAATCAATTTGGAGTTGGTAAATTCACCGTGGGAGCAGCTGTGATTCAAGTGTGCCGGAAATAGTGGAAAGCTTTTCCACAATGGGGTTCCCAAACTCTGTGTGTGTGCGTGGGGGGTGGGGGCTATAGATGGTATGCATATCCCTATTTTAGCCCCGGACCACCTTGCCACAGATTACATACACCAAAAGGGATATTTCTCAATGGTGTTGCAGGCCCTTGTGGATCACAGGGGATGCTTCACTGACATCAGTGTGGGGTGGGCTGGAAAGGTGCATGATGCACGCACTTTAAGAATTTAGGTCTGTTAAAAAAGATGCAGGCGGGCACTTTCTTCCCTGAATAAAAAATAAATATTGGCTATGTTGAAATGCCAATAGTGATTCTGGGTGATCCTGCATACCCTTTTCTTCCCTGGCTAAGGAAGCCCTACACTAGGCACCTGGACAGCGACAAGGAGCATTTTAATAATAGGTTCAGTAAGTGCAGAATGGTGGTGGAATGTGCATTTGGATGTTTAAAGGCACGCTGGCAAAGTCCACTCACTAGGTTCGACCTCAGTGAAAAAACATCCCAATAGTTACCTCTGCCTGCTGTGTGCTCCATAATGTCTGTGAGACAAAGGGGGAAAAGTTCCCATTGGGTTGGGTTGTGAAGGCAGATAGGCTGGCCACAAATTTTGAGCATCCAGATGCCACTGCAACACTGAGAGCCAATTACAGACTGCTGTGCCTCAGAGAAGTACTGAAAAACTGCTTTTGTAAGGAGACACAACAGTAACGTGCGCTGCTTATCTGTGCTGTGCTTTCACTTCACATCCTCTACCCATCTTCCACCAAGACAGTTCCCTCCTTTCCTCTCTTTATTATCTTCTTACCAATAAATAAACTGTAATGAAATATGAAGCAGTATGTTTCCCCACCCAACTTTCCCCCTCCATCTCTGATCCATTATCTCCCCCCCACTCCCTCCTCCCTGTATTGCCTTTTTATCAGTCAATAAAGAGTAATGAACTGTAAAGCAGTACTTTCTTTATTGGTGATCCTTCACAGAGGGGGGAAATGGAAGAAAATGGAATGTTCCACACGTTTTGTGTGGGGCCAAGGATACAGAGCCCATTTTGGCTCTGCACACACAAGAGAATCACACATCCCCACTCCTTAAAGAGGCCATCGCCACATTCTGCTCGTCTCAGCTGGTGAGGAATGCAGCATGTACTGCATCCTGCTCAGCCTCCGCCTAGACCGCTTTGGGGTGGGGCTAGTAAAGAATGCTTTAGCTCCGAGTCTTGCAGGGGCTGCAGAGGAAATCTGTCTTGCTGCTGAGCTTCCTGAAGCTCAACCAGACACCTCAACATGTCTGACTGATCACGCCTTATACACAGAATCTCTTCTTGTGTTGAATGCTTCTACTCCTGTGCTGCCTTCCTGTTGTCCATGTCCATGTTCAGTTTGCCAGATAATGAATCCTCCACGCTCTTAGCTCTGTGTCAGCAGCCCTGGAGGCATTCATTAGCTCATTAAGCATGTCATCCTGGGTTTTTTTTTCTGCCTTCTTATCTGTGACAGGAGCTCGTTCAGTGAGAGGGAAGCAAAGCCCAAGGTACCCATTGTTAACTCCTTCCATGGATGAAAACCAATGTTACAATGTAAAAATAAGTCCCCTGAACATTCCTAAGGGAAGGCTACAACCGCATACCATTGTCTGATTATTGCAGGGGTTGGAGTGCCGTTCCAGCCATGGTAGTAAGGGGCGAGTGCATTTATGTTAGGAAAATCCCAGGTACCCATGCTGCACAAGTCCATCCTCCCTAGAGTAGCATGGATGTTGGGCTCCCAATTGATCAGGCTTTTAACAGGCAGTAGAAAGGGTGAGTGGTAGGTACGGGTTAACCATCTCTGGAGGAAAAAATGGGAACCCATTTGCAGTTGCCCAAGGGCCATGGCAACAACATCCTGTTTAGTGACTTGTGGTGTGCTGAACCAAGAAACCATCCCCGGCTGTGCAGTAACTCACACTTTAAAAAACTTTCTTGGTCAGGTACTGTAAATGTGTACCATCTTTCCTAGGTAACCATCAGCCTGCTAAGGGTCACACAGGCAGGAAGGGAGGATTTGCTGCAAGCATCTGTCTACAGGTCTGGCACTTATGTTGCTTTGCTGTGTTCTACGATGATGCCTGCATAATTAATAACAGAGGGGTGGGGGAAAGTGTCCTATCACAGTGGAAGAAATAAGGCTGCTCTCCCAAGAAATCTTTGCCAAAGGATTGCAGAGTACCTACATGAAAGCTTCCTGGAGATATGCATGGAGGATTCTTGGTGCATCCCTGTACACATAAATAATCTTTCCCGGGATGAACCCAGTGCTTAAGCACACCAAGTATGAGGAAGCACAGCCTCACCACCACACACACCACTTTTTCCCACTGGTACAAGATTCTGCACAAGGGATATAACCAAAGGCATGCAATTTTCAGAGCATACTCACTAGATGTGCATTCTCTGGCATCCCAGTCAGTCACGGGTTCCTGCGTTGGAGAGGGTTGCTCATGTGTTGCAAAAAGCTCCTGGATTTCAGGGAGAAGTATTACCCCACTCACCTGTCCCCTGTTCTCCTCCTCCTCATCCACGTACTCACCCTCATTCATCTTGGCCTTGGATTCCCCTGAGGTATCAGCGCTGCATGATGACACAGTGGTGGGGTCTCCACCAAGAATCGCATGCAGCTCTTTGTAAAAGTGGCATGTTTTTGGTGAGGAGCCAGAATGGCTGTTAGCTTCCTTAGTGTTCTGATAAGCCCGCCTCAGCTCTTTGATCTGCATGTCCCTGTTGTGCCCTTTCTTCAACATGCCACAAGATATCTTCTCATCGATATCCAGATTTCTTTTGCTTGCTTGGAGTTTTGCTAGAACAGACTCTTCACCCTACAGACCAATGACATCCAAACCATCAGGTCGAGTTCAGCCTGGAGCGCGTTTGGGGCGTGCAGTCACCCTGAGCAGCTGTGCTGGCAAGCTTTGTCCACACTGACCAAACAGGAAATGGGAATTCAAAATTTCCCAGGGCTTGCAGGGAGAAGCCATTTCCTGTTTACATGGCCACAGTGCAGCAGAGTGTGAATGTGCAGAGCGGTCAGAACAGAGTATTATGGGATATCTCTTGTAGGCCAATGACGTCGATTTACATTGTACTCTGCCTACACGGATGCTCATTCGACCCACCGAATTTGACTTCAGCTCTAGGCCACTTGCAGAGCTTGTTTTATTATGTCGAATTTTACCACGATTTAGGTCAGTGGAACTGACATGCCAGTGGAGACGCATACTTTAGGTGGTCGACGTAAGCTGAATTACGGTGACCTTCATTGTAGACCAGGCCTAGGTCACTCTGTAACTGTTCTTCCAGGTGGTGCTGGCAGCAATAAGGGCTGGGTTCAGTATCTAGGGGTTTGCCTTAAAATTATAAAAGAGAACCTGTTCCAGCCCCAGCTCCAGCTCGGAAACCTACAAAAAACTCAATACCTCCACTGAGCACATCTAATAGGCAGTATGCCCCCACTAGCAAGCACTCTGCATAACAAAACGAAACTTCTTTAGTAAGGGGAAAGGGAACACAGCATTAATTTGTGAAAACATAGAAACAATAATGCAAAATTATGCAAACGTGAAGTAAAACCCCCACCACCCATAGCATATTAGGCAGCGTCCTTTGCCTTGGTTTCCCACCTTGCAGTATGAAAGTCCAACAGACAAATGTCCCTTCACTGCATTGTGTCCCCTTTCTCACTGCTGCACATTGTTAATGTTTTGTTGTTGGAGGTCAGACAAGTCCCAGAGTCCAGGGATGCATTCAGATGGGTACAACTTCAGCCTCTGGGGGGGAAGCGTTATCTCCACCACTATTACAGCTGCTGCTTTGCCAGCCTCTATCATCTACCACTGCCCACCAGATTTGGCTTTCATTTACATTTGGATCGCTACGAGACCACTTAGCAAGCAAGGCTACAGTTATGATGACCTCTCAATTAGGTCATGTTCAGTACAGTTCTGTTGGCTTTTAGTCATACAGTAAGGATAACAACATTTCATTACCCCTATATCCAAGACTTAAGTGAATTTTAACTCAAAACACACAGAACTGGTCACTGTGGCAAAGCATATGTGTCAAGACAAAGAAGGTCTGCTCAAGTGGTCTTTTCTTTTAGTTCCTCAACGGATGGCAGCAAAGAGTTCATTCAGACCACATGCTTACTTGAGTTATTTGTATTACAGTAGTGCCTAGAAGTCCTGCCCAAAATCAAAAACACATTGCATTAGCTACCATATAGACACATGATAAAAGAGAATCCCCACTCCAAAGAGATCATAATATATAGACAAGATTGCTGAATAGGTTTTTCTCACCCACCTACTAGTTTGCTAGCTGAGGTTACTGCACAAAACCAGCCAGGGAAAGAACAGGCATAAACTGCAGGTGAAAAGTTTCTTTAAAAAAAATTAAAAACTCACCTCCTTTGCAACCCTGCCCTATGGAAGGCAACTCTACTCTGACTCCTCACTGCACTCAACCCTATGGTAAATTACTTTTACTGTACCCTATGGGCTACTTGGTTCTCACACATTGAGAATGAGTCGAACTGAGGAAAACATTTTCTTGGGGCTAGAGTGAGGTGATCTGATCATATTCCAAGAGAAGTACAGGCGCATCCATCCATCCTCTTACAGTCAAAAGATGTAAGAAATTACTACTGTACATAGAATAAAGTAACTTGTCATTGGATGGATTTATTTTTAAATTTTTACGTTCTAAACTGTGGCGTATGGAGCGTGTGCTCATTGTCCATGGAGAGCTGGGTAAGCATGTGACTCTGGCTCTCCCTGCTTTCTGCTGTGAGATCACATTATGTGAGGGTAGGATGGAGCAGGGGTAGGGATGGGGGGAACAGAGAGTGGGCAGGACAACAAAAATAACTCCCTGCCATCCTCACTGTACATATTACATCAAATAAATTTATTCACACTGATTAACTGATGTGCATCCTACATTACCTTAGAACTTGGCCCAATGATGCCCCAGGATATACCATAGCAATATTTCATAACGTTGCAGCCTAAGTTAGCCTCTATTTTACGTTCTGTACTTCCACAGCATTGTGAAGTGGTGTTATAAGTATATACCAAGGTGATGCTAGATTTTTTTCATATATTTAATATGATTATAATATCAACAATCCCTTATTAAGATTTATTGTTTCATTTTCTAGATTAAACTTCTAATAATATAATTCAGGCAATTTTGTGAATTTAGTATAGAGACATTTATTAATTTGTAATAACAGAGAATCTATTACTTTAGAAATACTGTCTGGCATACTGTAATTAAATTTAATTTATAATAATTTAAATATGATCTCTATAGATACATCAATGTTTAGATGCCCATCTCAAATGAGCATTGTGAGTAGGAGGTGCAGTCCACTGTTGCTGTATATTTTGCCACAGATATCATTAATGGTTAGAACTTTTCAAAAGTTACACTTTAAAGCAGTGTAATTCTTGTTGAAGGCTGGTTTAAAAGAAGGCCAAGCAATGTGAATGTTATAACATATATAACATGTGAATATATATATATATATATATATGTGAATATATGTATATATATAACATGTGAATGTTAAAATGAATTAATGAATTTCCTGAAGAACAGTTTCAAACTGCATAGTGGTAGTGATATGACAGATGGAAAAAGTGTTGACTTCAATTTAAGTATATTCTAAGATGACTAAATGTATTTAGTTAATAGCTATGAAAATGAAGTACTAACAACTTAAAAGTAAATGCCTTTCATACATAATACTACTCGTATGCACCTCACTACATTTAATAATAAAAATACTGAACTGTGTGTATGTTGACTGTTACATTTGATTTCCAGTACTGAAATTAGCACATACGGGAATTCAATAAATACTAGTTCATCTTCCAAAACTTTGCACTGCATTCAGGAAGGAGCTCCTGTATCACGAACCAGAGACTACGTCACAGTAAATGAATGGTGGCAGCAAGTGCAGGTCATTGGTAACATACCACCCTGACATGCTGCTTCTGCTTTTAAAAAAGTGGTATAAGACCTATTGGTTGGTACAAAATGGTTGGCTGTGCAACTACTGCATAGCTAATTATATTCTCAATAGTAATTATCACTTTTACAATGTCACATCTTCCAAATGCTGCACAAACAACTGATTTGATCAGTAAACACTACTTCTCTTTCATTCTCCAGTCTCTTTAATATTCTTAATTTTTTATTTAAATCCTTAAATAATTAAGAAATTTCTTGTTTTCATTTTTTAGTAAACTATTATTATTGAAAAAGATAAGAAATAAGGAATGAATAATGTGTGATGGGACGTCTGCTCCAGACGGGCAGAGAAGGGGTTAAAAAACAGTCTCCGGAGACTGCGCAGGGGGCAGCCAATCGGAGAGGCTGAATGGAGCAGCCACTCAGGGTCAGAGGGCTCACATAAAGGGGACTTGCAGGGCAGAATCAGTCAGTTGCTGCAGGGAGCCTAAGGGAGAGGACTGGGTTCTTGGAAGTCTGCAGGAAGGTAGGACCTCTCATAGGGCAACTGCTAGCAGGGACTGAGGGAGCTAAAGATAGTTCCTGGCTGGCTGCTGGGACTTGCAGGCTCAAAGCCCTGAGAAGAGGACCAAGAAGGTGCTGGGATCACAGGGAAGTGGCCTAAGGAATTGAGGCAGCACTAGAGGAGATGTAAAGGAGAGGCAGCAGGAGGCTGCTAGCTACAGAGTCCTAGGGCCATGGACAAGACTTGGAGTAATGTGTGGGCCCAGGTTCCTGCCTATTTGCCACTGGGGAAGTGGTTGGACTGGGAGATACTCCCTCCCCTGGAACGGGGAAAATACAGATGGTGTCATGGCTGAAGGGCTGGGGCATGAAGAGGATGCTGTGGGACTTGGATTCAGATGGGTCTGCAGGTGCAGACAATGATGGGAGAGATACTACAAGGAGAGGGTGCATCGACTGAGACAGCCTGCAGGAGGCACCACTCTGTTGCCTTAATGACTGCTCATTAAAACAAGTAATGTTGATATATTTTCCTCATTGTTTTTTACAAATAAATAACAAATTAGTAGCTGTTTTCCCTTTTGCTGTGTATTTCATATTAAATGATATTGATGAACTGTTAAAAGGCTTTGTCTGAACAAGCTGTAAGCTGCACTCGTAGAAACTGGACTGCAGTGGTGTAAACTGTCTATGCTAGGGATTTGCACTGGGATAACTAAGCCAGTAGTTTAAAAAAAAATTCAGATCTTGACTTTCCCTGACACTAAGGCCTCTTTACATCATGCTGGTAAGGAATTTATATCCACCTCAAGTCCCTTTATGTTGCTAGAGTGGTATGATTAGGCCTTAGTGCAAAGGAGAATCAGTCCCTAAGTGTAGGCAAGGCCTAAATGGCATCAATTTCAATAAGCTTTTATATATTTTGTCATGTTGATGGAGAACTAAGGGTTGGGTTGGTTTCAGCTATCAATCTCTCTCTGCTTGCATCTCATCAATAGGTTGGTCTCACTTGCTACTTGAATTCATGCATATGTAGTCAATGTCATTATTCTGCATAATAGAAATGAATGGAAGCTTGACTTCCGGGAGTGCAGGATCAAGCCCTAAATACATATATAATAGGAGACATGCTGCCAGAGATATGTATGACCCTATGCTTAGATAAGGTGGTTTTTAGGGTTTCTAAATTTTCCTTGTAAAACTGTCTAGTCTGCTTTTCAGGAATATTTAATTTCTACAAATATTCATAAGTAGATGGGAATGTTCTTATGTGATGAATTAAAATTGGTTAAGTCTCCTTAAAGGAAATTTGTAAAATGTTTTCCAGGTTAAAGCCAGAGATACTTGAATTGTTTGTCAGGTGATTTTGATTTATGATCTGTTGAATTATGTAGCTTTCACTGTCCTAAGGCTATAAGAATGGCATAGAAAATCTCTTGCTTGCTTTGTAATCTTGAAATAAATTGCTTCTGGATATAGTTGACCTCACTTTAAGTGACTTGATATTTGGATTGTTGAAAAGATTGTGTTAACCTTAATATTTATTATGATTTTTATATGTATTCTTTTGTCATGATGTAAGTAAGGATATTAATTATTAAATATTAATCAGTTCAAGCTTATGTCAGGTGAGGGGAAGTCAGGCAGAAAAATGAACTAGCTCTAGCCAAAGGGGTTTAAATGGAATGACTTAACACTGGGGAAGGAGGGTGAAATAATAAATAAATCCACTAATAAATGAGGAGGAAGGGAATGAAATGAACGACTAAGGTAGTGACCTCTTTAAAATATCTTTAAGAAAAATAAAAGCTCTTGTCAATTAGGAAGTAATTAAGACCATGAAAAATATCAGATGAGATAATACAAGAAAACTTGAACATGCTTCTCAGAATGGTTTATCTATGTTCAACATCATGTGATGTTGAACGTATCTGACTACCTCATGAAACTGCTGACAAGTAACTATGAGAAATGCCACCGCTCACCTCTGCATTAGTGGGGGGAGACAGAGGGAACTTCTGGGTCCTGGGTAGAGTGAGAGGAAGGAAGGAGCAAGCTCTGCTATTCCAGAGCCTTCTCCATGCCCTGTACAGAATGCACATGGAGATAATGCCCAGACAAAGACAAAGTGGAAAAGGAGGAGTGATTTGTTTTTGTTTTCCCCACCAAATTCTGCTGACCATTGGCCAGGTTCTGGAGAGGAGAGCTGATTGGCTTTAGAGATCCTCATCCCTCCTGCTATATGTAAATGAGAGGGAGTGGTCCTCATGCTTCTTAGGATGGGACCTGGAGGAATGTGAACCAGTTGGTTGCCAGAGTTTTTGGATACAGGGGATGCTGTGAGACAAAACACACAATCAGATATGATGTCCCTGAACTCTGCAGGGAAGATGAAGTACATTTGTCATATAGAGGGTACAATACATGGTGGGAGAACTTAGAGTTTGGTATAGGCAGGTTTCAGATACCAGACAGTGAGAAGGAGGTGCAGCCAAGCTGTTCACTAGCACCCCCAGTTGTCTGTGTCCAGGAGCCAGCTCCTGGGGTTAAATAGGAGCAGTGGAGACCTAAAGCCTTCACAGACCAAGGTAATGGTCATTTCTACCCTCATTCCTTCCCTCGGTGGGGAGGACAAGCGGAGCTAGGCTGAAGGGGTTTAATCTTTTATATCTGTTAAAGGGTATGAAGCCATTTAACACCTTAATGGAGCCAAATAAATACCTAGTATTTTATTGGGGGGATTTAGCCACCTCCTGATTAAAGTTGATGATGTAATACAGTTGCAGCCTGCCACTTTTCAATCCATTTGTCTCATTTTCCTTTGTGCATTCATCAGTCATAGATATCAGGGAGGTACCAGTAGATCAGAGAAAAGCAAATGGGAAACCAGTATCCAAAAAAAGAGAAACAGAGGCTGGCTTTACTATCTGGTAAATCTGATTTCAGTTCCTAAAAAACATAATAGAAAAATTACTCCAGAAAAACTAGGGCCAGATTCTCCAGTCATTTCTCTGTGCATGCAGTTCAGGAGAGGGATATAAAGGTGATATGTCATCTTTGCTGTACTCCAATCCTGCGGCTAATATGTGCTGGTCTGATCCTCTGGCATAATCCTCTGACTGGTCTATATTATGTTGACTGCAAATGACCTTCAGAATCAGTGCAATGGAATCAGCACATCCACTTCAGATACCTCCACTAATGAGGCTTGCACTGACCACCAGCTGCAAAGTGAATCTACTTATATTCTTGTGGAAAACAGAGGGAAGGAGGTGACAATACCACCTACTCTCTTTTTGGATGAATTTCCCTTAAGGGAAAGAAGAATTCCGCATCACAGAGGTCTAATGTATCACACGTACCCTCTACCATATTTGTTGGATGTGACCCTGTCATGGGTGACTCTCTCACTGCCCAACTGGTGTCTCCTCCTGGCTGCTCTGGGGGTTAGTTTGAGTCCAATGCCCCTGTCCATGGTCTACACACTGTCACTCCATATTTGCTTCCAACTATGGCCCATTTCTTGGCCTTCAAACCTCAGTGTCCACAATTCAGCCTTCTGGCTAGGTCACCATCTGTTTCCTCCTTTTAGGGGTGTGTTAGCAGAGGGCTATTGTCCAGCCTCTTCCCCAATGGAAAAGGAACCAGGCCTGCCCATTACTCTGGGTCCCAACCCAGATCCTGTAAACAGCAGCCTCCTGCTATGCCTCTTTAACTTCAAGCAATGCTGCTATATTTCCGTGGGCCGCTTCCCCGTGTGCACAGCACCTTCTTTGCTCTCACCTCAGGGAACTCAACTTCTCAGTCCACAGCCAGCCAGGAGCTCCCTCTTGCTCTTCCAGTCTCCCCCAGTCCTTGCTAGCAGCTGATCTGTGCAAGGTGCTTACCATTCTCTCAGCCCTCCAAGTACGCCATCCTCACCCCCTGAGTTCCCAACAGCAGCTGACTCACTCTGGCCCTGCAGCTCGTTTTATGTGAGCCTGCTGGGCCCTGATTAGCTGCTCCTTGCAGCCTTTCCCTGATTGCTTCATGTGCAGCCTTTCTAGCCCACTTGGAGGACTCACCTCCACATCTCCCCTTGAGGCAGGGCATGGTTAATTCTTTCTATGTCTGTGTAGAGTAGGCATCCTAATCCAGGTCTAAAAAATATATACAGCAAAGGAACAAGAATTATTTAGGGTAGTACAAAGTGGAATAGCTGGAAGTAAGAAACTGGAATTAAGAAAGTGCTATGTGCTTTACTAATTATGGATCCTTAAGCAATGTTATATTTCTGAGTTATGTAGTGCCTCACATCTCAAAGCACTTTCCAAACTATATTTACACCAATGCTCAGATGTAGCCACCGAAAGAGAAGACAATAACCAACAAAGCACATAAAGGATGAAGGGCTGAATTAATCTGTCAGGATTTGATTCTGTGGTTCCAGGAAGTCTAATTATTTG
Source organism: Mesoclemmys tuberculata (assembly GCA_007922155.1). Lineage (NCBI taxonomy): Eukaryota > Metazoa > Chordata > Testudines > Chelidae > Mesoclemmys > Mesoclemmys tuberculata. Next base: position 59,786,193 of record ML675604.1, on the reverse strand, counting down.
ACTAAACCATCCCTATATGATATGGACAAACTTCAGATAAGAGCAACAAATATATATCTAGGAATATCTGAAATATCAATAGAGGAATTATTTTGCTAGGGTAGAACAAGAAAGCAACAGGAAGAAATCGGGGAAAATTAGCTTGAGTATCAGGAAAACTTGCAACCCTGACATAAAAGAGGAAAGAAAATAGGGGTGATGCCATCATAGGGTCTATTATAGTCCACCAAATCAGGAAGAGAAGGTAAGAGGCATTTCTAGAACAGTTTCTAGAAATATCTAAAACAAGACCTGCTAGTAGTGGGGGACTCTAACTACCCAGACACCTATTGGAAAAGTAATACAGCAAACACACCATTTCTAATAAGTACTTGGAATATACTAAGGATAAATTTTTGTTTTGGACAGTGGAGGAAGTAACCAGATGGTCAACCATTTTAGGCTTGATTCTGACCAACAAGAAGGAACTGATTGCATTTCTGATGGGGGAAGGCAATTTGGGTGAAAATGATTGATAGATTTCATGATTCCAAGGAAAGAAAGGTGTGAGAAAAGCAGAAGGACCATGGACTTCAAAAAAGCAGACTTTAATAAACTCCGAAAACTGGTAGCTAAGGTCCTATGGAAGAAAATCAAAGAAATAAAAGATATGAGGAGAAATGGCCATTTCTTGAAGGCAATATTAAAGGCACAATGGCATACTTCCAATGTGAAAGAAAGATAGGAAGGACAATGAGATAAAAAATGGCTCCATCAGAAGCTCTTTAATGACCTGAAAAATCACTAAGGTGGGTACACAACTGCTTTGAAAGACCATACTCAGAGTAGTTTTCAATGGTTTGCTGTTGGACTGGGAGGATGTGTTTAGTGGGGTTCCACAGAGGTCAGTCCTGGGTCTGGTACTGGTCAATATTTGTATTAATGACTTGGATAATGAAGTGGAAAGTTGGCTTATAAAATTTGCATGATGATGCTAAACTGTGAGGGGTAGCAAGTGCTTTGTAGGACAAGATTAGAATTTAAAACTATCTCAAGGGAGACCTGTCAGATGGAAATAAAAGAGCTGCTGGTTATAGCAGAGGTGGTGAAGGAAGGTATGTGCTAACATACTTCACACCAGACTACAAAGGAGTGTCTGCAGGGCCCTATGCCCTCTCCCAGAGGGAAGCTCGGGAGACCTGCAGAGAACTAGTGCTTCCCCAGCCAGAAGAACACCAGGACCTTCCACTGGAGTTTGGCCAGGATACCTGAGGGCAGGCTCAAGGCTTTGAACTTTTGCCAGAGAATGAACAGGGCCCACGCATTGATATCCAGTGCCCACCCCAAAGGGAAAGGTAGCAGTGCAGCCCCATCCATTGCTGCAGCTGGTCAGACAAACTAGCCTCTAGGTCAATCCAGTTAACCAGCAGGGAAGGATTGGTGGCAGAAAGACAAAAGCCAATTTATAGAGTAGCAGACTTGCCTCCCACTGGATGGCATGGAGTGTGTGTGGGAGGTGGCCCACCTGCCAGTGCTCTTGACTCAGCTGGAGTAGGCAGCTGAATAGACAGTTTAGCAAGTCTCCAGGTCTCTGAAGTTGCTTGGGTTCTGGGCCACAATGAGCACATTGTCAGGATATGCTGAAGACCACCTATAAATCCAGTTCCCCGAGCACAAAAGCCCGTCATCAATGTGCCACCCAGGACTAGGCACTCATGAAGATCCAAAGAACTGAGAAAAGTGGATGTATACTGAGAATGGTGCACCCATTACAAGCAGGCTGTAAGAACCTGCATGGCTAAAACTTAGGACCATGGAGGTCCTGGGGTGCTAACATCCACATCACCAAAAGAGGCTTAGGCTGGGCATCCCTGGGAGAACCACCTAAAGCTAGGCTTGGCAGGAAGTACCACCCCACAGGGCCTGAGTAGCAGCCCCTCATAGCCCACTGATTGGCTGATACCACCGTATAAACCTGGAAGCCATGTTGAAGAGCTGTCAGGTTGCCTGTCTGCTTCTGCTTCAGACCCTACTAGCAATAACCCATACAGTCCAGTTTCCAGCACTGGTTTATCCTCACCTTCACTCTCTGATTGCTGTCTGTAACCTGGCACCCACCCCCAACCTCCTGATAACCTTATCTTGCCTGCCACCTGACTCTGGATTTGCCTTCTGGTCTGTCTTGGACTCTGACCTCCTGGCATCTGATCCACCTAACTTCCAACTCCTGCTCTGACCACTAGATGAGACCACCAACATCCTGGTTGTGACACTGTGGCAATTTTAGGCACCTGCAACCCCATGCAATTAGTGGGGGATTGAAATGCAGGTCTGGCCTGTAAGGGCCTTCTGGCTAGTCTTCTGTTTGGCCTGCTCTCTGCTGGGGAGCTCCATTGTCAAGACAGCCCTACTACCCATCTCCAGCTTTTACCTGACTCCTTGGCAGCTCTGGCACCTCCCTTGCCCAGTTTCTGCTGCAGTGCAGAAACCCACCTCTGAGAGCCTTCCTCCTTCCCTTGCTGGCTCTGGGGACATTCTGTGGCTGGGAGAGGAAAGGGGCTGCTTGGCAACCAGGAAGCTCAAGGGCCTGAATTGCTAGGGGCCAGCTGGAGCTGGGTAGTAGGTTCTGGTTGATACTTCCCTTCCCCAGTTTTAAGACAGAGCTAAAATTACTCAGTTGAGAGTCCTTGTCTCTTCTCAGTATCCACTAGAACTGAATCACTGATATGCTGGTCTATGAACAGAGCCTTAGATCTGAGGGAGAGACACTGCTGTTGTGAAAGACAGCACAGAGAGTAGCTGCAGTGAGGTTCACCACTACATAGTGAATTCACAAAGATGAAATCTCTAGGTGATGGGACCTCAGAACATGGTATTGTGGCTAAAGGCAGCGTGGTGCAAGAGATGGCAGCAAAGGTGATCCTCTCTGCCGCAAGTCCTACAGGAGTGATTATTAATAGCTGGGTTAGGTAGTTGTGATGCTGTGAAACTGGGCTGGATCTGACCAAGGAATCAGAAATGCAGAGACAGCAAGAGGTGGTGACAGTGAGAGGTGGTGGTGGTAGCAAATCTTCACTGGCCCATCCCCTCCAACCACTGGCTCCTCATCTCAGGCCCAGCCTCTCTGACAAGTAAGTACTAGTCTCATCCTGCTGTCCCCATCTCCCCAGTTGTGCCATTCACTCTGTGGGATGGTTCTGGTCAGAACTAGAGCTGTGGGAGGCTTGAGCATGCTCAGTGATGACAGAATCTTTAGAGAATTTAGCTGTTAAACTCTATGAAGTCTCTATCAAGAATTTCTGTACTGCAATTTTTCATCCGATTATAATTTGACCAAACATGGATGGATTTTGAGGACAGCAAAATTCACAACATTGACACATAGAGCACCCTCCTCCTAAATTTCTAGTCCCTGTTCCAAAGCACGGGGGTTCTAGAACTTTCCAAGGAAAAGGTCACAAGATTTTTTTTAATGTACTTACATATAATTAGATATGGTTCCCCACCTGTTGGTTTGACTCATAATCCTCAATCAGCATTTCTTCAGTCTGGTGATACATCCTTTTGCCAGTGAGTCTGATTGATCCACTCTTTACGTTGGTGGTCTTCTGGCTGAAAATCCTAGCTCAACATCTCTACTTCTAATAGCTTTCTTCTCAATTGGACCCTTCAGAGACTTAAATAGGATCAAATTTGGTTGCTAGAAGGCAAAAGGGGAGGAGCAGCTGTCCACCTTCTTTCTTTCTTGTTCGCAGTGTTGTAGCTATTTTGGTCCCAGGATATGAGAGACAAGGTGAGTGAGGTAATATCTTTTATTGGATCAACATCCACTGGTGAAAGATATAAGCTTTCAAGCTCCACAGAGCTCTTCTCCAAACTCACTCAATTCTTTCTCCAGGTCCTGAAGAAGCTTCAAAGCTTGGTCTGTCTTCATCAGAACTTGGCCCAATAATAGATATTACCTCACCCACCTTTGTCTTTTCTTTATTCATGTCTAGCATGATAAATAACAATTTAGTGTTTATGTAAATACAAGTTTTGTTCCTAAGTCCCCCATTTATCTCAATTTATCCCTATAAACAAAACTTTCCAGAATTCTCGCTTCAGTGCACACATGTTCATAGCCCATTTTTTGTAAAATTTGTTCCCAGTGTTTGGCTCATTATGAATCAAAGGAGAGAGCCTGCTATATATTAGGATGGAAATGTTCATACCAAAAGTTCCATTTACTTTTACAATACCTCCCATCCAGTACCATACTAGCAAACATCTTTTTCCATCAACAGAACTAACTTTGCCTATTCTTACCATTTTCTTTATCTCTGATCATCTTACTCGGAGCAGATGTCATATATTTCCTAAATCTGAACCGTCATAACTTTTATGCATTCCCAGCTGCAATATTGTTCCCTTTCATGGGCACAGAGTAATCAGTTTCCATTTTTTCTTTATTGAACCCATTCAAAAACCAATGCAGTTTCCCTCTGGAAAATTAATGTTTTGTTTTGCATATTATTGAACTGTTCTAGCACTGGGAAAATACCTTTTACAAAAATATTTGTATATATTTATGTTCAAGTGACTCTTCCATTGTGAAATATCCTGTACTAATATTATTAGTTCTGTAAAAGTGATATAAAAATTGTGTGGTGGAATTTTAATGGAAATACTTTAAATTTATGGTTTTAGTTTCTCTTTAATTTCAGTGAAGATATTTGGAGGAGTTCAAAAAGTGACATTTTTGCAAATAGTTATTTACTTTAAATACACTTTTTTAAATTGTTCCAGCTAATGATGAGGTAAAAGCAAAAACTGGGTGTTTAAAAGATTAAAAAGGCATGATTCAAAAGACCAGCTAATAATATTAACAGTGGTATATGGTACAGGAACCATAACAGTCAGCACAAAGCAGTACAGAAACTGGAACATATTAAAACATACACACCTGCTGAAACCAGTCAACCATTAATTTAGCCTTAACAGAGCTAACATGGTGACTTCATGCAGTAAGTGTTGATTCACAAACCATTTAGATACTATTTACTCTCAAAATCCACTTAGTATATGTAGGGTTTTTATACATTTACATTCCCTAAGGAGCCCTCCACTTCTTATATGCAACTGCTTCAATCTCATTTCTGTGGTTTTGAAGAGTGATATGTGTAGAAGGGGTGGAGTTAGCTAAAAACAAAACTGGCTCTGCTGAAAGAAGGGAATTATAATACAACTATATAATTAAAAGTACATTTACAGAAAAGTGGGTTAATGTTTTGGGGCATGCTAAGCTTTGGATCAGTAAAAAAAGCTTTGTAGTTGTAAGGAAAGTAAAGAAGCTGTTACTGAAAATACAATTGCATGTTAGTGTTATCTTTGACAGATTTCTAAGTGGTGACCAGGTTGGCCATTCAAATTCCTTCACCCAGGCATGACTGATTTACTATTTTTGTCTGAATAATGCTATTGACTGTCTTGCTGTGGACTACTTCATCCAAAACACACCCACAAATTTACATTCAACACAATGACAACATTCTTGACTTGAACAGCTTCAAAGCCCTAATGCAACAATTCAGCCCAGGTGTAAGGGGATACAAACTGCCATCTATTTCAGTGTGCCTATTTACTCCAGGTCTGAATTTGATCCAGTGTCTGGCAAACAATTAAATAATTCAGCCCAGTTACAGTCTTATTTCACAAGCCTTGTACAGCTGCCTGTATTGTGAATATAGCTGCTTTCCCTATTCCTTCCCTCTAACCCCAGGTACAAGGTTTCTCTTTTGATGGAATGTGTTTGGAAAAAATTTTAAAAATACATTCAATAAATAACACTTTGTCATTCAAGCCACATATTTTTGAATTGCTGTAGAACCTTTGTTTAGATTCAGATGACTATATAATTCAATCCAGTGGAAAACCACTATTTCACTCTATTACAGCTGCTTGGAGAAGGAGAGGAGTGTCTTGGCCTCTCCTGGGGATGGGGAGGATATCTCTCTGATGGATGGCTTTAGAGAAACAAACAGAAAGGCTAGATGGATACTTTGGAAGTCATTCAGCCCCACTTTGAAAATTACTATAGAACTTCTTTGTACAGCCACACAGAGTAGAATTGTTTAAGTGCCATTACATCATTTCACAATGCAACACAGCATGAAGTAACTGTGATGTGATTGGAGCAGCTGATATATATCAAATCATTTGACAAAAGGGGAAGTGTAGTGGAAAATCAAATGGACGTGTTTGGACAGTAGAAGTGAACAGAACAAATAGTGAATATGAATGTTTGCTCAGCATCATTTTTTACTTTAAATTGCCTTATAGTAGCCCCAACTCATGCTGAAGATATGGGGTTTGGTCTTATTCTTTCAACCCTGTCTGACACCTGCTAATGAATAGAGTTTGACACTCAGATACCATGGTGATGGGTGTGGTGTCAGAACCTGAATAGAATGATTCTTGTCATGGAATTGTGAGGTTCTCTTTGCTGTTCCTGCTCATTCAACCTGTTCCTGTTTCTAGCCAACTGGGACAAAAGCAGCAGGGTTCAACATCAGAGTCCTCCTATAGGATCCTAGAATCATCCATCCTGATTCCTTTGGGCCAGTTGTAGCAGCACTTATACCCTACAACATCTTGGATCACTTCCAATCTGACTCTAGACCTGGAAGTGGCATGGAAAGTATGACAGTCATTTTCCTCGATGATTGTCTCAGAGATATAAATGGAGATGCTAGAATTGTTGGGTCTACCACTAGTTTCTGAAACCATTTAGTGTAAGGTACTGCTGGCCCACCCTGTGTGATTTAGCATGAGTATCCAAGTATGATGGGGTATTCAAGTCCAACACTGGGCCAGAAAGGATTAAACAACACTTGTGGGCCCAGGTGGCCTCGCCCCTCCAGCCATGCAAACCATGCTCCAACTGGAGACAGGGTTGGAAAGGGAGCAACCCGGCTCAGAAGGCAGAGGCTGGAGACAAATACAGACCTACACTGAAAGCTCCTGACAAAAGGGGCTGGAGAAACCTCCCTGAGTGAACAGGATTATGTGCTGAGTCTTATTGGGGCTGACAGTTTGGTGTCTTATTCATTTTTCCTTAGCTGGGACCAGAAGCTGAGGGAGGAAGGTGGTAGTAGGAAATGCCCCAGGCAGGCTAGCTCAGAGGCCCCCTTGGAGACCAAGAACTGACCTTCCCAATGGCTATTGTTTGCCCCAGCTAAGAGGTTCACAAGGCGCACACTGAGTTTGCCAGGCTCCACCAGGGGAGCTGAGTCCCCCTAATTGAAATTGCCTGATCCAACATGGAGTCCTGATGATAGTTTGACACGATGTACCAATCCTGCACTGGGCCAATGGGGGTGGCACCGCTTTACACTCAGAGCACCTTGTGACCTGCTCTCACAACTTTTCCTCCCCTCCCCCCAAATTTCTCTGAAATGATGCCCCAATAGATAAGAGTAAGTGGTTCCCATTTAACAAAACCCTAGTGTAATAGGGTCCTTGGTGAACCAGATGTCCTAGTTGTTAAACCCAGCCAATTCTGGGGGGAAGTGGTAGGGAAGCCCAGGCCCACCCACTATATCAGTCTCTGACCCAGAGCCCTATGAAGCAGGGATATTCCCAGTTAAGGACTCAAATTTTGGTTTCTACTATATTCTCTAGATCCTACTGAAACGTTCAACCTGGGCATCTCCTCTGTCAGCAGCAGCTTAGCATCCCAGTTAGTCTTCGCTGTTGGCTGGTCGTCTGCAGCACAGTCCAGATTCACAGCTCCCACCACTTGTAGAGTTGTAGCACCTCTGCAGGAGCTTTCAGCACATGTCCTTCCTCCTCCACAGCCAGACTGAGTTGGGCTGCCTCCTTTTTTTCTGTCCCTTCCATCTGGAGCATGCACAGCAGGGGTGAGGAGGCATGATCTTCTGGGCCCACAGTGATTGGTCCAGCCCTGTTGGCCTTGTGTGGAGTTGTTACCCCCATTACACACCCTCTTTTAAGTCAGGACCCAATGGTGCTCCTACCTCACCCTCCTCCCACCTGGGAAAAGAAGTCCGCATTTGCGTGGACTCACCCTGGGTGGTAAAGTACTTTAAACTCATAGGGCTAGAGGGAGAGGTACCCTCATAATCCTGGCATTGGTGTCCTTCATGGAGTGGACCCAGTGAAGGGGCAGATGTTCTGTGATGAATTGGAAAGATTCCCCTCCAGATAATAACACAGAGCCTCAGTGGTCCATTTCACTGTTCGTACCTCTTTTTCTATGAAGTATCTCATCTCATAAGTGACTAACTTTCTACTCAAAGTACCAGGTGTTCTTCTCCCTCACGTTCCTGTGATAGCACCAAGCCATGACCTACAGGTAGTAGTTTATCTCAATGTCTCAGGTCATCCTTGATCTTACAGATCATTGACTTCAGGGTCTCATTAAACCTCTCCACTAAGCCATCAGTTTGGGGATGGTAGAAAGACCTCTTCAGGGCACAAATGTTTACAGTTGCACAATTCTGCCATTAATAGGGATGAAATTTGGCCCCCCGATCTGTTAGCATCTCATTTGGTATCCCAACCCAGGTGAATATGAATGTGCACCCTGAGTTGACCAGACTGTTGCTAGGGTGCCATTGACCCACATAGTTTGGGTGGGCCACTTTTCCAGATCTGCATGCCTGCTGCCCAGGCCTGGCCATAATCAAGGTACATAAAGGGGTAATCGCATCTGAAGTAACCTTCCTGGTCACACTTGTTAAATCTGTCCTTCATTGTATCTGCTGCAGAGTTCTGTCATGATGGCCCAGGCCTATGAGATGGGGTTTCCTCCTCCCCGGGGCCTTGTGCTGGGGCTCTATGTAGCTCCTTGGTGGAGGGCCACTACACGTGGCCTAGGTCTAATCTGGGGTCCCCCTTCAGGTTTGTACTATCTCTCATGTGGGTCTCTCCTGCAGCCTCTGGGACTCTCTGGTTTAGGTGCCTGTAGCCTGAGATCCCCTGAGGCTAAGTAATCTTCCATCATGTGAGAGTTGTTGGGTTGTGTTGATGGACCCACTGCCTTTCTCCGGTGGGAAGGATTTGTGTAAACTGTTCCAGGCTGAAGGCCTCCACCACTTGAGGGCCTGCCAACTTCTTGGGGTCCAACCACCACCTGCAATAATCCTAGAGTCACTGCCTGAGGTCAAGCTCCTGGGGAATATTTCTCCCATTAAAGCTGCTGGTGGATAACCCCAGTTTAGTCTAAGATGACAGCCTTCACTTTGGCATAATTGAGAGCATTGGTAGGGTCTCGGTTCCAGTAGGTAGTTTGTGTGGGCCCAGCCAAGTATTGGGTCACTAGGGTAGCAGAGGCCTGTTCTGTGTTCTGGAGGCCAGCAGGCTGTGATGGTGACCTGCTTCAATGTGACCAAGAAGTTTGCTGCATCCTCTCCAGACCCCATCTTAGCCAGCCTCACCAGTAACTCTGTCAAAGTGTTCTCTGTTCCTCAGCTCACCCTGGTGGAGCACCACCATCTGCTAAATCAGATGTTGTTGTTAGATTTGGTGTTGTGCCACTAGCTCCCTGATCAACTGCTGCTGTTTTAGGTGCTGGGCCATCTGTTTTTGTTGAGTGGCCATTTGCTTTAGCAGAAGGGCCTGTTGCTGTTGGGCACCCTGCTGCTGTTGGATTTCCAGCCTCCACTTTAGTACATTGTCAGTATCCATATTGGTTGTGGAGTTTTCTTGCGTAGTCCTCCACTTGTTGGTCTTCACAGGGCAGAACCGCTCCCCAGGATCTTCACCATGTGCCATGTCAAGCATGGCTGCCCCCATTGGCCAGAGTGGGGTGGTACACCCTGTCACAAGATCGTCAGGACTCCATATTGGATCAGGCAATTTCAAATAGGGGGACTCAGACCCCTGGTGGGGCCTGGATAACACTATATATCCCTCCCGAGCCTCCTGGCTGCAGCAAACAATAGCTGTTGGGAGGCCTCAGAGCCTCTAGGCAGGGCAGAGTGAGCAGCACAGCAAAGCAATCTACGGCCCCTGAGCCTCCAGGCTGGAGCAGTTAATTGCAATTGGAGAGGAGGGAAGGGAACTCAGGCCCTCCCTATTTCACCAGGTTCACCAACCCAGAGTTCTATGAAGCCAGGATATTCCCAGTGAAGGGTTGAAGTATCACCTTCTACTAGCTTTCTACTTCCTCCCACTAGTTCTGTTTCACTCAAGTCACAATCTAACCATCACTCTTTGTTTCCTTCTCCTGTTCCCATTCCTTGTCTTTTTCTAGCTGACATGCTGTACTTAAAACCCTCCTCCTGATCCAGTCCTCCATGTCTTCACTTTCTCCCTGCTTTAATCTCTCATTAAAACACACTTTATCCATGAAACCTGTAAATCCTAGTCTTACCTGAGTGAAAAAAGCATTAACCACTCTAAGGAATTCTCAAGATGCCTGCATTACTAATGAAGCAGCCTCATGATCCTCTTGCTGTATCCCTCAAACTCTCTTCCAAGAGCCAGCAATCTATTGCGTGGGATCTTATTTCCAGGTGGAATCATACTGAAGTCAATGGGTTTTCATATAGAGTCAGGGTTCATTCACATTCATCAGGTTGTGGGATTGGGGATATAGGTATTCAGGGCAGAGACTTTGTCTTGTATTTAACTGTAAAGGGGCACATACATTTATGGCCCTGTATAAGTAATGATTATAGGGCACTAACACACTATTGTTTATAGACAAGGTAAGTTTTATAGATCAGGAGTTGCACATTTAACTATCAGAAAATGTTATACAAATAACAGTTTGTGCAGGAGCATCCACCTTCTATTTTTCAAGCAGTCACTATTTTCCCCTCCTTTTCTCTTTCTCTCTTATATACCATATATACATCTGTCCTCTTTTTTTTCTTTTGGTACTCTGTTCTGCACACCAACCATGAAACAGTATAAATATTCTGTCTTGTAAATCATATACAATGGCATAGGATCCTTGAAAATACAAAAGGAATTTGTAAAAGGGACCTATCATCAATAGTAGTAGGTTGAACACAGTTAGGAAAACATAACCCAGAGTCCACTTGTGCCCTGAATATTATATTTTATTGAAGAAAATGTCTGTCAGTGCTATCAGTTTAAATCTTATCAGGGTTTCAAAATGACTGTGGTGGCTGTGCATATCGATATCATATGACACCCTAGCATGATTATTCCAGTGTCTGATGCTGAAAGAGCAGGCTTTGGGAAGCAGTAGATAGAGAGAACCTTTTATCCTGTAATGCATGTATTGCATTCCTTCTTCATATATAGTCTAACTTCTCAACACCTAAAAATTAGAAGGAAACGTATGTATTTGTGGAAGGAAATACACGTAAAGAGGGAAAAATAGTAATTGTGGTAACAACATATAACTTTATTTAAAATGAATATCTTAAATATTTTTCAGGGTCAGTAGATGCTAAGGTGGATAAATACAACAATTTCTTTGCAATATTCTTTGAAAGCACATATAGCTTTCAGGAAATCAATGCCCTTTGACTATTCTATATTACATCAAACAATTGCTTTACAAACATTAAAGGAACTTTATTTATGCAAATTACAGAACTTCAGCAACCAATGATCAAAACCTCAAGTACAATAGCAAGCAAATATAAAATAATGCCACCTTTCAAACGAGATTAACGCCTTCCCTTGGTAAGTAACCATCCTACATTAGGAGTGACACATTTTAGGCATGCATGGATGCATGCTGTACTGTCTCTGCCACAAGTATGCTAACTACTAGCTTTGTGTGGAGAAAAGGGGGGCAGCTGGTCCAGCCCCGTGTAAGTAATAAAGAGAAAGCAGAGAGAGAGAATGGTCCTGGGATTAGAACATTAGTCTGGGCCTTAGTAAATGTAGTTCAGGTGTCTGTTCTGCCACAGACTTCCTGGGTGACCTCTTCCAAGTCACTTAGAAGCCTTAACCCTGGCTTTGGGTGCTCCTGTAATCCACAAAACCCCTGCTCAGCAGGTGCCTAGTGTTTTGCTGAAGAAGGTCCCTAGGCATCTAAGTTTCTGCCTCTGGGAATGTGCATTGCTGTCTCAGGCAGGCATGCAGATGCCTATCTCACACCTAAGCTCCAGTGTGGTTCTCAAACCTGCTGGAGACAGATATTGCCCCACCTATCTTGCCTGCAGCTCTAATCCAGTAGATGTGATCTGAGCATGCTTAAGCACACAAAACAACCACAGGAGAGAATGTTGGCAACCTTTTTCTTAGAACCTTTAGTCCAGTGGTTCAGGTACTCAGTCGGTGTGGGAGACCCAGATCAATTGTTCCCTCTGTCTGAGGAGATGGGATTTGAATAGGGGTCTCCCAGTTCTCAGGTGAGTGCTCTAACCCCTGGGTTGAAGAATCGTTCTCGCTCTGTCTATGGCCCAATTAATATTTAATACAAAGTCGAACAACTTCAACAAGAGAGACTGAGGGTGCCCCACATCAGAATATTCTATAGCCCAGTGATTAGGGCATTTACCTGGGGAGATGAAACTATCAGTGCCCTACCTCACAGGAGTGTTTTTAGGAAAAATACTCAAAGATTGTGAGCTGCTTAGCTAGGTGCTCTGTAAGTATCTTAGATAGTAGAGGTAGATAGGTATCCTGGGAGGTGGGCAGTATCCATGTATATGTAGGAGTGAGGAGGCAAAGATGGAAGTGATAACCAGTGTGGGAGAGTGGGAGCCAAGAAGGAAAAAGGATGGAGAGATTGTGGGGAGAAGGTAACTGAGGATGAGTGGACAGATTACAAGTGACAGACTGAGTGCAGAAGGAAATGTTCAATGCAAAGTATATGAGATCCTGGTCACAGTGAAGTCAATAACAAATCTCTCATTGAGGAGAGTGGTGCAGAACTGGCCCCTAAGTTTGACATTCAAAGGGGACCCAGCATATCAGATCTGGGTTTAGTGATTGTTTTGGTTTGGTCTCTGTCCCTTGGCCAGCAAGGGATGGGAGCACTGGTAAAAATATGTGCTGAATCCTTTGCAGCAGGGAATTCACAGGGCCTACATTTCAGCTGTAGAACTGAAGACTTGCTCTGTGCTGGAGGATTTGGATTTTGTTTTCTGCTTTCCTTCTCACTTCAAGTCCTTCCTAGACCTCCCTTTCCTCCTCCATCTCAAACTGACAATGCTTTAGGAGAGCCATTTACTGCTTGTCCTTTCCTTTCCCAGTCACTCTCCCCTCATCTGCATATCCCACTCCACCTGGAACAGATACCTAGTTAGTCTGAAAAGGGAGCTGTGTACTTGTTATGCAGAGCTCTCCATTGATGAGTGCTTGGCTTCTTGCTCAGGCCACGTGTTTCAGGCAGAGTATTGAGGATAGAAGAGAATGAAGGATTAGGGCACTCCTGATATTCTAGAAGGATGTGAGAAGTTGCAGGTAACTAGCATTCTCATCTGCCTCCTCTTTTTGAATTCTTCCCCATTGACTTTTCCTGTGTCCTCACTACTGTACTCTTGACACAACAGATTTTCAAAATGAAACTTAATCACTGATGTCTCAATGTCTCTTGGAGCCGGAGTTCAGGAGAACAGCTAATCTCTGCTCTTCTCCAGAGCTACAGCACAAGGGGAGATAGTGAAATTATGAAGTGTTATTGTGTCGAGATCTCAGCAGGATGGAGAGGGGAGAGGAGCAATGGGGAGCTGAGGGAGAGTCCTGAATGCAAGGCTATTTCACCTTCAGGTGATTAGCTTAAAAGGTATGGGAACAGCTCATATCTCAGTGCAGGGATTTCCTTGGTAGATTTCAGAGCAGCTCAAGGTATAGCATTAAGAGACTCTGAAGTAGATCCTACTTGTCCTGAGTGAAGGAAGTTAATGCTGACAAGAGGCCATGAGTGAAAGGTGATGGGCAAATCTTCTAATAATAAAGACCAAAAAAAAAAAAAAAAAAGACTGGGTGACCCTCAAGGTTCTCCCTGGAATTTTAACAGCAAATATATAAAAGGAGGAGCAAAGATCAAATCATTTGCAGGGGCATGGAGATGAGACATTCTGCAAAGTGCCTGCCCCTTTATGGCTAACTGTGACACATTATGGTCACCAACTTTAGAGGCCCCTTTGGCAATACAATAGCTCTAACTCTGGACATAATTCTAATCTGACACAGTTTGAAAAGTCTTTTCTATTGCTGCATATGTAGCAAAAGTAGGTGTGTGTGGAGAAGAGGATGGGGGTTAAGTTTAGTTGCCAAATCAAAATAGTGGCTAGGAAAAAAGACTTGCATAACTGAACTGAACCTGACCTGTATTGTGAGGTGCTTATATACAGTAAGCACTTTAGGTAGGAAATGAGAAGACTTGTTTCAGCTAATGAATGATGTATCTATCTGTGTGGGACACTAGGTGATAAATTGTTACCTGCACATATTATAATCCAGAGAAAACAATGTCATTTGACAATAAGTTGTCATTCCAAATGTTCAAAATATAAAATGGCACTTTCCTTCAGGAGCTGTGGTATGGCCTCATCTAGGCTCCATTCCTGCGCCTGTTAAAATCAACAGCCAAATTCTCAAACTTTAATGGGAGCAGCATTGAACGCATATTGAATTATTGGAAGTGTTGCCAGTTCTGTGTGAGATTTTTTGAGTTATACCATCATTACGTCCCTGTCTGCTTTCCACTGTCATGTGCTTGTTTCAAGGTATAAATGAACCTGAACACAACACATGCGTCAGGAAACCCAAAAGAAATTTTATGAAATACTGGAAGTTTGACAAATCATCCTGCTTTCAAAACTTGGATTATTTCATGATCTCAGTTGAGCTTCATCAGATAAAGAATACCATTAAGGAGAAGGCCTGGAACAAGATTTTTTTCCCATGACCCTTCATCTGTGTAAGAAACTAATAATACAAAAGATTCGGCTTAATAGCAATCCTGATATTAACAACTTAGAAACATTTTGCTGGGAATCAATCCTGTGTATTAATGTAATGTTAAGGGGATTTGAATATTGAGAGTGGCATGCCACTATATGGATCCACAGGTCTAGAATGCAGGGATGTGGCATCTTGGGCAATTGACACCTCCACCTCACCACTGGGGAACCTGTGGCAGAAGGTCTCCTCTGATGTTGAGGTGGTCCAAGATGGCTGCTTTCACCTGGGAGTAGTCCTGGGCAGACTCAGCATTTAGCCCCTGATATGCAGCCTGAGACAGCCCCATCAAGTATGGTGCCAGCAGGATGGCCCATTAGTCAGGGGGCAATTGGACAGCCTTTGCCACCCACTCAAATGTTGTCATTGGTCATCCTCAGGGCCCATGCTTTTTGAGCTTCACTGGTACATATGAGGCTCCTGGTCTTGGGCCCATGCCCCCTAGCTGAGACGCTCCAGGGGATCCCTGGGGCTGTATCAATGCCACAACCAGTTGAACTAGCCACTGCTGCTGTTCATGTGGTTAGGCCCTTAAATCCTAAACCAGCTTCTGCTGCTGGGCAGCCATTCGATGCAGGAGCTGCTGCTGCTGGTTCTGTCATCCAGTTCAGTAACCATTTTAAATCCATCCTGGCTGACCTGCCAGCCCATATTGTTTTAAACTAGGCTGTTTGGCCATCCAGGTCAGTCAGTCTTCCCTTCTCTCAGGCATAGGGCAATGGCCGCTTTCTCCACCAATTTGTAATAGTCCTCACTCAGGGATTGTTTGGGAAGCATGGCCTAGTGGTCAATGCCGTAACCCACGACAAGCAGGGCGAGTGTTTGTAGGGGGCCTGGGCCTTCCCTCTCCACCGGGCTCTAACCCAGTGCCCTTTGGCTGTCAGGGATCTGGTAATTGGGATTGCTTAAGGCTGCCCTCTCTGGGCCAGGGTCCGCATGTGGGAGAGAGAGGAATCCTTCCCTCCCAGAAACAATCAGAAGTGGATCCTCCCTTCCCTCAGGGAGGGCCCCTTTGGGGCAGTTGTGTTAGAGATCTCAGCCTTCCCTCTGCTGTGTGCTTCTGGAGCTCTGGGCTACAGGTCTGCTCTCTTCCAGGTCTGCCACAAAATGAGCTGTTTCCCTGTCTTTTAATTCTTCCACCAGATGGAATGTTTGCTGCAGGTGTGGTGGGACAAGGCTGTGTGTCCCAAAATAATCCCTTCAATCCTTGTTGCCCAGTGTGGGGTTAGTACATCACATCGGAAAGGGTCACACCAGGCCACAAAGCCAGGTTGCAATTGGTAGACTATGCTGGGAAGTTTTGCACACTGATATCGTCAAGGGATTTTTTCATGGGCTCTACATTCTTCATCTGACTCTCTGTGTAAGGCCTTAGCAGTTTAAATAAGAGGGAACCCCAGTTTGACTAGGCCCCATGGGATAGGATTAAGGGGGTTGATGGCTGCCCTGGGCTATGTGGACTACTTGTCCACGTAAGTGGCATGTAAAATGGCCTCTTGCACCATAGGCTCTAACATCAAGGATACCTTGACCATTTCCCCATTCAGAATTTTGGGATGTCCCCCTAGCTACTGTCCCCTGCTGCAATACCTATGCTTCCAGTTTTCCCATTCTCTCCTGGCTCTGTCTTTAGGGGATGGTCAGCTCTTAGACTGGCCCCGTTAGGCCTTCACTGCCTCCTGCAGCATGTGGTCTGCAATGCTAATGGGCAGAGGCGCCTCAGGAGCAATCTGCACAGCATAGTCTGATGGGGCAGCTTGTTGCATGCTGTTTATCCTCTGGGTTGGCACATCCATTCTGCCCTGTACATTTCTCTCCTGCGCCAGCTCATGCGGTTCTCCTTGCCGCTGTCAGAATGTCCCACAGATGCCAACCTGTTCCATACTTCTTGCTCTTGGATGCCATGCATGAACTGCTATAACAAAGATATCCCCCTTGGGGCTTTTCCCCTACTACCTGCAATTAGGGCCCCTAAAGTTGGGGATGAGGCTTTCTCTCTAGGGCTTTGGCATTTTTCGTAAGTCTGCAATGGGGACCAGCGACAAATGGCAGTCGCTATCCTCTGCTCTAAACTCTTCAACCACTCGGGCTGGGAATTGCTTCTGAGATGGCAGGTTAAGGAATAATTTAGAGGCCTCCCCTCTCTCCCCCAGGTGTCTTACCAGTGTGGGGAATTCTAAAGGCTCAGGAATGCAGTGGCTACTAGCAGGTACTGTATATCTTTTAGCCAGTCCTTTGGGTCTACCCTGCAATATGCACCACCACTGAACACAGGAACCACACAGATTTGGTGCTGTGCGGGGAGCTATGGCATTACTGCTCCCCAATAATTTCACCCTTGCTGTCAGGCATGTCCTAGCTCCAATACCCATTGAATGTCTCTATTTTCACTGATGCCAAGCCAAGGCCTGGCCAACCCACACCTCGCTTCCCCCTGGGTTCCTAACTGTGAATCCATTCTGTCTTGAGTCTCTTGTCTGGCAGTTTGCCTACTGTGTGTTTAAAAAAAAAAAAAAATCTTCCCTTATCTGAGTCCTTGCACCAAATCTAAAAATAATGTAACCCCCCCCCTCCGCTTCTATTCACTATTCCAGTATGAAGTTGTTCAAGACAGGGTAAGTCTGTCTTGTGGCTTTTTACAGAACTTTGGAAAACTGGTCCTGAAGCTCCTTTATGAGCTCTGTGTTGCGTGTCAGTGTATATTCACCTCAGACCAGACCAACTCAAAGAAACCACCAGGAACAAAGGAAAGCGAGGAAAAAGGCAACATAGAACAGGATTACAGTCCAGCAGCCTCTGTCTGCTTGCCTCATGCTCCCAGCTTCAGGGCTAAAACTTTCTGCTGGGAGGGCAGAAGGTACTTTCAGCAGGAGTCTGGGAGTTTTCCCCACTGTTTCAGTTTATAGTCCACAACTTGTAGTTCCCAGGGCTTCTATTGAAACACAGTGGACCTTGGGCTACCGTTACATTTATTTAAATCCTTTTTGCCTGATGCTTTGAGAGCGCTTTCAGGTCACTATTTATCCCCATTTTAAAAAGAAACTCAGGCACTAAGATTAGATGACTTGTTCAATGTCATGATAGGAGTCATTAGCTAGAGAACATAATTTTCTGGACTCTTACTCCTTTTAAAACAATGTTTAAAAATCTTGAACCTTTCTCTTCTACTGTATGATCACTCCCTAATTAAAATGATATACGTCACCATTATGTTGACTTTGCTACTCTTTTGAACCTCTACTTTTTTTACTTGCTTCCTGTATTTTGTATGCAGACATCATCATTCTGTGTCCTTTGTTCTTTGCATAATATGGAGTAGATGTCTGTTCTATTTTCACTGCTGAACAAATCAATATTTTTTAAATGAGAGGGAACAAAAAAGGTCATCCTAGCTGTGGTAGACAAACTGAATTTGTCTAGTCTGAAATCAAAACCAGCCCTTTTTGAGTTATGAGTGATCAGAAAAGGTTAACTTTTTGCAAAAAGTCAGAAATGCTAAATTTTCACTACCGTATGGCTCAAAAATGGCTGAGCCAATTTTTTTTCAAACTTTCCAAAGTAATTCACTTCTCCACTTTGACCGAGAATATGAAGATTTCAAATTAAAGTAACTTCTTTATGCAATATGATTAATATTTATGTAAGTGCTGTAAACTTACTGTATATGGTGTTTTGCAAATTATCATGCATATTCCTTGGCCAGAAACACTTCACAATCTTAGTCCAGTCCTACAAGATGCTGAATGACTTCGTGTAAGATGCTGAATTCCTTCAATTCCCATTGCAGTAAATGATTTTTAGTGAATGGCAGTTGAGAACACTCAGCTTCCCACAGAAGGCACTGAGTACCTTTCAGTTTATGATGAGCAAGGCTGTGAGCTTTTTAACAAGACTTTGATCCCCACATCCTTTAGCACCCATCAACCCTTAACCAGGGGACAGGGCTAATCAGGGAGAACTAGGGTTTAAAAAGCCCAGCTCTAAGCGACCAGAGGAGCTAGTGACCAGGGGCAGCTAACAGGAGTTCTGAGAAGGAGTTCAGAGGGAGAGTAAGGGGGAAGTAGATACACTTCATTAACATTCTGTAAATTAAAGACAATAATACCCCTTACCCCTGATTAAAAAAACTAACAATAAAAACGCTGCAGGAGTAAAAAGAGAATGCAGGCAGAAGTCCAGCAACAGAGTGGGGGCTTCCAGTTTATTACACTGAATGCAACATGTATGATTATCTGCCTCTTGGGCAAATGGTGTATGTGTGCATTTGGTGCATGCAGCTCCTGGCTCTTAGAGACCGCATAAGGACTTTGGAGAACAGGGTGGCTGAACTAGTGCTGCTAAGGGAAATGGAGAGGTTACACATAGATGAGACTTTCTGGGAAATGTTAAAACAGTCCCACCCTTATATGACAGCCTCTGTACTGTTGAGGATGAAAATCTCAGGGAAGGAGAACATCAAACTGGAGCAGAGGGAAACAATCCCATAGTTGGGACCATCCTTCCAGATGATGTCATGGTATCCTCTTACACTGAGGATACCTCTGGAGGAGGGAACTTGTGTTATTAGGAAAAGACAGGTAATAGTAATAGGGGACTCAATCATTAGAAACCTAGATAGTTGGGTTTGTGTTGGCTGGGAAAACTGTATGGTGACTTGCCTAACAAGTGTGCATGTTGCAGATCTCTTGAAACCTCTAGACAGACTTACATGTAGTGCTGGGGAGGAACCAGTGGCTGTGGCACAGGTATAGGAGAGAGGTCATGGAGGCCTAATTTAGGTTGCTAGGTAAGAGACTGAAGTCCAGGACCTCCATGGCAGCATTCTCTGAAATGCTTCTGGTTCCACACACAGGTCCAGTTAGCCAGGCAGAACTGCAGGGTCTCAGTGCATGAAAGAGATGATGGTGTAGGGAGAAGGGGTTTAGATTTATTAAGAACCAGGGAAACTTTTGAGAAAGGGGAGCCTATACAGCAAGAATGTGCTCCACCTAAACCAAAATGGAACTAGATTGTTGGCATGTAAAATTAAAAAGATCACAGAGAAGTTTTTAAACTAAGGACTGGGGGAAAGCCGATGGGGGAGGAGCATGTGGTTTGGACAGAAACATCCCTTGGGGAGGATCTATTAATGGAGATTCTCTATATTATAGTAAGGAGGAGAGGAAGGAAGAGGATAAAATATGGGTAGGACATGATGTGAAACACTCAAATGAAAGAGTCCGATTCAATTACGTCACATAATGGCACGCAGCTAAAAAGTGACCATTTTTTAAAGTGCTTATATACAACTGCTACAAGTCTAAATACTCAAATGGATGCTCTTGAGGGCCTTCTATTAAATGAGAATATTGATAGTTTAGGCATCATAGAAACTTGGAATGAGGATAAACAATGGGAGACAGAAGTACCAGGGTACAAAATGTATTAGAAGGATGTAATAGGTAGTACTGGTGGGGAAGTGGCACTACATAGAATATATAGAAAGTATAGAGTCACTACAAAGAACTACACACTACAAACTACACACTACACACTACAAAGAAAGCATAGAGTCAAATGAAGTAACCATAAATGAACCACACTGTGCCATGGAATCTCTATGCATAGCAATTCCATGCAGAAGGGGTATACTAACGATCATCTGACCGTGATGGTGACTGAGAAACGCTCAGGGAGTCTAGAAAGGCTATAATAATACAAAATTCCATAATACTGGGGGATTTCAACTATCCTCATATTGACTGGACACATGTCATGTCAGGACGAGATGCAAAGATAAATTTTCTTGACACCTTAAACGACTGCTTCTTGGAGCAGCTAGTCCTGGAACCCACAAGAGGAGAGGCAATTCTTGATTTAGTCCTTAGTGGAGCACAGGCTCTGGACCAAGAGGTGTATATAGCTGAACCGCTTGGTAATAGTGACCATAACATAATAAAATTTAACATCTCTGTGGGAGGAGGGGAGGACAACAAAGCAGCCCACCATGGTAGCATTTAATTTCAGGAAGAGGATCTACACAAAAATGAGGAAGTTAGTTAAACCGAAATTAAAAAGTGAAATCCCCGCAAGCTGCATGGAAACTTTTTTAAAAGACACCATAATAGAGGCTCAATTTAAATGTATGCCCCATATTAAAAATCATAGGAAGAGGACCAAAAAAGGGGCACCATGGCTAAACAACAAAGTAAAAGAAGCAGTGAGAGGCAAAAAGCCATCTTTTTCAAAGTGGAATTAAATTCTATGGAGGAAAATAGAAAGGAACATAAACTCTAGCATGTGAAGTATAAACATATAATTAGGAAGGCCAAAAAAGAATTTGAAGAACAGCTAGCCAAAGACTCAAAAGGTAACAGCAAATGATTTTTAAATACATCAGAAGCAGAAAGCTTGCTAAACAATCAGTGGTTTGATGATTGAGATGCTAAAGAAACACTGGAACACTCAAGGAAGATAAGGCTATTACAGAGAAATTAAATTAATTTTTTGCATTGGTCTGCATGAATGAGAATGTGAGGGAGATTCCCAAACCTGAGCCATTCTTTTTAGGTGACATATCTGAGGAACTGTCCCAGAATGAGGTGTCATTAGAGGAGGTTTTAGAACAAATTGATGAATTAAATAGTAATAAGTCACCAGGACCAGATAGTATTAACTCAAGAGGTCTGAAGAGACTCAACTGTGAAATTGCAGAACTACTAACTGATACGTAACCTATCATTTAAATCCACTTCTGTACCAGATGATTGGAAGACAGCTAATGTGATGCCAATTTTAAAAAAGGTTCCAGAGGTGATCCTGGCAATTACAGGCTGGTAAACTTCGGTACCGGGCAAATTGGCTGAAACTATAGTAAAGAACAATTATCAGACACGTAGATGAATACGATTTGTCAGGGAAGAGTCAACATAGTTTTTGTAAATGGAAAACATGCATCACCAATCTACTAGAATTCTTTGAGGTGGTCAACAAGAATGTGGGCAAGGGTGATCCAAGGGATAGAGTGTACTTAGATTTTCAGAAATCCTTTGTCAAGGTCCCTCACCATAGGCTCTTAATTAAAGAGGACATGGGATAAGAGGGAAGGTCCTTTCCTGGATCAGTAACTATCTAAAAGGTAAAAAACAAAGGATAGGAATAAATGGTCATTTTTGAGAATGGCAAGAAGTACACAGTGGTGTCTCCCCAGAGGTCTGTGCTCGGGCCAGTACTGTTCAACATATTCATAAATGGTCCATCAATGGCTCTTAGCCAGGATAGGCAGAGATTGCTGTTTGCCAGAGGCTGGGAATGTCTGATGGGCTGGATCACTTGTTCTATTCATTCCCTCTGAAGCACCTGGTCGTTGCCTGAAGACAGGATACTGGGCTAGATGGACCATTGGTCTGATGCAGTATGGCTCTTCTTATGATATAAAGCTTTTCCAGGACCTTCAGTGTTTCAGAGAGCACTGTTGGCTGAAATAGAAATAGACACAATGTAGCATTTGTCCTCCCACAATATGGTTCTGCTTTCATGGTAGCAGACAGTTTGAGTCAAATCCAAGTAATATTTTTCTCCTGCTGAAAACTGACTCAGTTTCTGCATAACAAAAGGAGCTCTAATCAGCGACAGAATGGATACAGACAGTTATTATTATTCGGTATTTGTTTTTTTATAGCACCTACAGTTACCAATTGGATTGGTGGCTTCATTCTGCTATCCATTGTATGAACTTTTAGGAAGAGATGGTTCCTGTCCCAAAGAGCTTATAGTCATGATAGTCAAGGCATAAGCAGTTAAGGAGGGGAAATGGAGGCACAGAGAAGAAAAGTGGCTTGCCTGAGGTCTCACAGCAAGGCAGTGACAGAGCCAAGTATGAAACCAAGGTCTTCTGAGTCCTGATCAACTTTATCAACTGAACAACACTGCTCACAGTACAAACAGAGCTAGCCACTGCTCAAAACAAATGTTTTGTTCAAGATTTTATTGATTGCTACTGTGGACTCAAAGATTGGTGGAGTTTGTGTCTCTCACAGGGGTACATCATAAGAATTTACACAATTATTTTAGGCTGTATTTGATCAGCTTTACCCCAAATTTTACACCATCTGGGCTGTAGTCTTCTTCCCTCTTTCAATGTAATTCCGATATATAATATATGCGGATATCATATAATGTAGATATATTAAATTGATTAATAATTCAACACACACACAAATTACCCCTGGAAAGGGAAACAGAAGGGAAAAAACACACACATATGACAGATACTAGACATGTTGCTTTAATTCACTTCTGGAAGTGTGCTCAGATATACCAGTGATGAGGGCTGCATAGAGCCTGAATGCTGTTATTAAATATCACATTTTCTCAAAGCAGTTAAAGTTATTTTCAAGAAATGGGGAAATCAGAGTTCTATAATTGTGTATATACAACAGTACTTTTACTTAAGTATTCATTGAAGAGTTTTCCTTAATACAATTATACATTATTCCATCACGTTTTAAAATGTTGGTAGACTGTACCTATGGAGCAGAAGTGGCAATGCTTACAAAGAAAATCGTGGATTGGTGTCATAAAGTAGCATATCTGAATACTGATGATAGAAGCACTCAGGAATTAACTGGAAAACCCTAAGAAAAGGTTTTACAGCCAACGAAAATTAAAGAAAGTGGGCATTCGTTTTTGTTTTCACTGATGTTATGTGTGTCCTTGTGTATTGCCTTTCTGATTGGCATCTCAGCAGTAGCTTATAATCAAGTTTAAATAAAACATTCAACTTAGCAACAAAAAATAGTGTGAAATTTTACTGTCACAACTGTGTGCATTTAACTGGGGCAATGGGCTGAACCACTTGCATGATGCTAATCAGGAATTTACAGAAAACCTAACTGTGGTTAAGTTAACTGCGTGTCTGGGATGCTAGAGAAGGCAGTGCTCTAAAAAGATGTAGGGGTAGCTCCCCAAATGAGGTTGTTTTGTTGCAGAATGGGGCAGCCTACTTGGTAAACAATATGTCTCTCCAGGAGTACAAGACACCAGTGCTCTGAGCTTGGTGCAGTTTAAAGTGGTAGCATTGACCTACAAAACTGTGCTTTGATTGGGACTCACCTATTTAAGAGGTTACCTGTCGCCCCAGCCCTTATTGCTGCAGTTGAGGGCAGTGAAATCACTTGAACTGGACCCTCCTTGATTTAAGATAGTGTGAGTTTGCAGGGCATTCTCTGTAAAGGACTTTCAACTTTTCAAATTCACTCCCCTTTCTTGGTCCAAAATAACCAAGATCTGTTGAGTTTCAGGGTACACCAAAAGGCCAATTTTAATGCAATTTTTTGGGGAAGAAGAGCAATAATGACTGGGCACATTGTGGGTGTGGTAGCCTAGTGTCAAAATATTGCTTGATTTGAAATCTGTTTGGGATAATTTTGGTTTTAAGGAAGCAGCTGGTAGTTGGTTTTTTTTTATCCACTTGAACTTTACAAAATGAGCTCGAAGGCACCTAGCACCCAGCATACGTGCTTTCCCTTCTTTGTTATAAATTTATATAAATAATAAAAAGTTGCATCTTTTCTATTAGGTCCACATGGTGAGATACATAAGAGAACAGGACAAATTTATTACCTTATCAAAACATCTTTTTAAATTTGAAAATAATAATAATAATAAAAAAAATCCAAACCTCAATAACCCTGCATTAACTATGAAAGTTTGTGGCCAGCTTTTTCAAACTCTTGCAAGTCCACAGTTAGGCATTTAGATAAAACTGAACTGATTCTTCTCCCCTCTGACTTCAGTGGCAATTCTGTGTGTTCAACACTTCTGGAAATCAGACCATTTTGATTTATGCATCTAAATGTGGATGTAGGTACCCAAAGTTGAAAATTTGGACTGAATCTTCTATTTTGAGAATACCCCTCTGTTGAGAGGCCATGCACAATAATGAAATAATTATGCAATCCATTTTGTGACAAAATATCTTTGTTTGGTCACACATATTTGGACTAGACATTGGTTGCCCTATGCTCATGTGCAGGGGGTTATGGTGCTTCAAAATCCATGCACAGTCTAATCCAGATGTTGGAAATATGTGCTGGTTATACAAAGAATTTAGTAAAAGATAAACAGTTCTGAAACACTTGAGGGCATGTCTACACTGGAGCTGGGAATGAGCCTTCCAGCCTGGGTAAACAGACTGACCACCCCTCTCCCTCAATATTGATGCTAACTCAATGAGATGGCTGACCTTTCAGCTCACAAATGACTGGCAGTCTGCAGAAGGGGAATATCCAAAAAATTCAGAGCAATTTGGGCTGACTTTTTAGAGGTTTAAGATTAATGGATGCCCTGAAGATAGCTCTGTTGCTTCCTCTCCCTTCCCTTTATCCTAACCATCTTTTCTTTCTTTTGGGTCTTATGATGAATCTGGTATTTTGGTATATTTGTTGTATTAAAAAAAATTAATGAAAATTATAAATATATTTTGAAAAAATAACATGGCAGACATTGCAGCTTGGGTGGCAGCTCTGGTTTCAAGTCCACCCAACCTTCTGGATCTGAGCTTGGGTGGGTAGCCTGCGCCTTCACCAGAACCTTAATGTCCCCACTGCTATTTTTAGCATGCTAGCTCAACTGAACCTAGCACAAGTCTGTCTACCTGGGCGGTGAGGCCCGGTCCCAGGAGCAGTGAAGACCTATCCTGGGAGATCACGGAGACGTGATTTATCTACAAGGATCTCTGACTGTAAGTTTTCACCTTGTGAAATGTGAAACATGAGTTTATTAAAATTTACACTAAAGTTTGTATTGTTGCAGATTTTAATTTAAACATAGTCTTGTATTTGGTTAATAACACCAAACATCCCCCCCAAATATACAGTGTAACAACACATTTCCTGGATGCAATATTATTGTAGCTGTGTTGATCCCAGGATATTAGAGAGACAGCGTGGGTGAGGTAATATGTTTTATTGTACCAACTTCTGCTGGTGAGAGAGACAAGCTTTTGAGCTTACACAGAGCTTTTCTTCAGGTCTGGGAAAGGTACTAAGGCTGTCTGCACTTCCACTTTTGTTGGTATAACTTATGTCACTCGGGGATGTGAAAAACCACTTCCCCCCGCCCCCCCGAATGACATAAGTTACACTGACAGAAACACTGGTGAGGAGAGCGCTGCTCATTGGGGTGGTTTAGTTATGTTTACAATAGAGCTCTGTCCCGTCAGCATAGAGTAGTTACACCGGAGATCTTAGTGTTTCAGCTAGATGATACCGCTATGCCGCTCTAAGCTCTCTAGTGTAGACTAAATTTAAAGTGCACATCTAAATACAAGATTCAACAGATAGTTTAGCATAAGTAGTTAGCACATATTACAAGGGACCATTCAAGGTCAAGTGACCCAATAACATGTGCTCTGTATAGCACAAAAACTCAGCTTTCTCACTGACAGAAGTTGGTCCAATAAAACATATTACCTCACCCACTTTGCAACTCATTTCCTTTTAGCAGAAGTTTCCACTGAGCTAGTGAAGTTCTTACTGGATTGTGGTTGCTATCCACTAAAAGAATTTACATT
The DNA here is from genome assembly GCA_007922155.1 of Mesoclemmys tuberculata. NCBI lineage: Eukaryota > Metazoa > Chordata > Testudines > Chelidae > Mesoclemmys > Mesoclemmys tuberculata. The sequence goes on along the minus strand of ML675604.1, from coordinate 59,759,759 downwards.
AAAAGTCTTTTCAGCAATATACTAGGACTTTAATCATATTAAAAGGGCAGCATTTGCCAACAGGTACTACATTTAGATTTTTTTTGAGAGAGCAGCTTGGCTTTTTGCCTCTTCATAAGATAGGAAGTGACTTGGTAACTGTTTGATATCTATTGTAAGTGCAACTAAATTTATAACCAGAGAGTGAGAAAGTTGGCTTTTCACATAGTTTGTGTTCACAGACAACATGGGTATCAGTGACTGAAGCAATTGTGTGCTGCCCTACCTAGCACATATTTGTCTTATTGCAAAAGTCTTTGCATTAAAAAGCATTTTTTTCCAACCCTCATCAGACCTGTGTAACTGCTTCACATGTCCTCCTTTGTTCCAGATCTCTGTGCAGTCTCCAATTCCACAGCGCATTGATTCACGTGCAGCTGGTGCTATTCTGTATGCAAATCCCCTGAGCACTCTGAGGCAGTGTGGAATAGTTATCTAGATTTTCCCAATCATGGGTAGGCACCATATTAGTATGCACACACCAACATGACCGTGCTGTGAAAAAGCTGGCGTATGGACACAAGTCATCTATGTTTGCTGTAACTGGGTCAGAAGAGAGTATCATGAGCTGGCTAGAAAAATATTGGTGTACTTGTAGTGTAGATGAAGACATACTGACAACCTAAGAATCTCTCCAAGTTCTTTACAGACATTAATATATAATGAACCACTGAAAACTCTCAAACAACCAAAGAATAGAACTGCAGAGTTATCCCCCATGGTCAACTCCAGGCCCAGACCGAGTTTCCTTATTTCAGTACTTTAAATCTTTAAGTACTGTGCCAGGGAATATGGTCTGTTACATTCTGATGCACCCCAGAACAGCAATCTCAAAACACAAGGAAATTGAAGCAAGACGTTCAGGTATGTGGTCAAGCAAAACATGTAATAATCATGAGCCACTGAAGTCAGCAACAGTTTGAACAAAACATAGTAACAGTCAAAGTGGCAGATAAGTAGCAGCAGGTCCTGAATAACTGCATATGTGCACATACAGAAACACACACAAAGCAACTAGGAGAAAAATAGTTTACAGAAACAGTGAGCTATAAGTAGGTAGTGTACGTGCACTTTTTTAAGATGCCATTTCAAGTCTTTGGTTGTGGAGCAGGATCAAAGACTGGAGCATCTGCTGTTATCAGCCCATTACCTTTAAAGATTTCTTTTGTCCCCGTCAGCTATTCCAACTCCATGCCAAACTGAGGCCCAGTCTACACTTACCTTCAGGATTCGGTGGCAGTCGACAGGAGATACGCAAGTGACATACGCCACTTACCGGAGTGGTTTTCCCGCGTCACTTGCTGGATCGACTGAGCGGGTCTACACAGACCGCTCTGTTGATCCAGAGCAATTGATCTGACGGCGGCAAATTTTTCACCGTCAGTGTAGTCCCAGCCTAAGTTCATCTATAGTGCCTATTAATTCCATTTGTGTCTAGTCTTATCTAAAACACAAATTATAGCAATAAATCTATTTCATATGGCATTTTTACTACTTTGATTGCTCTTTAAAATTTGATAATTTTATTTTTCTGATTTATGCATCTCACCCCAATTTGTTCCAAGCTGCCTTTTTGAAAACCATGCAGCCTGTGACATCCCTTGAAAATGAATTAAATACCAACTCAAGCATGTTTGGCTTTCATTTTTGTACAAAATGATCATAATATTTTTTTTCTCTTAAATGGAGTGGGTGCTGGCTGGATTGAAATACAGGAAGCAAGTTTCATCTACTGCAAAAGAGATGTCAGAATGCTATGGAACTGATTGGTTAATATTCTACCTTTGCCACCACATCAGGATTGATGAGGGAGATCATAAAATAAGGGACAGAACTTTCCATTTAAAAAAGAGTATCATTTTAGTGAAATTAAAAAGGAAAGAAATGTAGATATCTACTGTAGTAAAAAAAAGCCTACCAGTGTGGTGTCTTTAAACAACAGTCACCCCTATCATTGCTACCTGCAATATTATTTTTAGTACACCTGAACCAATACATTTCTAACATTACTTCAAGACTATTACTGAAAACTGACCCTATTTCCAGAGAAAATCAGTTTCTAAGTGTTTTCCCTATTGGCACTAAATAAATCTAGAGCAATTTTTGTCCAGGGAGAGATTCCTCCACAGAATTTACTTGATAAGACTGTTTTCCTGACAGATCAAACAAATATTCAATGGTTTTGAGCACCTAAAGGACTCTGCAAACAAAAAAACCCTCTCATTCAATTAAAGTGAAGTCTAGCTGGTTTCTTCCATCGGGAGGGAAGTTGTCCATAATAAAGGCAATGGTAGGAGTCCATTTTATTTAAGTTAGAGTTGTGTGTAGATCTTCATCTTCCCAAAAGAAAAATGATTCTTCTTCTTTATTAATAAAAACGATCAGTCTGATCCACGTTCTTAAAGAAGAGGTTATCTAGGGGACCACCCGCAGCCAGTTATTTGATGTTCTTCAGAAAGCATTCTGCCAAGATGAATCATTCCTTGAGTGGGCGCCGGCAGAATTGAAATGCAGGAGACAAGTTTCATGAATGTTGTTTTTTTCCCCATGTAGGGGTTGATAGCTTTTAAAGCTGCACTGTTTGAGCACTAATGATAATGTCTCTGATGGTAAATGCAGGAAGCATTACTGTGCACTCAGTGTGAAAATTCTTTTCTGAAATATTTTCTGTAAAGGGCTGGGAGCAGAATAGTACATGTAACAGGCCCAAGGGGGAGGGGGAAGTACATTAAAATGAAATTAAGACATAGCACTAGCCTCTCTGAAAAATGCCAGAAAATTTTGTAGTTTAAAAAAAGAATAAACAGCAATATGAACACAATGTTGGAAAGCTGGGAAATCCAAAATTTGAGGTTTCTACTTAAAACAGAAATCTCCACCAACACTGGAGAGTTTGGAGATGTACACTTAAGCTTACCCCCAAACTCTTAACATTTCCCCTGTTCCACCTTCAGCTTGCAATTGTACCTAGCACTTTTTAAGATATAGTCTTTTCTGGTGAAGGATTTTGTCAGGCTGACTTTTGTTACAGATGTTTTCTTTTTGCATAAGAGCTCCAAGAATTCTGCAGCAATTACATCCTAAAGAACCACTGTATTTGTACAGTTTGCACATGGAGTACAATAAATGTGTTCTACAGCACCCGAGTTTATACATGTCTGTCTCTGACACTTAGGCTTTTATCCTGCGGAGACATAAAGTATGTGAGTAGTCCAATTAAAGCCAGTACTATGTACATGTGACACATGAGACTGGGGCCTAAATGTGTTCCTGGCCCATCACACTATCTTTGCTGTTACCATGCAAATGTCATTATTTAGGACTCAAGGGCTGGAAGGTCAGAGCCTGTCCAGGACCCAGGCAGAATGCAGTGAGACCAGAGTGGTAAGATGAGATGCTACAATGTGAAGCCACCTAAAAAAGAGAGGCAGAATTCTCCTTTCTCAGCCAATCACTTGTATGAAATGTGGCCTTTTAGGGGTAAGATTAAGAGAGTTCAGTAAAATGTCTCTTTTGGAGTCAGGATTAAGTGAACCTGTGTGTTCTGCCTGGGCCTGCTTGTCTCAACATATTTGGGTTGCTCCCAGGTGATATGGGGGCCAAATTACCGATTTTTGCTGGTAACTACATTTCAATATTTTTCACTTTCACATTTCTTAAGTGACACCTGAGCTTTGGATTTTCAGGATTTCTAAAGTAATAAAAAAAAATTAAAAAAACCTATAATCTTTTAAGGCATTTTATTCAAAGATCAGTACTCTCTTTGTTCAGTTTTACCTCTGCCTTAATTCTTTTTGGCTTGGGGAACTTTCTTGGGCTTTAAAGGAATGTTTAATACCTGTTCTCTGTAGAGGATGCCAGCTGTATGGGGACAGGCTACTATCTCTGTTTACACACATGGCTCTGTACCTTCTGCTCCCCCAAGATTGGGGCACACCCACATCCCTTAGGGTGTGAAGGCACTCGGGAACATGGAAGGACAAGTGTTAGAAACTGGGCTCTCAGGCCGGAGGCAGTTCCAGCCTGTCACTGCGTGCCTGCTAATGGCTCTTGGATAAACTGAACTCTGACAGAGGACTGCAGACTGGGATCTGCTTCGTGGACCACTGGGGGTCCTGGCTGATTCGCAGCATTTATTGAATCCAAGCATAGAACAAGAAGCTGTTCATGCAACTGGGTTCCCCCTGCTTAGGGCTGCTTCCCTTGCACTATCTGCTCCTTCTGCCTGACTCTGATCTCCTGGTAACCTGACCGGGCCTGAGTCCTGCTCTGATCTCTGTGTCAGCTGCTGGTCCTGGTTGGGACAATAAGACCCTTCTCTCTGTTCAGAGCTGCCTATAAAGAGCTGCAACAAGAAACTATTTACAGTGCACAACAGCAAGAGGTTTTATGATCCTACAAATCCTATGAAAAGTGCTGTGTTTTCTTGAGCACCATCTACTCACACCTAGAGATGGCTGGAATGTGGAAATTTCCTGAGGAAACAGTTTCATCGGGAAAAATCCCAGGATGTAGCGCCTGAAGTGCTTTGCAAAAACACTTTGTGTTTGAAAGGTTGAGTCAGAGGTAGGGTGGAAGGTTCTACAGGACACCTGCCAGCTCATGGGATTGCTAAGGAGTCCAGAGTCCATGGCTCTGAAGCAGTCCTGCGGTGATGAGGAACCCAGTTTTCCAGGACGCGTGGCTCTGAGACAGCCAGCTATGTCCGGGCTTCCAGTCTCCCCGCTGTAGAGCGGGAAGCCTGGAAGTCTTGGGACAGGCTCCCAGGGTCTGCAGCTCTGAGGCAGCCTTGCCATGCAGACAGCTCAACAAGTCAGATAACCCTGGGAGCCAGCTGGCCTGGGAGTCTGGAAGCCCTGAGGTCTCTGTTGCAGGATTTTGTGTGGCAGGGCTGCCCTGAAGACACAGATGCTTTGAGCTGCTGATTAAAATTGATTCATGTCAGTTTCACTGCTACTAATAGCAAGAGTGAGACTGACAAGAATCAATTTCATACAGCAGCTGTCAGAGTCTCAGGGAGCATATTTTGTTTCAGAAACACCAAGTGTTAGTGTCTATGAAACACTTTTTTTTTTTTTTAAGGATTTCCAGTTCACAGGGAAAAATTTTGGAAAAAAGTGTTTTCCTTCTGAATCATAACCATCCCAAACTTCAAAGAAAGGCAACACAGCCCATCAACCAGAAATCTTGTGTTTTCAGCCAGTTCTACTGGAACCTTATCAAGTGACAAACGACGTGCAGACACACTGACATCTGTCTGTTACAGAGTACTGCCCACACCATTTGTTTCTTTCTTCTGAAACCTTGTGTATTGATCACTGTTGATTGCAGGATTCCTGATTTTTGACAGCATAATTATCTAATCTAGTGTGCTAAATCCTCTGTTAATGTTAGAATAAAATGATATGTGTATTTCATCAATTTCTACTGGAGATATAATACTAGACTATAGCTATGGTTAAAGTGACCATGTATAAAGATGACTCCTCTTTACTCAACATATTGGCCTCAGTGGACTGAAAAGATATGGCTGCTTGCATTAGTCAACAGACTATAGATAAATGAACTGGATTCTATTAGGCCTCACATATCATCAGCTAAATTCTAACTGCAACATTATTATTGCTGGAGATGATGCTGTAATTGACAGAACGGTGATTTATTTTTTCTTTTTCCATAGGCCAGGTTGTTTCTGTACTGTCAATTTAAAAAACAAAAGCCTTTCAGGTGTGAAGTGGACAATATGATACAGAAATCATTGTAAGAAATAAATAAGTAGTCCTAAAATATCGTTTACATGGTTTTCTGAGCAGTTTATGTAGTCAGAGTTTACTTTGACTTAAAATTTGTGTTTAAGACTATAAACCAGTTGTATACAAATAGCCACTGAACACATTGTATAGAATGCTGTTTCTATACAAGAATTATTTCTACAATTTAGGGTGTAGGTCAATATTTGTTTTAGTTATAGAAGAAAGTATGAGCTGAATGAATTTCAGTTCTACTAAGCCAACGGTATACAATGAATTTTTGATAGAAATAAAGACAGCAAATGAGGATTTTGTATGTGTTGTATAGATCAAATTCTATTTTCATTTACATTTCCAGGCTCATGAAATACTATTACATCTGCAATACTTCTGGACCATTCTGATCATTGTACTATGAAAGGACATATTAGAAATTGGAAAAGTACAGCAGGTGGCAAACAAAATGATTCCTGATTTTACAATTACAATACAAACCTTGAGGGTACAAAGGAAAACGTGATAAGGTTTGACAGTGTTCCCTTCAGTTTACAACCTAATTTATGCAATATTATTTCAGATTTTCTGCAGCAGTTAGCACTTAGGCATCAGCATGTCCTCTTACAAGTAAGATCTTTTGTGGTAGGAACTTGTACCTCCTGGAATCAAAGAACTCAAGTAATGCTTCTTTACATAGCTGATAACTGAAAAAGGGAAATAGTTGGCAAATACAGAAAAAAAAAAAGAAAACAAGCTGTGGAACACAAGAAATTTTAGGAACAGCTATAAGCCAACTGATCCAACTTCCTGCTTTGGGTGTGTGTGTGTGTATTTCTTAAGCCTTGTCTGCACTTGGGTACCTGTGTCCTAGTTACCTAATGGAAGCATCACCACTAAAATTCATAGTTTACACTGGTATACTGCATGCACGTTATGCCTGTAGTTAACGTTGGTGGCAAAAATCCCTATTGTACACAAGGCCTTACTATCACCTTTCTCCACTTTCGTTATGCCCCCTGAATCCCTTTCTTCTCCAGAAACATAAGGTATTCTTGGATGCCTCATATATATTTTGCTTCAGTGGTTTTCTCCTGGGACGACTTCTTTACATTTAGTACCTTTTAACATTAACTTGTTCTGTCTAATTTTCCTATGTGCTTCCAGGTTCCTAATATTTAGATAGTTCTGTAATAATAGGTACAGGTTAGATTATTAATAATTAATGAGATATTAGCTATCCAAGCTCATTTGGGTTTATTAAATCATATTGCTCAAACTAAAAATAGAACTGTATGATGCAGAAAGATGATAGTCACCAATCTGGGGTCTAGGCCTGTTAGTTCGTGCTCGTCTGGAGTGTTTTTTGTAGACTACTTGTCTACTTCTTTCTACAGCTTGCAGTTAATTGCATACCTAGTATTTATCCAATCACCATCGAATGTCACTCTTACGTTTAATGATCAGGACAACATAGGCTTAAGGCTTCCAGCTTAACATACTGACAAAAGGTCCTAATATTTTGGGCTTATAAACAGTAAAGACAACAATAAAGTTATGTGGCTAGCTAACACTTTTTTAACCAATTTCATTTTGCTCTTTGCAGTTGGAATAGCTTACGCATCTGCAAAACTTATTCATTTCTTGTGGTTTCAGTTATCTCATAATTTGTAATTGGCTTTGACTACTCAAATAACAAGCACAAAAGCAACCTTAAGCAGCTGTAAAATTAGGTCATGTCTTAGACAAATTTCCATTTCTTTTAGGGCACCTCCCACCTAAGTGTAATATGGTCAAAGCCAAATATAGTGGTTGGCTCTCTTGACATAATGTTGAGGTGACAACAAGAACCAGCTTGCTATCAGGTTCGATTAATATGGATCCCTCAAATAAAGAGTGACAAGGGTTGCTTTGGATACAACTTTGTTTTACTAACAACAATCTATGCACTAACAATTACAATTTAAAAGATACAGCAACTTAACTATATAAAACACAATCACAGTTACAATTATACAATTATACTTACAAAGCTAGCTTATACTAAAGGGTTAAACTTATGCTATTATACTTACACTGCAATGGTGAGGTTTGTCAGCAGTAAAAACAGCACTTCAAGTTTTCTAGTAGGGTTCCCGGGTTTGCATCTGAGTGGGATACAATGTTGCACTCAGGTTTCGCAGCCACACACTCTATACTTAGGTTTTGAGTGGCAAGCTGGGGAGAGACGGTAGGTAGATCAAAGCCTGCACGTAGGGCTATTCTGGTGCCCTTCCAAAGATACGGGACATCTCCGGTTTACTTCCTGTTTTTTGATCACCTTTATCCTCTTCCTCACAACAATATGCCCACTCTTTTAGCCAATTACAAAGTTTCCAAGAGCAATGAGGTAATTGGGGACTGCACCCCAAAACAGCGAAACTGACAGAGTGAAACCAGATTTTATTCTTCTAAATTGTCCAGCTGTTGTTTGCTGCTGTCAAAGAACCACCCATTGCAATACATATCTAAACACTATTCAAATGCAGTTTTCTGGGTTTCGAGTCACAGAGATTTTGTTATAATACATGAATGGGTGCTATTTAACTGAAATTTACTGAGTTTCAAGTAACAGGTTTATCAAAACCCACAGGCTACATTCTGATTGCATTGCCTTTAACACTTAATGTCTGCTGGGGTGTTTCCTGGCCGCTGGTAAGTTTCAGGGAGGTTTTGCTGTGATACATGAATGGATACTATATTTTAAAAGAGTTTCACAGAGATTGATACTATTTGGATGAAATTTACTGGGTTTGAAGTAACAGGTTTTCCAAAGGCTACATTTTGATTACATTGCCTTCAGTACTTAGCACCTGCAGACTCCTCCCGGGGCTGGTAAGTTTCACAGAGATTCTGTTACAATAGGTGGCCAGCCGGGGTTGATGCAAGGCAGTTAGCATTTGGTTCAATGAGTTTATATTCCTGTTAATTTAAAATGGAGTTGGGTCACTCTATTTATTCTATTAATTTAAAATGGAGTTGGGTCACTCCAATTATAAAATGAAACAATGTTACAACAAATGTGAGGGATGCTGGACGTTCATAGGCCTATATGGAAACAGTTCCCTAATTTGTTAACCTCTTGGTGTAAAAATATATCTCTAAACTCCGCATCTCTATCAATCCTTTCTGAAATTTTGAAAACAAGTATTTGCATTGAAATCCTTTCTTTCTTCACTAAGAATAAAAACAACTCCCTTCTTGTATATTTTTCCTGACCTGCTGTAATTTTTTTTTCTTTAACATGAACTCCTCCCAGGTACTGATGTCCTTCTTCTATTATGGTGACAAGCATTGTGTACAGTACTCCAGAAGGACACTGACAAGTACTTTATACAGCAACAGCATGAGCTCTGTAATGTAGTATTTTATTGCACTGATACCTACAGTGACAGTAGCATTATCTCTTCTGACTTTCTCCCCCTCACCCAAATCTATTTATATTTTCAGTTACTTTTGTCACATTAACTTTTCACAATGACCAAAGAGGGTGTCAGAAATAGTGTCTAAACCTTAGGAGAGACCCAAAGTTAGGCAGAAAGACCACGCAGCCTAAGGGAACTTAGAGGAACATAGGATTTCATGACTGTATCAGACCACATCAGACTGCTGTCTGTTCAGAGAGTGGGACTGGGCCAGATTGTGATAAGATATAATACAAGAGAAAATACTTTTACTCTCCTCTAAAATGAACATAACGTTTAACAGAGGTAAGAATAACCATTGGAAATGCATGCCATCAAAATATTTTTAAAGAGTAATTCCAGTGGAAAAAAAGTGATTCTGTAGAAAATGGCTTCTTGGGATTTTATGTTTATCATTTAGAATTATTAATCAGAACCAAAAACTGAGCCTCAGCAAATACTTCCTTAGATCTAGAGAATGCAGAGCAGGTAAACTTTTAATCTTCTGGAGGAGAAGGTTGTACCCACAAGTTTAATCATTAAAATTGGCAATTATATGTGCAAAGATAACTGGATCCAGAATCTGGGGCTTTCAGATCTTCGGGTTTAGTTCATTCCATTAGAGAGAGGGGCAGCCAGCTGTAAATTTTAGGCTTAACAGCTTTGCTCTTTCCTTATCCTTCCTGTACAGTATAAGGTCTCATTATGATAAGTGGCCCAGTAATTTCTTTAATCCTTTGGATGTGAAAGGTCAGTCCAAAAGGGAGGTGGAAAAGATTGTGGGATTAGAATATTTTCCTGAAGCTAAAGTTACTAGCAATTGTATGAGGATATGAAAATTATATTACTAAATTTGTAAAGAAAATCCACTCCCTGGTGTCCCACCCAAGTAGCTGAGCTAGACACAAGAGATCCATGGCAGGGGAGGGCATGTATGTGTGTCTAAGGAGTATGACTCCTTCCAAAACCACAGATTAATTGTTCTGCATTCCTAGTGTGCCTAGTCTGAGGAGTGGTGGGTCCTGTGGTCCGTCCCTTTTCACAATCCTTCATACTGCCACACCAGAAGCTCCTGCAGAGGTGGGACCTGTATCATATTGGAATTTTTAAATATATGGAATTCATAAAGCAACAAATACTTACATGGATTACAACACAATTACCTCTACAATGCTACATGGCAAATATGTTCACCTAATTTGGAAATACTGCAGGTCAACATCCTGGCCTAAGCGGAGGACCCAGACCACCTCCGGGGAAAGCTGGACGCCACCAGCCGAGCTGCCGACTGGATGGGGCTGCACTTCAATGCCAAGAAGTGCGCGTCCCTCCATGTCGACGGCCACAAGAGAGACTCAGTCCAGGTGACCCCCTTCGTCATCCAGGGCGAACCCATGACCTCCCTTGAGGGGGGCCAGGTGTACCAGCACCAGGGTACACTGACGGGCTTCCACGTTCAGCAGACCCCAGAGGACACCATCCGGGAGATCCTACAGGACTCCTCCAAGCTCGACACCTCCCTGCTGGTGCCCTGGCAGAAGATCACTGCCCTCAACGCCTTCCTCATCCCCTGCATCGCGTTCGTCCTGTGAGGGTCGGCCATGGTGAAGGTGCCCCTCAACAAGGCCGACAGTACTATCTGGTAGCTGGTGAAGCAGTGGCTGTTCCTCCCCCAGAGGGCCAGCAATGAGCTGACCTACATTGGCCACTGTCAAGGAGGCACCAACGTCCCCTGAATGGGTGACCTCTGTGACATTGCAGTCATCACCCAGGCCTTCCACCTGCTGACTTGCCTGGACCCCACTGTGAGGACTGTTGTGGCGAACGCTTTGGGCTAGGCCATCCAGAAGTGGATCGGCAGGACCCCCTCCAGCCAGGACATCGCCACCTACCTCAGCGGCTCCCTGGATGGCGAGTTCGGCCACGACGGGGGTGACATCTCCTCGCTCTGGATCCGCGCCCGCAACACCACCCGGCACCTGGGCAAATGCATTGGCTGCCACTTGTCGTGATGCGAGGAACGCCAGGAGCTGTAGGTTGCTGCGGATCTGTGCCCCCGACCACACCATTGTCCCCACCCGCGCCTGGGGCATACTGGAGAGGTCCCTGAAGACTGCCGTTCACGCGCTGTGCGTGGAGGCCCTGAAGAAGTCCAACCAGGGAAAGGCCTTCGAGGTGATCAGCAAGTGGGTGCCAGCAACCACTTCCTGGCCGAGGGCTGCTACACTTGCTTTGCTGACTGGCAGTTCATCCACCAGGCCCGGCTCAACTACCTCCCGCTCAATGGGACCATCCACCACGGAAACTGGGACAAGTGCTGCAGGAAGTGTGGGTACGCCAACGAGACCCTGCCCCATGTCCTCTGTGGCTGCAAGCCCCACTCCAGAGCCTGGCAGCTCCAACACAACGCGGTCCAGGACCGGTTGGTGAAAGCCATCCCAGCCCAGCTGGGCATGGTTGGCGTCAACTCCGCTGTCCCTGGCACCGACAGCCTCCTGAGGCCTGACATCGTCATCACTGACAAGGAGCAGAAGAATGTTGTCATGGTGGACATCACGGTCCCGTTTGAGAACAGGACCCCAGCCTTCCTCCAGCCTGGGCGTGGAAGGAGAAGAAGTACGCCCCCCCTGGCCGATGTCTTGAGAGTGAGGGCCTCCGAGGTCCAGGACCATGCCCTGATCAAAGGAGCCCTGGGTGCCTGGGACCCCCACAACGAGGGCGTGCTGAGGGCCTGCAGCGTCGGCTGACGATATGCCCACCTGATGCACCGCCTCATGGTGTTGGACACCATCCGGTGGTCCCGAGACATCTATGTGGAACACCTCATTGGACACAGGCAGTACCACGAGGACTAAACTGGAGCGCTGCTGCGTGGAACTTTGAGACTCATCAACCACCCACACCACCCCACGGACTCCACGAGAGATGTTTCATTGTTGTGGACTGATCCACTTACCCTTCACCACACCCCATTTTAACTTTGTAATACGTGATGTTCCCCAGTTACTGTTATGTTGTGTTTACTGTAAATCCTACCCCTTCACTCCATCCAGAACTCCACGGGTTATGTTTTGCTGTACTCCCCGACCCCCTCCCAACCCTGTATCCACCAATAACCCATACCCTCCACCTGGATGTTTGATGCACTTTTTCTTAAACTCTGTTCTTGTTGTTTGAAACATTATCTTTAATAAAAATGTTAAGTGATTTTCGTTTTTCACCTTACAACCAAACATATATGGTTGATTTGGACAGTAGCGTTCCTGACCAGCTTGTATTTATTTCTAACCTCCGTCTCTTGCTGGGTCCTCATTATTCCTTACCATTTGTAAAACTGTTTATGCTGTGCTCCTTCGATCACCTGATAGAATCAGAGTGCATTGTTAGGTGTCAGGAGAAAAAGTTAAACCTTTTATGAAGGAGCCATCCAGATAAGTTGTGCTCATATCTAGGATTGGTGCAATTATTCTTTCTTTCATACAGGACTTGTCATCAATCTTTTGCAAGCCGTAAGTGAAAATGGAACCTGTCATCCATACCTTAGCATTTGCTGTAGAGTTTACAGACAGCAAATTTCAGGTCATTTTTCTTGAGCACTAGGGCTTCTTACTTTACTTTTTGATAACCAAAACCTTTGCTGTATCTCTACCTGTCATACAGTCCAGCATACAAATTTGTTCATTAGATTTTCCTTCCATCACTTTAAGGAACCAAACTATGATTAAGAGTTAGTTTTAAAGAATACCCTGATCTAATCCGAGTTGTGTACAGTACAGTATAGATAGGCATAGTGATTGTGAGACAAGAGTAGCTCTACAGCAATCTGAGAATTGTATTCAGGAAATAAAAAGGACTGATCTATTGTAAATCACAAAAGAAAGAAACACAGTTAAGGATGAAAATGCAGACCAATTCTCTAAGCTAAATTCCACAATCTTTCAGTCAATGGACATTTTGCCTAAGTAAAAAATGCAACGTCAGGCTTTCTGTCCTTATTGCCTGAGAAGAGTGCATGATTTAGTATCTGGGAACAATGAGGTACACTAAGGACAGTGTCACTCTTGACTTTTTCTTAGCTCCAAATTTCCTTGCTTTCTACAAGTTTCTATAAAACCAGCATTATTTATATGTCTATATGACTGTTTATCTGAGCTAGAGAGACAAGGTGGGTGGGTGAATAATCTGTTTTATGGGACCAACTTCTCTTGTGAGAGAGACAAACTTCTGAAAAAACTCACCAACAGAGATTGGTCCAATAAAATATATTATCTCATGCACCTTGCCCTTCTAATATCCTGAGACCAACAATGCCACAACAGTACAATATTTGAACTAGAGTAATATTTAAAAAAGAATATTCTTATATTTTTGAAAACCCTGCCTTGTTATATTTACTTCTCACACTGGCCTCTCCAGTTTACCAGTGAATATATAATTATGTTCATGAATTATTGGGTATCAGCTGCAATTTCAGATTCTTTAAATGTGTTACATATGTGTTTGAGAAACACAAAAGTAGGGAATTTAGAAAAAATCTCACATTCCTGTCGTAGACTATAACCTCTCCAGAGGAGACAAGAACTGATTAAATCATAACAGCCAACCCGATCTCTTGTCATGTTGCATACTTAGAAGTTTTAAATTCATACATCAACTTGATATACAGCAATGGCGTCTCTAGGGCTGGTAAAGTATATTTGGTCAGTATAGGTCTCTCAAATGTGTAGTGCTCACTAAATATTTACTAGTTTAAAAACCATGTCAACAAATTAAGTTCCTAGTACAGGAGTAATATGAATATTTCTATTATACTAAATTTATAATATTGAAGAATGTAGAAATTGTCATTTGGGATCAAACCAGCATTTTGTCTTGTCCAACATTCCATCTCTGACAGTGTCCAATGCCAGATGTTTCAGAGGTAGGTGCAAGGAAACCTGTAGTGGACAATTACCGAAAAAGTTGTCCATAGGGCAATGAAATGTATATAATATTCCACATAAGGCTGTGCCATTGATAATTGAGTCTGCCTGAATGTGGGAGCTCTGATTTCCTATTTACACAGTTCAGAATTAAAGTGGCAGTAAAGCAAGAATAACACTAACATAATGTTTTAGAATTTTCCTGTGTGTCTACTGTCAGATATTGTTAGTTTTTAGCTCTTGTGCACTACACTGTGTACCCCCTGTGGGTCAGGGGGATAAAATAGGCCCACTGCTCCTCCTGCATATTGTAAAAGGCAACTAAAAGGGGGCTGCCTGGAGAGAGATGGGATCCGCCAGGTTAGAAACTTGCCCAAGACACACCATATGACGAACAAATCAACCATGTCCATACCAGATTGGTCGTAGCCTGGGTTAACAATGTCCGAGTCATCCTTCCCCCATCAGGGCAGACACGATAAGTATATTACTATTGGAACTCCAACAAAGAAGATTTGTGGAAGAGATAACATTACCATAGCCATGTGGAATGTAAGGACACTGAGGAAAATAAAGAGGTTGAAAGAACACATATACGAAATGGAACAATATACCTGGCACCCCTAGGAATCTCCGAGATCAGATGGAAGAACTTTGGAGAGCCATTAATAGAAGAAGGCCATGTACTCTACTGCAATGGAGAAGACAAACAGGTCAACAGTGTAGGATTCCTTGTGCATAAAGTTATCAAGAATTCAATTCTAGGTTGCCACCACCCAATATCCCCCAGGTTTATCTCCATCTGCCTAAAGGCAGTACTGTTCAACATCACAGTAATACAAGTCTACGTCCCTACAACAGACTATGACGATAAGCAAATTGAAAATTTTTACAATCCGCTCCAAGACATTATCGATAAGATACACAAGAAAGATATCCTGATTGTACAAGGAGATTGGAATTCTAAAATGAGTATTGACGCACAGGCAGATTGGTTACTGCGTTACTGAAAGGGCCACAATAATCTCGCCAATGAGAAAGGACTGAGACTTTTGGAGTTTGCCAGTTACAACAATTGGATTCTTGCAAACACTTTAGGACCACATAAAGCATCTAAACAATCAACATGGCATAAATTTGATGGTCTACACCACAGCCAGATTGACTACATCATGGTGCAAAACCAATTTTTTTCTGGGATCAACAGAGCTAAAACAAGGAGCTTCCCCAGTGCTTATATTGCAGGTGATCATGACCTTGTGATACTAAATTTCAGCTATGGTTAAGTAAGATCTTCAAGCTAAAGATCATCAGAACCAAGTTTGACTTAGAAAGACGCAATGATCGAAGTATTGTAGAGTCATTCCAAGCAATGATCGGTGGAAAATTTGCCCTGCTTCTTGCTCTAGAGGAAGACATAGAAATACTGACCAACAATTTTAACACTGTAATGAATGAGTCAGCAATGGACATCCTTAGGAAACATCTGTAGGAAGGTAAAATCTTGGGTCACAAATGAAATACAATAAATGTGCGACATCAGAGAGAAATTAAGAGAGCAGTGATGGAACTGATAAATACAGAGAGATTGGCAAAAAGATCAGGAAAGTAATGAAAGTGGCCAAGAAGATATGGATTGAAAACTAATGCTCTAAAATTGAAGATGCATCAACAATAAAAATAGCAAAAAAGCCTTCCAGGTTGTACAAAATCTGATGAAGGAAAGGTGGAGCAAAGCCAACTCAATTCAAGACAAAAAAGGGAACAATCTCACAAAAGAAAGGGACATCTTCAATAGGTGGACAAACTACTACTTTGATCTGTACAAGCACCAGACAAATGGAGATCCAGATTCAACAGAGGAGGAGGATTTTTCCAGTACTGTGTGAAGAATTGGAGGTAGACGTGAAATCACTTAAGAATGGAAAATCTACAGATATGGACAACATCTAAGCCGAACTGATGAAATTCAGAAGAGAGAGTAATAGATGTACTCACCAAGAACTGCAACAAGATCTGGCAGACTGGTGAGTGGCCCTCCACATGGACAAAGTTATTAATCATTACTCTGTCAAATAAAGGCAACCTGCAACTGTGTCAAAACTGTATGACTACAAGTTTGATTATCCATCCCAGCAAAGTGATGCTGAAAGTTATATTGAACAGATTGAAGCCGCAAGTGGAGAGTATCACAGCTGAAGAACAGGCTGGCTTTTGTGCTGGAAGAAGTACCAAAGAACAGATTTTCAACCTTCGTGTTGTATGTGATAAGTACTCAGAATACCAGCAGGATATCTACCATGTCACTGACTTCAAGAAGGCATTTGACGGAGTACGGCACGAAGCTCTCTGGTCAACCATGGAGAGCTTACATTGGTTGTAAGCTCCTTTTTACCATTAAATAACTGTATGCCAAGGCCAACAGTGCAGTTCTTGTCAATGGCACAATAGGAGAGTAGCTTTACACCATGATGGAGTCCAGCTAGGCTGCCTTCTTTTGCCACATTGTTCACCTGAAGCGCATAATGACTGATGCCCAGAAGTTCACATATGCACAGTCAGTATTGGAGGGATGAACAATCTCAAATCTTCGATTCACTGATGACATAGCTGGCCTGGAAGGTAGTGAAGAGGAATTTGCTAATCTTGTGAAACGACTGGATGAAACCTTTGCAAAGTATGGCATGGAAGTTAATGCAGAGAAAACCAAGCTGATGACAAACAAATGTGATAGGCTCAACTAATACATCATTGTCAGTGGACAAGTGATGGAGACAGTGAAACAGTTCCAGTATCTGGGGGCAATCATCACCGACAAGGGAGCCAAGGCAGAAATTCTGGCAAGAACTGCACAAACAGCAGCAGCACTGACAAAGTTAAAGCTAATTTGGAGGAAAAAGAACATCTTCCTGAAATCCAAATTGAAACTGCTGCACGCACTGGTCATCTCCATTTTTTTGTATGCATGCGAGACATGAGCATTTTGGCAGAACTCGAATGGAAAATACAGGCAGTGGAGATGGGATACTTCTGTAAAATCTTGGGCATCTCCTACCCTGACCACATCACTAACGAAGCACAAGCTGAAATGATACAGCCATTTAAAAAGATCATCTGGCCTATCCAAGAACATTCTCCAGGGGACAGTACAGGGGAAGAGAAGAAGAGGCAGGCAGAAGGATTGACAACATAAAAGAGTGGACAGGAATGGTCTTTGTGGAGACTCAGACACTGAAACACAATCGTCAGGTGTGGAGACAATTGGTTCATGGAGACAATTGATCGTTCATCAGTGATGGTGTCCCAATGACCAATGGGGTTATGAGAGCGGTAATAATAACACTACACTGAGGTTTTAACTGAACTGTCCAAGTTGACACCTAAGGGAAACACTTTCAAAAGCAGCCAAAGGTCAGATTTTCAAAGGTATTTAGTAACCTAAAGAGGGAGATAGGTGCATGAACAGAGCTCCTAAGATGCTTAACCATACCTGAAAAGCCTACTAGGTCCCCACTTGCATATATAGGCGGCTAAATACCTTTCAAAACCCGGATCCAAGAGATTTAGGAGCCTAAATTCCATTGACTTGCAATGACAAAGGACCAAACTTTCAAAGATATTTAGGTGCCTAAAAGTGCAGAGGAGGGCCTACTAAGATTTTAAAATGAAATAAATGGGAATTATCAAATACATTAAAATAGAATTATAAATTATCTATAAATTATAAATGATCTACTAATTTGATTGATTGCCTGTTTCCAGACTCATGAGAACTGCATTATGGAGATGAATAATATTAATTTTATTTATTTGTATTGTAGTAGTATCTGGAAACTACAGTCTTGACTGAGGATTCAGTTATGTTCGGTTTTGAAAAACAAAATCTCAACTGAGAGATTTCTTTGCAAAACCACCATCTTTTTGGACTACAAGGAGACAAACCCAGAATGAATTATCTGAAACCCCACTCTACATTGACTATGGGGTCTACAAAAGCTGACTTTTGTTGACAAAATGCTGTAGTGTAGACCAGCTCTAAATACTGAATGTTCATTCCCTTCTCCTTTTTCTGTGTCACAATGAAATACAAGCAGAAATGCTTCTTTTTTCCTCACACTTCCTTTTAACCTATTCTCCTTCCTCCCCCTGACACACCCGCTCATAATAGCATCCTTAATGACACTCAAGTAGAATTTTGGCCTTGGCCTTAACAATTATACAGATGTTTCAGGTAACAGCCGTCTGAGAGACAGCTACATCATACTGCTTTTTCACATAATTATTCAAGCTGTTAAAAATCTTCAATTTCTGTGGTAGTATCGTTATAGTTCTGTTAATCTTCTAGATCATTATTTCAATTGAGTTCCAAAACAACAATACGGTGGCTACAACTGTATACACAACAAACATCTGAAATGAACTCAGAGCTTGAAATGCTTATATTTTTTATATATATCTTTAACTATTGCGTCTAAAACCAGGAAGCCATGTATTTCCACAATGATAGTTAGGTTAATAAATGGTTAGTAAATGGCTTTGGTGCATGTGATAACTGCCCGTTACTTTACAAAACAGACAATAGCTCCATTAACAAGTTATTTGCTTGAGCTGGCAGTGTTTAATCATATTTACAATACAATAGAACTCAATTTCTCTTCCAATAACAATGTTCTGCACAATGCAGTGAACTGGTATTTTTTTATGCTTTAAATTTCTATTTTTGTACTGGCTCACTTGTTTACACTACAAAAGTTACCCAATGCTGGTGACAGATGTCAACCACATGTGCATCTGAACAGGTGCTGAAATGATTTAACTGCAAGTGTGGACAAGGACAGCAAACATGGTCCTCACAATTTCAGAATCATTGATAAGCATTTAATGTAGTTGAACATAGTCAATCCTGCTTGACACTTGCCGTTCAACAATGTTCTACACTTACAGCTGCACCTAAGGCTGACACTCTTTATAACCAATGGGTAATTTTTGTAGTGGACACAAGGTTTCAGATATGATTACCATCTTCGCTACCTTCCCCCTTGTTTCTCCAAACCCTTTTTGGGAAATATAATATAAAAATGCTCACCACCCCAAGGAAATTAATTGCGTATTCTGTACTTGGTTGTTGAAATCTAAGTATCAAGTGTGAACTTCTTAAGCACCATTTAAGTCTTAACATGGAATAACAGACAGTCTCTTTGGGCCAATCCTATAATAAACTAAAGGTTTATTAATTAGGAAAAAGAAATGAGTTATTGAGAAGGTTACAGGAAGTAAAAATGCACACACAAATGAGATACAGTCTTAGGTTCCTAAAGATGATAGTGGCAGCTATAATATGCAAGCTTTATATGCCCTATAGGGCTAACCCAAGTTGAGCAGCTGTGGACCCTTTGCTTATGATTAGAATTCTTTACCCCTCAAAGTTGAGACAGCATAGGGATAACAATTTATCCTTAACAGGAATTTTTATTCCCTTCCCCCAGCATTCAAGCTTTGATGGGATGAACACTTGTGCAGGTACCCTCTTCAAGAGTGTGGGGCCACAATTAGTAAAGTCGTTTGTCCATGGATGTTTCACAGTGGCTTGGTGTCAATGGACCTTCTTTTGTTGAGGAGGATATAATACCTCTGGTGGTAAACTAGTATTTCACACTTGATAATGCTTCTCCCCTGACTGTAGGAGTTTACAGTCTTAGAAAACATTTGTATAGCTACAGAGCAAACATTTGAACATTCCCTATAACATGGGATATAAGTATTATAACTGAGATTAAAACATGCAGCATCCTACAAGCATTTCATAAAGTCTAAACACATTTTTACAACTCTAATATCTATTTTAACAATACAAACACACAGATGATCCAGACTGGTTTCCAGCTATGAATTTGTCAGAGTTGAGTGAGGCCGTGTGGCTTTGTCATGAGCTGGCACCTGGTCTGCCAGAGTCACAATCAGGACTCAAAGAAATCATCCTCAAACTACTCTCTGCAAAAAGGGCCATCTTCCTCCAGGAATTTATTGCTTTCCTCCAAAAACTTTGCAACATTAACAACCTCCCTCAGAACTCATCCTTGCCACCATGGATGTGCCCTCCCTCTACACCTACATCCCTCACAATGACGGCATCATTTCTTGCCTCAAATATTTTCAAGATAATGGACATCTTCAGATTTCCATCCCAAACACATCACCAACTCATCCATTTCATCCACAACAATTTTATGTCCAACAACAAACACTTTGTACAAACCAGGGGAATAGCTAGGGATCCTGGGATGGCTCATCAAAATGCCAGCCTCTTCATGGGCCACCCGGAAGAATTTCTGGACAAATGCACCATAAAAATCAATCATATATCTGAGACCCATCAATGAGATTTTCTTCCTTTGGCCAGATGACCTAAACTTCCTCATAGATTTCCCCCACAAATTTGACCACCCCTATACATCCATTAAACTCTCTCTAGAACACTCCCACACTAGCATCAACTTCCTGGACAACATAAGCAGCTTCAACAATGAAACCCTATGGACAACTATATACAAGAAACCCACAGATCTCCATTCCTACCTCTGCAGATGCACTAACCATCCCAAATACACCAAGAAAACTGTTATCTACAGCCAGGCCCTCAGATACAAAAGAATATGCTGCCAAGAAGAAAGTTCGGGATATATACTTTAACACATCTAAAACCGCTTTTACCAAAACAAGGACAGTATACCAAAGAAGTAGATTGCATCATAGAATGGGCCATCCAAATACCTCCAGAAAACTGCTTCAATACAGAAAAAATCCCCTAAACCCTTCACTGACAGTGCACACCCCTAGCTGTCACCTCCACTTCACACTGGGAGCCATACAAGATCACAGAGCCTGGGCTCCTGCCCGAGCCCAAATGTTTACACTGCAACTGTACAGCCCCACAGCCTGAACCCCACAAGCCTGAGTCAACTGGCATGGGCCTGTCAGAGGTATGGAATTGCTGTGTAGTCACACCCTTAAGGCCAGACTAGTAAAGGGATTTAGGTGTTGCTCTGCTTAATGGAGTCTTCAGTCTTGTGTTAGGTAGCTTAGTGCTGCCTAGGCTTCCTGTGGAGACCATGGGGATCGTTAAGTGCTTAAGAAAGAGATTTTCAGATGCCAGACATCTGAGTAGGGAGCCACTTAAACTAGCCAGAAGGGACATGAGACCCACACATCTTTTAAGTCTTCAGAGACAGGGAAGTCCCATGCACCAGCAGCTGGTGGAAAAAATTGCCCCAGTCAAGCCCCGGTCTAAGGAGTTACTATTGCTACAAGTAAAAGGACACATTACTTTCTCATGAAATGAGAGGTCAGGGGCCAGCAGGGAGCAGCAGAGGAGAGGAGTTTAGATGCCTAAGTGACTGACCTGGTGTGCCTGGCTGACAGATCAAAGATACGTGTCTCCTTCTGTGTCAGGATCCTCATCCACTAACTGTCTCCTGGAGGTAGGCACCTAAGCTAGGGGAGCTAAGTGGACACCCTATGGCTTATCTCTCTATTGTCTCCCTGAAACCATTTCTCTATGTGTCCAGCTCGTGATCGATACCTCTCCCACACTCACCCTATATTTCCCAGTGCCCCAGCTATCTCTTGTGTGAATGCTGTGCTGTTTCTCTGCCTATCAGTGGCCTTCATCTGACACTCCTGCTGTGGGGCCTGACAGATATCAGCCTTTTGGTTATCTCAGAACAAAGAAACTGGGTCAGTCCCCACTTGCAAGAAAGAAATTTCCCCACTCAGGCCCAGTCTACACTTACCTTCTAGATTTGGCGGTAGTTGATGGGAGATCCGTAAGTGACGTCAACCACTTCGCTGTGTCTGCTCCATGCGTTGTCCACGCTGTACCAAAGGGAACAGCGTTCCCATCAATGCAGCACTACACCACTTACTGGAGTGGTTTTCCTGTGTTGATTTCTGGATCGACTGAGTGGGTCTACACAGACCGCTCAGTCGATCCAGAGCAATCGATCTGACCGGCGAATTTGCTGCAACCTTAGTAGACCCTTAGTAGATTCTTAGTTCGAGAATCCTACTATGGGGTTTGTGGGTCTTCAGCCTGAGCTAGAACTCTGAATAGCTCATTAATGTGGTGTGACAGTAGTGCTTAGACTGCTTTGAAAATGTCGACTGGCAAAAACTAAGGCCTGTAGGCTTCTCTGGGTACGTCTACACAGTGAGCGGAAATGCGTCTTGGAGCCCAGGTTGAAAAAATTGTGCTTCATTTTAGTGCTAACAATACCTGTGTAGACACTGTGGCTTGGGCTGGAGCTCAGGCTCTGAAGTCTGATGATCTTCTGAGCCATCAATGTCTACAAAGCTACCTTTAGTGCTGTAGCATGAGCCTGACTCTGTCGATCCAGGCTCTGAGACTGCCACTACCTAGGTAAACATACCCTGAAAGGTTAGGTGGCAGCTGAGCAATGTCTTTGAAAATATCAGTGGTTCCTAATGGTGGATTTGGTTGCCTATCTGCCTCTTCAAGTAACTAAATAGCTTCAGATTTTTAAATGTATATAGGTGACTAAAGAGACATACAGGCACTTAGTAGGCATTTTAAAAAAATTCTATATCTTTAAATTCCATTGGGTTCGAGTCCCATTAGGTGTCTATCTGCATATTTAGGTGCATGAACACCTTAAATCTGGCCCTTAGGGCCAGATGCTCAGCTGGTATAAATCAATATAGTTCTATTGAATCAGCCAGTTGAAATCAATGGGGTCATGCCATTTACATTTACATCAGCCAAAGATCCATCCCTTGTGTGTCTGCATTTATCCACCCGTAAAATGGTTTTAATAATGCTAATTACCTTACAGGTATATTGTGAACCTTAATTATAGAATCACAGTGATGACTCCATTGTAAAACTCAACTTTTTTCTGTTAAAAGCCTGAATTTGACTTCCTTAAAAAAAAAAAAATTGGTCCTCACTAAAATGTATAGAGCATATTCCCTGGTAATAAGAAAACTTTCCAGTGAAGTTTCAGTGTAATTGAATAAGGCTTTTTCTGAGATATCAAATTGAAAAATGAGGTGTATGTCAGTTCTGAAATATTTATTTTCTTTTTGTAAAGCTAGAAAACTGTTTGGGCTAGAAACTTCCAATTGGTTTTATTCCCAGATTAGTCCCAAATAAGATCTAGTGCAGAGAATGTTTGCTACATTTTTATGCAGATTTTTGTACGTACCATGGATTTTTCTATACTCAGTTGCTCCATGAGGTTCCAAAAGCATTTATAAATATCTCCAAAGGGCTAATGATCTAAGCCTTCATTTTTTAAAAAAAAGCCTTTTTCTTTGCAAAGGTACTATACACAGTGTAAACTGAATACTAGGATTGTTTTCCTTCCAAAAGAAAGTGTCAGAAAAATATCTCCCACCATCTTTTTTGTCAACTAGATCTCCTAACCTCAATTATTGCTTCTACTGGTGTGAACAAATGTTTATGGACTCAGTGCACTAGCACTTACAATTGTTAGTTACAATCTTGTTAACTGCCAGTTAATTTGTTACTACTCTTCATCTTCAGCCTTTAGACTGAAAACTTCACTCTACTCAGTGACTAATGCTCCTCTCCTATCCAGCCCTGCACCAAGGGGACAGATGGAGAAACTTTCACCCTCTATGCACTTTCCCTTAGTTACACAGGGCATACTTCAGACAAAACTGTTAGAATCACAGCAGTAATTAAAGCCTTGTCTAAACTCACATTGCAGCCACTGATGCACCAATTTGGCTGCATCAGTGCAAACCCTTAAGGTGAAATCATGGCTCCAGTGAAGTCAATGCCAAAACTCTTACCGACTTCAAGGGGCCCAGTTCACCACAATGTAGATATTCTGCACTAGTGCAGTTTAAAATAGATTATGCCCAAGTAGCGGTATTGATGATCAAACCCCAATGTAGAAAAGGTCTGAGACATTTCATCTTGCTTCTACTCCTTCCAAACCCTCAATATGAAGGGACTGGGAAGACAGAACCTGAGAGATGACTCTGGGAAACATGCCACTTAGAAAGGAGTTGAGAAAGCTGCTCTCCCCAGCCTCAGTTCTAGGTCTCAAATATTGTACCAATTACAGAGCCACAGCTTTATAGAACCTTAACTCCAAATTTCCTGGCTTTCAAATATTTGGTTTTTTGCTAACAAAGCTTTTCTCTTCTAGTTTAAGTAACATGTAACCTTTGCTCTATCTTAGAGCTTTGATTTGGAATTATTTAATATTTTAAAATCACTTTGAGATTGTTGGCAGCAAAAAGCTAACAGTTGTTTTATATAGCACTAATGCAAAATAAGATTATAACAAGGACCGAAAAGCATTTGATGCATATATTGTACCTGGAAGGAAAAGCAACATGCTGGGATAATAGTAATGATAAAGATATCAGAATATGCCCTTTTGTGGATGTAAAAGCTAACTTGTTGATATATCAAAAGAGGGTAGGTGAAATTGAAGGAAAATAGTAGGTGGGGTGGCTGACACTCTACAGTAAATGCTGAATCAGTCATTAGAGAGCTCTGCACCAGTCTGGGGAATTAGTGTAGGCCAACACCACATGTGATGCACCCACGAGACCAATAGAATCTTCAAAAAGGACTGTGTACAGTAGCTTAGTAGTTGTGCTGTCTTTACTTCATTGTTTCCTTTCATCTGAGAACTCCACTTCCTCCAAGATCAACTAAGCCTGAAATCATCCATTTGGTTTCCTTAACATCTCTCATGCCATGGCCTGGAAAATTCTAAGTGACAAAGCATCTTAAATCAGCATGCCGATTTACTGTATACTGTGACAAGGTCATGTTTCTGTCTGAATATTTCACCTGCTCCTGCTGCACAAACTGCAATCCCTTTGTATTGAATCTGAGTCGGAAGGGGTATGAGATTTAGAAAGAATTACTGTTGTGTTGCTGGCAGTTAGATACAGCATTATTGCAAAATTAAATTAACCTCAATCACAGCCTTGGAAGGAGAATGTATATGTATTTTTCTTCTCTCATCCATGTGACAAGTTTGTGTGGAAAGCCCTCTTGGAAGATGCTTGTTTTCTTAAGTGCATGTATACAGCATGTCTTTGTGTTTGGGTGAGAATGAAAAGCATTCCTCTAGCCTGGAGAAGTTGAGTTAATGTAAGCTTTTTGTTACAAGAGCTCTTTTATGTTTGGTGCAACTTACTCAACATGCAATGCTATGTACATATATGCATGTACATATATATGTACATTTATAAAAATAAATGATAGTTTTAGAATGGGATGGAATACAGAGGGCTGGATATGATACAAATGCTGGTTTCACTGGTTGATTTCTCCTGGAAAGGAAAAAGCCATGACCAGGTGCCAACTTCATTTCTGGTGCAAGCCCACTACAGTCAAATCAGATAGATTAAGGATGAATTTGACTCCAGGTTTTCCAGCCTCATTTTTCTGGATATAAAAAATATCCATCTGTCAAATTCCTTTGGCACCATTGACCACTAATTTTTTTAATTGGTGATCAAACCCTGACAAAGCCTGGGTAATTTCCATTTGTTTTGCACTGGGAGAACCCAGAGACAGTGTTGAGTGACTGCTTCTCTCTCCCCAAGGTTTTCTTGGGCTTCTGGTCAAATGATTGAGGGGCTAGCAGACCCTACACTTACTTCTCATTGTCCCGTATACAGTGAGGGTGTTCCCACACTTTCAGCAGCAGTTTTTGAGTCTGTCTGTCCTCCAAATAGTTGTGGGAGGCTGGAGACCCATGTGGTGATGATGAGGCATCCATGACAGCCTACTGTTGTAAACTGACACCTAAGATGATCTGTGGTACACAAAGCTAATGGTTCCCAAATTTAAATGTTTGGGTACAGAAGCAAAGGCATTCTTGATGAGGTGCTCTCACTTCTTGAACTTAATTTCCTTTTGGCCTAACAGGATTTGTTAAACTTTAAGGCATCCTTAAAGGTCTTTCTGTTCACTCAGGATTTTTTGGGGCAATGATTGTTGAGTGTGTTGTGTTAACTGATATGTTTTTGATGTATACATTCACCATATCAATCTTCCCACTTCAGCAAAAAGTGGATGTAAACAAGTTGTACTCCACCCATGCAAAGATAGGCAATCTTATTGTGCTCCAAATGTAGCCATTTCCTGGGATTTAATTTCACTGTAATTCAAATAATAACAAAACATTTCCCCTCAGTCTTAGCTATTCATAGAGTTTTTCCTATAGGACACCTTTGGCCAGCCTTCTACTTCCCTCCACCTCTGAGAGAGGCTCCAACCCTTCTTACTTCCTGGCTGAAAAAGCACATGACTTCTGAATGACTCAACAGAAGAAGTCCTTGAACTTGCTACCTTTTGAAGCTAATGGTTGTGAAGGAAGGGAGTGATACCTATGAAAAAACATCCCACTTACTTCTGTTCCTGTGAAAGCACCTCTGTCGGTGTCCAGAAAGAAGGGTCTGTGAGGTTTTTGTGGGAGGGCAGTGAATATATTCCTGTCCTGTGACAGCAGGATACCAGTTGAATACCATCACCTGTTTTAATGTTATTGAATGTACATTAACTATGACTCAATGCCCGTACCCCCTTCAGAGAGGGACTTTGCATAGGCAAGGGCTGCCTGTCCAATGCATATAGAGGTGGGTATGGGAAGCAGCACACAAGGATTGACTTATCCCCTTCTCTGTTGATCCATGGGGTTGGGGAATGTTATCTGCTACCTTATCCATGGACCTACAATTCCCCTGCCCCTCTTCCCCCCCAGACAATATGAAAGAAATTCCATGAGATAAACTTTATGGAGTGTTTGGGTGTTTTCATGGGAGGAAGGTAGATTATAGTCCTTTGATAAGTGAACCTATATAAAATATCAATAAAAATGTCTTTTCTAATTACAGCACTGATGGTGAGAACATGGGGCCAGGTAATCAGCTCATGTAAATAGTGTTCTTCCATCGAATTAAATGTAGTTATGCCAATTTACTGAAAATATTATAAATACATCAGAAAGATAAATAGTAGGGAGGGAGAGGAGTTACTTAAGTTAAGTGCCAATGTGGATGCAAGAACAAATGAATATGAACTAGTTGTCAACAAGTTAGGCCTGAGATTAGATGAAGGTTTCTAACCACCAGAGGAGAGAAGTCCTGGATGTAACAGCCTTCCAAGGGGAGCAGTGAGGCCAAAAAAACCTAACTGACTTCAAGACTAAGCTTGATAAGTTTCTTGAGGGGATGGTAAGATGGGCCTATTATAAGAGTGGGTGAGTGAGTTTCTGTGGCCTGCAATGTGCAGGAGGTCAGACTAGATAAGTGTTTCTCAAACTTTTGGATACCAGGGACCAGCTTGCTGCCTTTTGCTGCCTTCTTAAACTGTGTCAGGGAGATCTCAGGGACCAGTGCCAATCCATGGACTGCTGGTTGAGAAACACAGGACTAGATGATCATGATGGTCCCTTCTGATTTTAAGACTATGAGTCTGAGTCCCTTTGCCCACTTTCTGCTAGTTTTCTAAGATGAACAGCAAATATGTAGTGTCTAAAATTAGGACTTTTGGCCATTTATATATAGAGCTTTACAGGGGAAACTTGTACATGAAAATTCACACACTTACTAACTTGCAATAAATAAGTAAATAGAACTGTTATTCTCCAAGGGTTGAAATACTATTTATATAAAAATAGTTCTCCGGTTCGTTTTAGTTAAATTAATTTAATTTTAATGTGAATGCAACGTGTAGTCTCAAAGGATTCCATTGTCCTGTAACACTAATTAATGTCCATCTTTTTTCTATGTGTTGACAGGATTTCTTCTGAAATGAAACATGTATTTCAGACTGTACTTGCCTGACATGGTATTTTTCAAGAAAATGGTGTAACAAAAATGATTTTTAGACGTTTACTACCTATATGGTCCTGTGGTGAAAAAAGTTCTGAAAGTGGTTTATGAACACGTGTTTAAATGTGATATTTTTAGGTAGCTGAATCTTGTTTTTTGTGGAGTTTGAAATAGAAAGAAGTAAGATAGCAAGGAGGTGATGTACATAAAATCCAACCTTCTCACTCTCATAACAAGGAAATGTTTTTAGAGTTTAATTTGGGGGAAGAGCGGTGTTTTGGTTTGGTTTTTAAATAATATTTTAAATCGCTTGGAAGAATTTCTTCTAAAGTACTCTGGGTTGGGTCAAACTGATTTAATTTATTAAAATTGAAGCAAAATTTCAACCCGTGCTAGTTTAGAGGAATTTTTTTGCTAGAGAAATATTTTGCCATTCATTAGTAAGAGGAGCATAAAGGAATGTGAAAACATTAACTGGGTAAACAAGATGTTCCCAGCCATAACTCTAAATGATGAAGCAATTTGCTAGTTTCTTGTGGTTTTCTTTAGAGGAGAATACACTGAAATTGAGTCAATTTTTGCTCAGTTATGCACCCTCTTCCCTAACCAGAGATGTGTAATTCAGATAGGTGAATAATGGTTTTGCATATTTTAAATAAGAAGCTAATCCTGAATCCTCATTTAAATTGCATGAAAACTGGAGTTCATGAAACTGAGTGCGCTCTGGAAAATAAGTCTATAGGCTTAAAGTGAACTATATCCATAAGCAAGGTGAACAAAATAATACAATTTTGTTTCAAGATGTAAAATAGTGAGATTTTCTCAGTATCTGATACAGTGGTAAGAGTCTAACAGCCCTGTTTTTCCTTTGTTTCCAGTACAGATTTCAACTCTACAATAAAAGCTTTATTAAAAAAAAAAAAGAGAGGTCAGATTTTGATCTTGATTGTGCAGATAGACAAAGAGGGAGACATTGGAGGAAAGGCTAAAAAATGTGGACATGTTTAGGCTTGAGAAAAGAATACTTGAGGGAGCACTGGTCTTCTAATGTTTTAAGGACTGTTAGAAAGAGGATGGCGATCAATTGTTCTCCATATCTGATGAATTTAGAACAAGAAGTAATTGGCTTAATCTGCAGCAAAGGAGACAAATTAGATATTAGGGAAATCTTTCTAATTATTAGGATAATAAGGAATAAGCTTCCAAAGGAGGCTGTGGAATCCCTGTCATTGGAAGTTTTCAAGAACAGGTTGGACAAACACCTGACAGGGATGGTCTAGATTTATTTGGTCCTGCATTAGTGCAGGTGACAGGACTTGGTGATTTCTGGAGCTCCCTTCCAGCCCTACATTTCTATGATTTAGTGAGGTAACTCTCACTTAGCCTTGTGCGCCTCCTTTCCTTATACTGACTACAAAGTTTGGGGGCAGTCTTAAGGCCACTGTGGAATAGCTGGCATTGTGCAATAAGGATGTGGGAGTGGCTTCAGAGACCAAATCTCCTCCTCCGCTTTGGAAGGCACAGCTTTGGACTGCAGGGAGCTTCAAGCTGCAGTCAATATGTGGCTCTGGTTGATATTCTTGTGTTAATACATACATTATTTGTATATAAATAGTTATGTTTTACGTGCAAGCTTTGCAGGCCTTAATAAGGAGAACAACCCAGACACCGGCAATCATAAATTCATCAGGCAAAGTTATGGCCCTGTCCCATTTAACATCCATAATGGCGCAGCACATGCTTCGCCAAGGGGTATGGCAGTTACTGCTTTATTGTGGACCAGGAGGTTTTCTGTTTTTTCCAGACAGCTGCTTCCAGGAACCGTCACTGATTCAGTGCTCCTCATAACAAGATTAAACCTTATTATGTACATTTCGGATATAAAGGTGAAATATAAGTATGAATTAATGTTGTGACATGGGGCCTGTAAAATATTCAGCTTAGCCACATGACCTAAGGCCTAAACATGTTGGCATATCTGATTAACCAAAAGATAACCCTGTACCAGGAAAGTGTAAGATTACAATAAAAGATGTGTCAAGTGCTGATGTTCTGGAAACTATGCAGAAAAAGACTGGAAAATATGCTGCAATTTACCACTTAATACCACAAGATGCCTAATAGCATTTAGAGGGATTTTGTAGTAACCTCAAATTGGTATGATAATTCATTGATGTACATATTAATGAGAATAAGAAGAACTAAAGGGATAGCAAATGAGAAATGGGGTGTGGAAGTATGGATAAGGAGAAAGGGGTTGGAAGCCTTTATGCATAGGAATGGGCCGCAGTAGGTGGAAGCATAACTCAGGATAAAATAGCATGGCCTGGCCGCTATGCCGGAGGTGAGGCGGAACAAATTGGGAGATACCTAGATGGCAACCATGTGATGATGACAGTGATGAAGACAATGATAAGGAAGATAATGATTGACACTCCAAGCCGGAAATGTGATACGTGAGTGATGGCAGTCATAGAGCTAAACACTTTGTACAGTCTACCCTCTGTTATATTCAGTGTCTGTGAAACTCTTTACCTGCGTAGTGGGTTTGTTAATAAAGGACTTGTGATAAATTGAAATTGTTTCTTATATGCTTCTAGAGTCTCTTAATCTAATGATACTGTAGCCTTCAGGAGACTGAACCTTTATTGACCACTGTGGTCTAAGATGTGAATCGATAATTAATATTAGTTAATCCATAATCAATTCATCAATAAGACTGCACCCTCCAAACTCAACTCTTATATGCTTGTGACTGATATAGATAGTCTGACTGAAAAACTTTTTCCCCTTCATTCAGAATAAGAATTCACTGCAATTGAATTCAATGGCTACAAATGCTATTTTATCTATCTTTTATACAGATAGCTCATCATTTTTTCATATATAGAGCAACCGTCTACTCTCAGCCTGAATGATCTGTATTTATTCTTAGATTAAAGAAAACAATCAAATAAGTAATGTCTCCCTGAGACAGCACATTATGTGTCTCCTTTGTAACAGGCTGCATCACCAAATGGCAGGTGACACTATACACAGCAGACTTCTAGAAAATTAAAGGTACATCACATTATAAGATCATAACAGTTAAACAGCTATATACAGCACAATTTTAATTAGACCTTTATGTTCTACATATACTGAGACATTTTTGAAGCGCAATGTTTAATAATCCAGTTCTTGGCAGAGAAAATAATAAGCTTATCTCTTTCTTTTTTCTGTTAGATTTCTCTTTACCAGTAGTTGGCATGGACCTATGTCACAGACCTGGTTGCGCTCCCTTTGCTGGACACTCACCAGGCTACCGTCTGGGTTTGGATCCAAACACTAGATAAGGCGTGTTTCTAAATGCTCTGTAATCTGACCCATGTCCACTTACTGTCTCTAGCCTCTAGTCTCACTCCTTGGATGCAGACTCTCTGCTTGGTGGTGAGATCCCACAATCTAGTTGCCTTCGCTCCCAAGACTAATGCTGACTCCCAGTAGCTGAAGCATACCCTGCCCCAGAACTCCACTCTTGTGAAGAGTCTGATTTACAGTTTAAACCTTTGAGGATACCTACAGTTAAAGCCACGAACTCCCAGATTTTGGAAAGTAACTTCTTAAACACACATTTCATTCTCAGAGGAAACCTAAAGACTTACAAATCCATGCAAAACCAACAAAACTTGCATGCAAGAACCTACTCTTCAGTGTCCTCACCACTCAGAGACCTTTAGGCTTTTGGTCATTCCTTGCAGGGTCCCCAAGCCCTCCTTTCCTCCTGCTCAGCCCTCAGGTTCTTTCTCAGTCCCTGCAACTTTCTCTAAATTGCTCAGGTCAAGTGGTCAAATAGTTCCCCTAGCTTCTATAGCAGGTGTCTTCTTAATTGCAGCTTCTAACACCTTTTCCTTTGTCCCTCTTTTCTGTAAGGAGAATTTCCATTGCTCCAATCTCTCCTTGCATATACTCATTCAACTTGATTCTTCAGAGACCAGTAAATCAAGAAAGGACTTTTGGATAAATAGTCCAACTTCACATTGACTCAGGGCCTTCTTTCTGTTCCAACAATTGGACAGAGCCTCTGGTCCAAAGGAAGCCTCAACCCTTCCTCAAGGATTGGAAATACTTTGGTCCACAGTAGCCCTGTAAGACCAAGGGGGTGACTTTCATAAGTGTTTTCGAATATTTATTTATTTTTCTCTGTTTTCACAATAATGCTTTTTTACCTGAAGAATAAATGTGCTTGTTTTGTAAGACCTGTGTGATAACTTATAACTGTGGGGAATACACTGGTTATAGCCTATGGAGAGAAAGCAAAGTGAAGATACTGGCCTCTTTAGGCAGTCTTGCTTGAGGGCATATCACAGTGTAAAGGAAGGAACTATGCAACCTCAGAACCCCCATGTCAGGAGGGAGAGAAATGTGGGTCTCTGACCTAGAGAGGTAATGGTTGCGTGCCCTTGATGGACCACAGAAAGGGGATAAAGCTGCAGTTACTCTGAAACTCTGGCACAGATCAGCTAGAATAACCAGTTTCCATTATCCTGGCCAATCTATTTATTATATTCATTTTTCTACCAGGCAAAGTCATTCTGCGTTAATGACTTTTTTTATAGGGTGTAACAGGTAACCTGGAGACGTAACATGATTCTTTTCAGCAAATGGCTGATTCACTGAACACTGAGGGTTAGTTATACACCGAATTCATAAAATCAGTCAGAGTTACTGAGATGTATATGGGCAGATTCCCCAAACTGTCATATCCTACTCACTTCTTCATTTAAAATAACTATGCTTTAGAGTAAAGATTTCCATCATTCTTCATTTGATGGTGGAAAGAAACCATTAATATTCTATGCCAAATTCTGCTGGACTTACTAATGTGAATATTGCCATTGGGTGTAAGAGGCTGACCCTCCACAGGACTGGAGATTTCTCTGAGGACAGTACAACATATGTCTAGCACTTGTGGCTAGTAGATAAATAAGGCCAGCATGGACTGGATTGTATTTTAAAATAAATTCCATAGCACTGATTAGAGAATAAACACTGAAGATGTAAAAAGGGGTTAATGTATCTTACTAGCAAGGTTAATATTCTATTTTTATCAGTGAAATTATGCTTAAAGAATTTTAAAAAAACACTTTCTTTCCCTTATCATTCTCCATAGAAAATTCATTGGATGAGAAGTAAAAGCATTATCTGATCATGCAGTATATCAACCAGTTTGATCAGGAAATTGGCCTTTAAATCTCTCAGGATCAAGCATTCTCACAAGAGTTCTCAGTCATGAAAGATTTTCATATGGTCAGAAATACCTGAAGAGTATACCCAATATACCCATACAAATCCAGCAGAGCAGAGGTATCCAGAAATTAGAAACAATAAAGTTGGCAGCTTTTTCAGGCTTCAGAAACTCCTCAGGTTATGTTTATTGGTTCTTATTATATCCAGCCTGGTTCAAAAGTTGCTGCTTAGAAAATGAATTAGTCATTCTTGCTTTCACCTTTAAGTGATGCTCAGATTTTTTGGTCAGTAACATTTCCAGTTTTGCCATTCTATATGTATTGTTGCTTTGGGATATATATATTAACAGTACCTGTTCCTGTTTCAGATGACTTTCAAGACCATGTTTCAATGGGAGGAGGATTGAGTCCCTCATGTATAATGGTTATGGCAGAGGTGTAAGTGTAATTCCAGAAATTCTAGTGGGCAGACTATGCAAAGAATTTGTTAAATTCTAGTTATGCAAAGAATTTATTAAATTGTAACTGGACTAAATTCAAATTAACTGAAATCAGAGAAAATAAATTGATAATGCTGGAAGTAGGATTTTTTCTTTTAGAATAATGCAGCCATTTAGAGAGAACATCAAAGCAGATTCATAACCTTGAACTTTAATTGTAAATCTTTAGAGTAATTAAAGTGTTCTGAATTTTTATAACAGTGATAACCCTACTATTTAAGACTACAGAGGAGAGCCACATGCATGGCATATAAATTCAAAAGTTCATATAAAAAATGAAAAGTATTTTAGCTGGTCCCTTGTAATTCATCATGATTTTGCTGGTCAGAGTTGAATAATAATTCAAATGGTAGCAGTCTACATTTATATCTTTAGGTATATCAGAAAAATCCCTGACACTTTTATATTGGTCTCTTTTAAGAGTCCCTTCTGCCTCATATAATTTCTTACCTTTTTGAAAATGATATGGGTCACTAATCAGTGTAACAAATGTTCACCTTCTATTTTGTGCATGTTTCTGATTTTTACATATGTGTGTGTATGCAATATACAAAATATTGGATTAAAATGTCCATATTTGAAATCTTTTTTCTCCCAAAAATATAGATGACATCATAGAATAGTTCAGACTATCTTTTTATTTTGATTCTGACAAGGGATTCTGAAATCATAAACCATGCTCCTTTTGCATTTAAATTATTGCTAGTTCCAAAGCACTGTGTCAGCAGCTGCTTTTTGAAGTGCCATTGGAACATCTCTTCTCACTGGTGGAATCTGCTTTAACAAATTCTTTGTTTTAGTTTATGTGCTGAATAGAAGCTTGCTTTGGAATGTGTAACAGCTTCACTGAAAGCTCCTCCTAATATTGCTTTAAAGTTTGTGCCCAGTCACTGAAATTGTGCTTAGATTCCTTTTCTGAAATAACTAAATTAAGCTTGCTTTATCATATTAACTGGTGATTAATTGTTCTCCATGTCCACTGAAGGTAGGACAAGAAGTAATGGGCTTAATCTGAAGCAAGGGAGATTAGGTTAGTTATTAAGAAAAACTTTCTAACTCTAAGGACTTTCTAACTCTAACTACTAAAATAGACTTCCAAGAGAGGTTGTGGAATCCATGTCATTGGTGGTTTTTAAGAACTGGTTAGACACACATCAATCAGGAATAGTCTATGCATAGTTGATCTGGATTCCTACTCCAGGGTGTGGGGCATGGACTAGATGGCCTCTTAAGAGCCCATCCAGACATACTTGAGCCATTTCTTTGTAGTAAATATTTATAAAAGCATTGTAAAATTCTCAGATTAAAGGTGTTTTAAAATGTTGAAGTATTATTTATTATTAAAGTTTTTACATAAGCATGTTTTTATTTTCAGTGGAATGAAGTAACAGTAAGATTATTTTTATGAATGACTGAGACCTATTGCCTATCTGAAATCCAGCTTCTCCTAAGACAGAAGTAAATAGTCCAAATGAAATGTGTTAGGAAAACACTGGTTTTTTTCCAATTTGGACATGTAGATTTCATGGCTGCTGAAATTCCAGTTAAGAAATTGTAAAGAACGTGACATAAAGAGCTACACAAAGGAAGCCATTTGCACAGCCCAACAAGTTTCTTGGATCCTACAAGGCCCAGGAACCAGGCTACATATTCTTGAGTGCCATCTCCTGGAACCTTATTAGTTAACTATTTACACTCAGATATAGAATAAAGGGCCAGTGGAAAAATTTCTGTCAAAACTGCTTACCAACAAAAAATTGGATCTTTGACCAAATTATATTTTGCATGAAAAGTGCTTGTAACAGAAAATTTTGATTTTTCATCATAAAACCAAATGCTCACAAATGGAAATATTTTGTTTTGGGAATACTGCTTTAGTGCCTCATGGAAGTTGTAGTCTGATGCCCTCATGTGTCATGAGTCTTTATGGGCTTCTTGACTGAACTATATTTTCCATGATGCACCATAGCCAGGGACTCCCATAATGCACCACTTCTCTCCAAGAGGGAGATCATACTCCAGCATGGGAGATGTAATCCAAACAGGGAGCCAGGCCTGTCGAAGAGAATGTAAGGCATTTGAATTACAATTGCTGTGAGGCACTGCAACATCACTTTCAAATCAAAATATTTCTGTTCTAGGCCAAAATTCTTTGGTATTTGAATTCCCACTGAGCAGTCAAAATTTTCCTTTTTTTTTACTGGCTCTAATACAGAATTTTCTGGTAACTAAAATCATGTATGCCAGCCTCACACCCCACACCCCATTGACTACAAAGCTGAAGTATTAGGACTATTTTGGAAAGATTCATGTGAGGGAACCAATAGTGACACACAATGCATGTGCTGGGTCATCAGGTGAAGCCTCTTCTCTCTGAAGATGAGAGAAGTGGGAGAGGAAGGGAGTAATGTCTTGCCATTCATCCATTGAGGGCTTGCCAGAAGCTCAGGAGAGCTGAAGAACAGGTTACTTACAACTTTCATGCTACCTTTTTGTGTATTTGCTTGGAATGGTAGTGATTTTAAAACAAGGTATTTTTTTCTCTGTACTCTGCATGTTGCACAGACCTATATTAGAAGGGTCGAGTAAAAAAGGGTGTGGGTATGTAACTTGCTGGGTCTTTGATAGTGGCCACTGTACCTTACGGGGGTTTGTGAAGCTTCAGTCATTCCATGTTTCTAAAGCACTTAGAGATTATCATAATCTAAAAGGTGCTTTAGAAATATAAATGACTGTTAAAATTTTATGAATAATATTAGTTTCATATGAAATGAAGTAACAGTAAGTTTGCAATTTTTATTACATAAAATGTTGGTATTTTGGTATTTTAATGTTTTTATTTTGTAGCAGAGTGCTCAGTGCCTCAACAAGGAGTGCTTTATAATTAACATTGGTACTATTAAATTTTATAGGCTAGCATGTAATATCCATACACTAATGAAGAAAATGTGCTCAAAGATTAATGAAACATTATTGTAAAAATATGATTGTCTGTGAGGTGGAATTTGACCCACTGTCTGAAAAGGACTCTAAGCTTTACAAGCCCTTTGAATATTTAAGGTATTGGAAATAGCACTGTGGGTCACATCCCGATATCCTTACTCATAGCAACTACTATTTTACACTGATCCTTAAAACATTTATGCACATGCTCAACTATTGAAGTCAATGGAACTATGCACATGTATAATCATAAGCATGGGCATAGAATGAGCTCATTTCAATGGTACAACTCGTGAAGTTCTCTGTCCTGTGTTATACAGAGTGGGTGATTACAATGGTCTCTTCTGGCCTTGGAATCTATGGGAGTAAGCATGGCAGAATCTAGCCCTATATATTTTGGATTATAATGGTCCTGAGATAATGGCAATAACTTGATTTAAGCTTTTAAAATTTGCATCGTAACACCCTCCTCAGAAGTTTCTTTGGAAAATATTGTATTTATCTTTCTGCCCATGCTTGTGGTTTTGAGCTCCATCTTAAACTCCATCTCTTACAGGCAATGTTATGGTAGAATGATGTGATTTCTTGTTTTGAGCCTTATTTTTGGGTAATCTCTCTGTCTGTCTGTCTGTCTGTCTGTCTGTCTGTCTGCAACCCGCATACCCACAACACTAATATCTGGGAGTGTAAGACTCATTGTTCCTGGTCTTTTTCAAAGCTTTGCTTCTTTAAGATTTGTAAAACCACTGTACTGCCATTGTGCCTTCACCCTGTGCTGTCCATATACTGAATGTCTGTTATTTTAGTGTTTTTTAAATAGAATGTCATGGTTTGACATATAGCTAACTACAACAGTATGCAAAGAATGTCCCTTCTTGGCTACATTTTCAAGTTGCATATTGTGAAAATGTGCCCTTCTTTCTTCACATGTACTTAAAAACAATACTTATATAGCATATTTTAAATTTCATATTCCATAAATTACTATAATTTAAAAAACATCATAAATATTAAAAACAAAATCAAATATTTTATTGTATGTGCAAACATTAAGTCTCTGGTATTCTGACATTCTGTCTCTGGTATATTTCATATAGCAAGATCTTATGTCTCATTAATTATCACTGTCCATAATTAAATTTCATTGTGTAAGTTTAAGATGTGTTACTAGGTCAACACGTTCTACCATTTGAATGGTAATTTATTCTAGGCTAAAAAAAATCAAAGATCTCATCAATTATGTCATCCTCACTGTCTGAATCTATTGTAAACAATAAATCATTGGAGAGAACACATTAGCATTCACGAAGAAATATCATTTGGAATTGGATTGTCCATGTGGATCCACCTGGATCTCCATACTCAAATCATAGTTATTTTGCCTGTTACATTAGGTCTACAAGTGTTTTCCTTAATCACCTTCATCAATCTTTCACCTGCCACATAATGTTTTTTACCTTCCTTTCGTTGTCAATCAAAATTACTCAAACCTCTCACAAAGGTAAAGCTTCTATTTCCCTTTAGAATGAGGCAAACAGTAATTACTGAAAATTTCCTGTGTTTCATACACAAATGAAAAAGCAAAAACTTTCAAAACCCTGTGGACAGAAAGCAAAGCCAATATGCAGATTTTTCTTAGCGAGAAAGATGTCAGAGAGAAATATCTGCTATCTGAAGATATTGTTACTATATCCTTGGATAATTGGTTAACAAGACCAGAAAGCAATCAGAATTGTGTGGATCAAGGGTTTAGTAACTGGACTTCACTGCATCTGTAAATGAGGCTTGGCTCTTCTCTGATTGAAATCAGAGGCAAAATTCCTGTGCTAACTGATGGGTTTCTTTACATTTTAGATAAATAATTTTCCATGTCTGTTACAATGGTCATCACATTTATGCATGCTGAAGTAGACTAACCACTTTACTTCTGCTATTCAAAACTTGTTAAAGGCCCAATAGTGCAAACTTTATTTAGACAAAACTTCCATTAACTCAAAAAGGAATTTTGCCTCAGTAAAGAGTGCACGACTGAGCTCTATGTTCTATTTCATAGGCATGGCCCCAGGAAGGTTGTTCTTGTATAGAACAGTACAAACTCACTGTGTTTTAACTGCTCCGTGTTTCCCTCTAATTCTCTCCATTTGTGTGTGTTGGATGGGGTAGTGGCAGTGGCAGGAAATTTGCTCCACTCAAACCTTCAGATTATAGAGGATCCTATGGATGCAAAGGGCTTCCACACAGAAATCTATCTGTATGTGGCTTTGGACAGCGTGGCTGCTAGGAACAACCCCAACCATGTGTGCACCAGGAACATATCTCAGAAGAGTGTGGGATTTGTCTGTTTATTTGGGTAGATCACAACTGGCTCCTAGAACTTTGTTTTCTTCTTGCCCACAGGGGGCTTCCATGAGATTGGAGGAGGAAAGGAACATATTTTGGAAGTAGCACCCTCAGCAAGCAGTTGCATGTACGAGTTTCATTTGACCACAAAGCAGAAGGCAGAATGGATCCCATCGTTTTTAATCGCTTTCACTGGAATTTGGACAGTGCCAGAATTACATCATTCAAATGATAAACTTTCAAATTCTAACAGTACAGCAGCCATGCCATACACTAGCTTCATGGGAACATAGGAAACTTTTGTTCAGTAAGAGTCTGACAATCAAACTCTAGCAAAATAGCCTTTCTTTTTTCAGACCTTCACGCCAACCATCTGTTAAAAATCTCTACAGAACTAGCCATCTGTTAAATACATAATCTTCTCTAGTTCTGTTAGGAAGGTGTTTTTTTTCAAGAACATTTACATTTTCTGTTTCAGCTGATATTGTACCAACAAACATGAAGAAGCTACATCTTGAGGACATGTTATTGCTACCAAGACAACTCTTGCAGTATACACACTGCAGACACAGTACTCTAAGCACAACACTCACCATTTATAAAAGTGTTCAGTAAGATATCACAAATACATGAAACAAATAAGCATTGATGTTCTACCATCCATCTCCTTCATAATTCAATTATGCACCCTATTTCTTTTTATCGTGTGATTTTCTAAAATAAAATGTATAAATATATATTCTTTGCATGCTGCATTCAGCTCACATTACTTATGTTAGAGCTAATTTACTAAGATTTAGTTCCTTTGCATATATAATGCATAGAAAACTGGGAAATTGTACAGTAAAATTGACTTATAAATCAAACTTGAGCAAATTATTTTTTCTGGTATATAAAAAAAGAGCTCTGTGTAATCTCATTTATGCCTTTGGCAAATATAGTATATTGCCTATACTGAACTGGCTAACGGATTTGAAATTGGCTGATACTATAAGGAAACTACTTTGCTGGCATGCTAGCAGAAGAATTGCATAGTTATTTGTTAATTTATGAGATTCAAGTTTTTATGGAAACTTCAAATATAATTAACATTGGTAATTACCAGGAACAATAATCATAATTATTTTGTGTGCTATAAAATTACAAATATATATGTAGTTAGTTTAATTGCATTCACATTTTATTACATTGCGCCATAACAAGACTATATTGTAAAATATATTATTTTCCATAACTAGAAATAGTTACTGAATGAAAATAAATCTAATGGAAAAATAGGCTATTGCCAGTGAAGTACTTTTGACATAATAAACTGAACTCAAAATGAAAATCTTTAAAACTTTTAAATTTTATTTTTCCAAGATATGCAGCAACAGTGTAATAAGCATTTGTTTTGTTTGCTGAACAAATAAATATTATAATTGTTACTGTGTTCTCTTCAAATGATACACAGTAAACATGCATTTTTCAAAGTTTCTAGCGAATAGCTCTCAAAGAAACTGAAATGATACAAGTCTCATAAACCATGTCTAAAACTGAAGTCCCTCACCAAAGCCCTGATCTAACAGAACACTAAAGTACATGTTTAAATGTTTTGATATAGTGTTTTGAGTTGAATCATTTGTCCACTTTGCTTCTTAAGCTCACTTGCAGCTCGTGTTAGTGTCTGCTTTGATGTGTCCATGGAATTTTCTAGGGCAGTGACACTTGCACTTACACTCAAAGGTATTTAGGTGCCTAAATGGACGTTAGGTGCCTGAATATCTTTGAGGAAATAAGCTTAAGAGTCTGCCTTGGGAGTTTTGGGCCACCAAAACAGGTTATGATGAATTCTGTCAGTACCAAATTCTGCTAGCAAATATTGGATGTTGTTATCAGGTACTGTTTGAAAAGTGCTGTGATATGCAAGCCTCTGCATCAGTGATGAAAGATAATTCCATCACTCCTGGCTCGTGATTTCTAGAGATATCTTGCATTGATGGATCTTTTATTTGTAGACATTTTTAATTGCAGCTTTTATCAAAACTTGCAACCTCTAAAAAGCTGTTTTTAGGAGTTGAAGGCTAAGGTAGCAAGAGCTTTTCACCCATAAATTCACCTTCCTCAACTCTTCTTCCACAAGATACTTAAATAGGCTTTTGGTCCTAAAACAAGCACCATAATATTGTGCTGTTAAGAATCACAGCAAAATTCCCAGAAGTCTCTCTCTCTCTTTAATCTGCAATCTTTTTTCTTGGATGCAGAATTTGCCATTTATCCTTGTCTTTGTTATGTGACTACCCAGAAACTCCAGCTAGTACACGTTGTAGCTTCTCACTTAGTGTTACCACTTGCATAGAGCATACTGTTGGAGGCCTAGCTTGGCCTGAGATGCTTCACCAAGTTGCTTGACCACTTGTAAGATTATTTGACCACCGTCTGAAGTCTAAACCTCAGCAGCCTGACTGCTTTTTACGTTTCAGAGAATCATAGAATATTAGAGTTGGAAGGGACCTCAGGAGGTCATCTAGTCCAACCCCCTGCTCAAAGCAGGATTAACCTCAGCTAAATAATCCCAGCCAGGGCTTTGCCAAGCTGCAGCTTAAAAACCTCTAAAGATGGAAATGCCTCCACCTCCCTAGGTAACCCATTCCAGTACTTCACCACCCTCCTAGTGAAAAACGTTTTCCTAATGTCCAACCTAGACCTCCCCCACTGCAACTTGAGATCATTGCTCTTTGTTCTGTCATCTGCCACCACTGAAAACAGCCAAGCTCCATCCTACCTGGAACCTATTTTCAAGCAGTTAAAGGTTGCTATCAAATGCCCCCTCAGTCTTCTCTTCTGCACACTAAACAAGCTTAGTTCCCTCAGCCCCTCCTCATAAGTCTTGTGCTCCAGCCTCCTAATCATTTTTGTTGCCCTCCGCTCGACTCTCTCCAACTTCTCCACATCCTTGTTGTAGTGGGGGGGCCCAAAACTGGACACAATACTCCAAATGCGGCCTCACCAATGCTGAAGAGAGGGGAATAATCACTTCACGCGATCTGCTGGCAATGCTCTTACTAATGCAGCCCAATATGCCATTAGCCTTCTTGGCAACCAGGACACACTGCTGATTCATAACCAGTTTCTTATCCACTTTAACCCCCTGATCCTTTTCTGCAGAACTGCTGCCTAACTCGTCGGTCCCCAGTCTGTAGCAATGAATGGGATTCTTCCGTCCTAAGTGCAGAACATTGCACTTGTCCTTGTTGAAACCTCATCAGATTTCTTTTGGCCCAATCCTCCAGTTTGTCTAAGTCCTTCTGTATCCTATCCCTCCCTGGGAGAGTGTCTACCACTCACCCTAGCTTAGTGTCATCTGCAAACTTGCTGAGGGTGCAATCTACCCCATCCTCCAGATCATGAATGAAGATGTTAAACAAAACTGGCCCCAAGACCGACCCCTGGGGCACTCCACTTGTGACTGGCTGCTAGCTAGACATGGAGCAATTGATCACTATTAATTGAGCCCTACATTCTAGCCAGTTCTCTATCCATTTTATACTCCAGTCATCCAACCCATACTTTTTTAACTTGCTGATCAGAATACTGTGGGAGACTGTATCAAAAGCTTTGCTAAAGTCAAGGTATATCACATCCACCGCTTTCCCCTCATCCACAGAACCAGTCACCTCTTCATAGATAGAAATCAGGTTGGTCAGGCATGACTTTCC
Organism: Mesoclemmys tuberculata; assembly: GCA_007922155.1. Lineage (NCBI taxonomy): Eukaryota > Metazoa > Chordata > Testudines > Chelidae > Mesoclemmys > Mesoclemmys tuberculata. The sequence goes on along the minus strand of ML675604.1, from coordinate 59,717,054 downwards.
CTTGGTGAATCAATGTTGACTGCTCCTGATCACCTTCCTCTCTTCCAAGTGCCTTAAAATGGATTCCTTGAGGACCTGCTCCATGATTTTTCTAGGGGTTGAGGTTAGGCTGACCGGTCTATAATTTCGTGGATCCTCTTTCTTCCCTTTCTTGAAGATGAGCACTATATTTGCCTTTTTCCAGTCATCTGGGACATCCCCCTGTTGCCACGAGCTTTCAAAGATAATGGCTAATGGCTCTGAAATCACATCAGCTAACTCCCTCAGCAGTGGACTTGTGCATGTCCAAACTTTCTAAATAGTCCTGGACCTGTTCCTTCAACACTGTGGGATGCTTACCTCCTCCCCGTTCTGTGCTTCCCTGTGCAGAACTGACCTTATCTGTGAAGACAGAGGCAAAAAAGGCATTGAGTACCTCAGCTTTCTCCACATCCTCTGTCACTAGGTTGCCTCCCCCATTCTGTAAGGGGCCCACACTTTCCCTTATCTTCTTGTTGCTAACATACCTGTAGAAACCCTTCTTGTTCCCCTTCACATCCTTTACTAGCTGCATCTCGAATTCCACTTTGGCCTTCCTGATTTAATTCCTGCATGTTCGAGCAGTATTTTTATAATCCTCCCTAGTCATCTGACCAAGCTTCCACTTCTTGTAAATGACTTCTTTGTTAAACCAAGCAGGTTGCCTACCATACTTGCTATTCTTTCTGCATAATGGAATAGTTTGTTCCTGTGCCTGCTTGGCAGAGGCCAATAGATTGCTGAGTAACCTTGTGGTGCCTCAGTTTCTACACACTACAGCAAATAATAACTAATATGGGTTTGATATGATATAGCACATAGCTTGTTAGTTTGCAGCTGCACATAGATAAAAATGAACAAGGACATAAGTTTATACATTTTATGTTAAGAGGTCATGATTCCTATTGTTTGGGGTGAGTTTTCCTACCGCCTCAGCCATTGCCAGATGTTGTTTTGCCCTATCTTATGGTGAGAATATGAATATTAGTTATTACTAACTATAAAGGATAGAGAAAGTGAAGCACATAAGAATGTCATATAAGATAAGTAAATGAATGGATGCTGTATACAAAAAGGGTATAAAAAGCCATCACCCAGACAAGGGAGTGCGCTTCATCACCACCTGATTGCAGAGGAGATGCTGCTGGTCTGGTCATCTGCTGGCACTCCTGAAGACAGCCATTCCTGTATACAGCCTCTGGAGTGAACACATAACTCCTTGGGTCTAGTGAGTATGAATATGTTGTAGTTAATTTTTGGCTTTGTATTGAACTAACTATCTAAGAAATCCTTGCACACTAAACCTTATCGATCTGCAAATTGGACATTATGTGTCTCACTGGTAACTTACACTCATCACAGTGAGTGCCCTGCAACACGTATTACACTTGTAATGACTACCACTTTGTTAATGAGTATAATTCCAGGTATTGGTTTTGATTTCTGATGCTTTTGTGTCCTGACTATTTTAGTACCTTATCCGCCACCTTTGAAGTAAATGGCAACTTTACCATTTAGTTCAATGGATGCAAAATAAAGCCTATATGACATCCTGATAGTTAAAACCAGTTAGGGACTCTGATTGAAATTGTTCATATTTACACTTTGTTGGAATTAGTGGTAAGAAATTCTCAGTGGGTAAATATTGTCTAGAATTTACTGCTTTTTATTGGCTTCATGGCAGAATGCAAGCCTTACCAGTTTACTTAGGCCTTTGCTTTTACAAGTATGGACTAAGTTCATTGAGTGGGGAAAATAGTTTTTGGAGTTGACTTTTGTGTCAGTTATATTGAGAAGTAATTGGCTTAATCGGCAGCAAGGGAGACTTAGGTTAAATATTAGGAAACACTTTCTAACTATAAGGATAGATAGGTTCTGGCATAGGCTTCCAGGAAACTTTGAATCCCTATCATTGCAGGTTTTTAAGAACAGCTTGGACAGACATCGGTCAGGGATAGTCTAAGTATACTTGGTTCTGCCTCAGCACAGGGGCCTGGATTAGGAGACCTCTCAAGTCTCACATATCTATGACTTATACATCTCTGGGCTTTCCTACTACATGCTGTCTACTTCTCATAAGTCTGATTTGGATTGTAAACCCTTCAGGAGGGCATTTTGTAGCTTTCACATAGACAAGGAAACTGATGGTGTCCACAAATTAATAATGATTTAGTTTTGTCATTTTAACGTGCTGCATATGCTTTCAGACGCTTAGATGGTCATATGTTTAACAAAGCAATAAATGAAAAAAAAAGGAAAATAATAAAAAAGTATTTTTTCTGTTTCTGTTTTTACATCTTTTTTACATTTTTTCTGTTTCTACATCTTTTACTTATGTTGGATAGTACCTTCCTACTACATTCAATTGCTTAGCATTTACATCAGTGTAACAGAGCAAAATTTGGCCCTATTAAGTCAAAAGTGAATGTGGGCTGGTTAAACTTGCAGAGATAAGGTCATAGCTGGAAAAGCAACAAATAGGAAGGCTTAAGAAGGTGTCAAAATGAGGTGTGGGAGATTACTCATAAAATAAAATAGTTCCACACTTTATTTTATCCCTTTTTGACCCTCCTTGGTAGCTGCTTATCCTTTTACAATCCCACCTTTCTGGTCTCTCTGCATGGAAGTTACGCCAGTTTACAGCCATTTATACCATCTTTCTCATAGCTCAACCTACTGACCTGTAACTTAAACCACCATTTTTGTCACCTCTAATGTTAGTGCTTAAGATGGATCCATTTTGATTTGGTTTTTTTTAATTTTAAATTTTTTAATTATTTTTTTAGAAGGAAATGTGTATATTTTTCAGGAATATCCTGTAGGGGAGCTGAATTTTTTTCCAGACATTTGTGTTGTAAAAATACATGCTAAATCGTATTTAAACTCTAGTAGACGAAGATTGGTGGTGTCTCTGACCTTCTACATTAAGCCCACGCTGAGTGTTTAAAAACCCATTATTTTTGCAGTCTTACAAAAATCAATAAATTACTTCTTAGTTCCCCAGAGTCCAATCTCCATCAAACTACATAATGGATCTCTGCATATTAAAATTGCTGGGTGAAAAGTAGATGACCACCCTCTCAGTTCACCAGCATAGACTCTGCGTGCTGTGCACTCATTGCCAAGACAAGAGGAAGTAGTTTATATGTCACACACATGCACACAGCACTCTACCAACCACTGGGTGGCTAATTCTGACTATTTAGAAAAATCTGTTCAGAGTTTCTGGCCCAGAGATGACAGAAACAACCCTTCCTCACCAAGCACCCTAGTGAGTAAAGAATGAGGCTCAGAGATACACATTTCTATTTAACAATCCAGAAATTTAGAAAATTACTATAAAAAGGGGAGAAAATAGATAATAGCCAACTTCAGATGTAACCAAACTTAAACAATACAATATCTCCATAAACTAATACATAGTTCTTAGACCGATATAATACATATTTTCCCCCTACTACTTCTTAATAGAGAGTGATTAAAATGTGATTTTGATGTTTTGGGGTTGATTTTTTTTTATTAAAGTAGTTTTACATGAGCCTACCTACATTGACTTGAACTGAGTTACTCCTGATTTACACCAGTTTAAGTGAGAGGAAAATTAGGCCCAGAGTGTGCTAGGTAGCACAACTGTTGGAGAACTTAAGAACCAGATTCACCAATATGCTCCTGGTGCTTTCCTCTTCTCCAGTGATGAAAAGAATGTGTAAACTCTACTCCTTGGGAGAGTTAAACCAGGCATGTGGCTGCTTTGTGTTTCTGGAATTGTGCAGAGCAGCCGTAGCAGGCTCATGAACCTGTACCTTCGTAAACCACTATAATAGTTAAATCTGACAGCCAATATTGCATTTTGTGATTTTCACAGCACATTAGAAACAAAGTTATTAGCTCTATAAACCTGAAATGCCACTTTTGCTCTGTAAGGAGCAGCTTTCTCATTCTGCAGCCATTGGATTTCACAAACTCTCCTGCAGTCAAGCTCTTCTTCTTTCTCTGCATCACTGCCCACCTTGGATCATCCTGCTCATCCAGCTGCCTGGCCTAAATCTGTTCTTCCTCTGTTGAGCTGTCTCTCCTGTTTCGTCCTGATGGTGGCCTCATCTCCTGATTCCCAATGAGATGTTCTGTGAAGTGCCAGGTCAAATCAGGCTCTTTTCCCTTGTCCATAGTTGGAGCTGCTTCTTCAGATCCTCCAACCCATTTCCTCACAACTCAGGAACCTTCACTACCTACCTGATTACCCCCCTGTGACACACTGCACCCTCCCACCCCCATGTTCACCCTTATAGTGTAATTGTGTATTGTTTAATGCAAAGTATATTATGTAAGATGTTTTTGGAATGCTCATGACATACTGAACATTATTGTTATAGTGATATGTTTGTTGCAATGTCATGTGTATGGTTATGAGGCTTTGCTATGTAATATTCCCAAATATGTGTCTCATGGCTTGAGACAGATCTAGGTAAAACTCTACATAGCTGAAGGACCATATACACCTCACTAAGGTATGCATAAAACAAACCCAGCTCTTTCAGGAACGAAAGGAGTAGCCGGAGCATCAACAAAGGAACCATGCATGGAAACTGTCACCTCACTTTGAATAAGGCGGGGGGCCGAAGGAACATGTTGAAAAGGGGGGGCATTTTGCTGTTCTCTCTCTCTTACACCTCCATCTAGAAACACCACGGAGCAACTGAAATGCTGAGCCAAGGGAGAACCTGGGTGGAAAGGCATCCAGCCAGCCTGTGGTGAGAATCACCTAAGACTGTAAGGTTGTTGAAAGGGTTAAGCTTTGTTTAGAATGCAATTTGCCTTTTACTTAAATTGCAATTTGCAAATTTATTTTCAATTTTACTTTTACTTACTTTTACTTTTGATCAAATCTGACCCACTTTCCTCTGACTAATAATCACTTAAAATCTTTTTGTACTTGTGTGTTTTACCTAAGGTAGTGCATGTGGTTTAAGATGTGTTAAAACTCCATTTGAAGTAACAAGGTAGGTGCATATCAATTTCTTTGATAAATTTATGAACCAATGAGCTTGTGGTGTGCAGTGGGCAGCACGAACATTGTAAGGCAGCAGTTCCTAGGGTTGCATCTGAGTGTGGTTGTTGCGGTCATACCGTTGCATAATCCCAGAAGCGGCTGGCTAGAGGAACTCACTCACTGAGTTAAGAGCAGTTTGCTTGCTGTATGCTGTGCATGGGCTGATCCAGGAGTGGGGGTTCACACAGCAGAGCAAGTGTAAGATGGGCTCCAGAAGAGAGGGATGGGGTGACACAGCAATACACCAGTCCAGATTGCAGAGGAGAATGTCACACCCTCACTTCCATGCCCTGAAAATTAAACAAACAAACACTAATAGAGGTGAAGAATTTTTTATTAGATTTTGCTTTTCTCTCCTAGTTATCATGTTTGTGATAAATATATTACCAAAAGGTATTTATAGAAGGTCTTCTCTAGGGAGAGGATGAAGAGAAATAACTCATTTGTTTATAAATATTAGAACAATCAAGGGAAATAGAGAGAGAAAGCCCTTCTCATATACATTTCTCTAAAACAGATTCAGATCTGTTTTAATCTGCATATGAATTAAACATAGATAGCACTAATGAAGAAAAAACTGATAGTATGGGTTGGAGTGAGGCACAGGATATCATTCCCACAGCCTATTAGTTAGCTGGTTTGGATTTGAACCAGCGACAAAGACATGAAAAGCTCAGCATCCTATTTTCAAGCCAACGGCCAACCAGTCCTAAATACCAAATACTTATTTCTTCTCATGCTCCAGGGCAAGGATGAACCCAGAAGTAAGTTGAACCCAGAAGTAATATTGTAGCATAAGAACTGCACTAGTGGAACAAGGAAGTCCATCCCATCTGATATCCTGTTTCTGACATGGTATATAACATTGAGATGCTTCAGAGGAAAGTAAAAATTCCCAGAGTACAACTGTCCCTGTGTAAAATGTCTTTTGGTGGAGCCATTGATGAAATTATGTCTTGAATCATATGTATTGAAAGTCTCCATTTTTAAACTGTATTCTGAATGGTAATCCCCTTATCCCTCCAATTATTTTTGTTCCACTTCTCTTGACCTTTAATGTTTGCTACGTTCCCTTTTGACAGACGGCAATCAAAGCAAAATACAATATTCAAGAGAAGAGTATGCAATTGATTTGTATAAAGACAACAAGATGTTTATATTATTCTCTGTCTCCATAATGCAACCTAACACCTTTGCTTAAATTTTGACCTGAGTACATATTTAGCAGATGTATAATAATGACTTGTATATCTTTTGTTAAGTTTACATTCAGGATGTGTCTCTATATACAAGTATAATAGTATTATCTAATATCGTGTTGCTTGCTTTCCTTGCCTTATTACATTATTTCTAGAGTTCCTTAGACTCATCACAAATCATGACTAACCTCATTGTCGCTTCAGTATCCTCCATTTCACTATATAAAAAATGTATTTATCATAAACAGCCTTCCAATTTCTCCCAAATCTATGCTCTTCACAGAAGGATCCTGAAGGAATGTTTAAGATGAGATGGCTTGGATTTTATTGCATCTTCTCCTAACCTGTGCAGGGCAGGCTTTGTGACCATTAGCCAGGACTTCCCCTTCGGATATTATGATATTCACAAAATCAAACAATTGTGCAGTGCAAAGAAATATTTCACGCAGCTTATTAAAATATAAACCCAGTTAATATGAGACGCTATCACATGATGTATATTACTTCTGTGTTCTCAGTTTAGTTCACTCAGTCTCTTACAGCAGGCATCTGCACTGTCCCTCTTACTTCAGTTTCAGAAGAGGAATTCTCTTTTTTCTTTACACAGGAAGGCAATCGTGTGGAGATACATTTATCCTCTATGTAACCTCTTCATACATGAGCAATAAAATCTTGTGAACCAGGATCCTAAAACCTTTGGAAGTCTTTATGAAATAATTTATTTGATTTTTTTGTTTGTTTTGTTTTTGCATATCCTCAAAATGTATTGAGCAATGCAAGTATTGGACAGTGCTGGTCTAATCACACATTCTCTAGCACATCACGCTATTAACCTCTTCCCACAATGCAAATTGGCCATTATTCATTATCTTGGTGTCCTGTCTCATACCAGCCCACAGTAAAACCCCTCCACTCACATAGCGTGGTTCTTGACTGGTGTTGGATGTGACCTGTGTTTTGGGTAGTGGCTCCCACTGTTTCAGTTATCTTATTCCATAAAGGAACTTAATTGTTTCCTACATTTATCTTGAAATGAAGGATGGCTGTCATTCCCTCCATCTTCAATGAGATTTCATTCCAGTCCCCAGCATAACAAATTGCTTTTATCTTGTGGACAATTCTTTATCTATTCACTTTAGCATGAAGGTTGATGTTATATATTTTAGTGCAAGTGTTTATGACTCACTGCAGTATAGTAATAACAAATAAATTATATTTTTGGTTACAAATCAAGTGAGAAATACTAACTGGCAGACTGTGCTTCCTTTGTATGGAGGAGTAGATGTGCTCAAATGTCAATGGCTATATAAATGTTTTCTCTGTCTCTACTTACCACACAGTACCTAACATGGATAAAAAAATAACTCACATAATGGTAAATGGAAGCAGAAGAGACCATTTGGGTAATCCAATCTAATTCCTATAATTTTGCAGGACCACAGCCTGCATTATTCTTAAGATGTTCTTGAATCCTTGTGGAGATAATGCTTCCATCACTTCCTTTGGGACTCTTTTTCATAGCTTCTTGATCTAATATTCAATCCTATCGTGCATAGATTCATGTATGGCCGTCATCACCATGGTGCATTCCAGTAGGGCATTAAGTCATGTGACTGACATCTATGATGTATGGAGTATTCATTCCCTCAGTCAAAGAATTTGTTATATGCTATAAATGTAGCTCTTCACTCTCTCCTCATGGCTTAGCTCCTCAAATCCTCATTCCAATTTTGTTGTCATACTTTGTATTCTCCCGTTTGTTTCCCTTCTTCCTTAAATCTGTATCCCAGAGGTGCACAGACTTATGTTACAGTTATTACATTGGATGATAAGTGTTTGTTTCTCACATTTTGATTTATTGGCTCTGACTTACTTACTGTTTTACTTGGATATGTAACTTGATAAGATGTGAATTCATGCATATGGATTCAAAGCAGTTTGCCATGACCTGACTGAACAAATTTAATACAGACTGCTCACTGTTGGCCCAGTCACGTACCCGCTGAAGTCAATGTCATTTTTGCTATTGAATCCAATAGAAACAGATTGGGTCCTATATTGTGTTTACTTGATTGGTATTGATCCTTTACATTCTATTTGATAGCTGAAGCTCACTTACTATTCATGGAGTCACTGAAGTAATGACAGGGCTAACATGGCACTCACTGGCTTGTTCTGATTTTGTGAGAAAGATTCTTTAGGTTAGGGACAAAGAAAGACAGACTACCAAACATGATCTTGGTAACATAAAGCGAGAGTTTTTAACTGTACAGCCATCCACTTGCCTTCTACTCTGCCACTGGAGATTCATGTTAATTATACTCATTCATCGGAACCAGCCACAGCGGAGAATCTCTGAGGAGCTAAAAGCAGCCTCTGGCTTCAGAAGGCATTCCATTTATTCCTTTATGGACATTGTATTAGAGTATGTCTACACTGCAATTAGACACCCAGGACTGGCTCACAACAGCTGACTTGGGCTCGTGGGGCTGTTTAATTGCAGTGTGGACTTTCAGGCGTAGACTGCAGGCCAAGATCTGGGACCCTCCCATGTCCCAGGGTTCTAGAGCCCAGGCTCTACACAGCAATTAAACAACTCCTTAGCCTGAACTGCCTGAGTCAACTGGCACGAACCAGCTGTGGGTGTCTAACTGCAGCATAGATATACCCTTAGTTTACTTAATTTGGCTCTACTTGAGATGCCAACACATTAACACCTACACGATCAGACGAGTAAACTGAATAAGACTGACAAAATATATTAATACATTTTTTTTAAAAACCAACCCCATATGCTAGTGAGACTGAATCTGCAGACCTACGAGCTGCAATTTTAGATTGGTAAATATATTACGTACAAAAAAAGGACTATGTTAAAATGACATAAGTTGTAAAACCAAGCCCTCAAAAGTTAGGAAATGGCAATATTAAGGTTGCCTCTGCATCCTTAATTTGTCCCACTTGTACATATGCATTATGACACAGTCTTTAATTACATGATCACATACTATTTTTTCCACACTTCTCTTGCTTCGTTTATTGCACAAGATGGATGGTGGTAAGAATTTTTTTAACGTGGCAGCACAACATTTTTCCCTAGTCTTGTTATGAAAATGGCTAAACTGCTTATGTTGAAACTTAAATAATAATAATAATAATCTTACAGCAGATACGCACCATGGAAAACTTCAATCCAACCTGAACTACCGGCATTGCCACCTTTTCCTCCTATATTTGTGTTATGCAAAAATTTGGGAAAAGCTAAGCAATCCTATAAGTATTAAGAGAGTTGTTATAAAATGGACTTGAGTAAGATCTCTATGACTGTAAGTTTGAACCTTTATTGGGCAAAAGTCCATAAAGCCCTCTGCCCAATAAATTATTCAATGAGCAAAACCTAAATAAACTGCAGGGAATTACATTTGGAGGAACTCAGTGAGCAGTAGTCAGCTAACGTCAACAAAAGCAACCTCATATGTAGCTGCAAGGAGGGGTATAGAATTTGTGTCTGACTCACAGCAGAAGTGGGATGATGAACCCAGGAGAGAAAGCAACAAGCTTATGATGAATTAATGTGTGACTCAACTCCAGAAAAAAAAATTGTCTGCTGTCTGGCAAATACAAAATCTAATACCTAGATGCCAGATGTCTGTGTTGCTTAAGGAGTCCAACATACCATGCCATATACCACTTGCTTTTTCATTGCAGAGAGGGCACTGTGGGAGAAAAGAGCTTTAAAGGAAAAGCTACTTCCTCCACTGCTTCTTCCTCACTGCTATCTCTTCCCTTCAACTGCAGCATATGTTCCAATATCATTGTGCCTCAGGGATTAAAAACTATAATTTTATTTTAATGACATAATTTCTTACTCTTACACTAATGAAACTCAGGAAAACAGTGGTTTCTTGTATGTTATCATTTCACATAATACCTTCCTGGTAAATCATATCAGTACCTAGTGTGACAGATCCAGGCCTGACGGCTTTGCCAGAGTGCTCCTATTTGAAATCCGGGGGTAGGTGGGTGGGCGCAA
>ML675604.1:59561566-59656754 GCA_007922155.1 Mesoclemmys tuberculata | reverse complement strand
CTGCCTTGTACAGGAGGTCAGACTAGATGATCATATTGGTCCCTTCTTACCTATGAGTCTATGAGTCTATGAGCTTTTATAGCAGAAGTTTTTGTTCCTAGTCCCTAAATGTATGACCTTGTACTTTCCACTATTAAATTGCATCCTATTTCTATTACTCCAGTTTACAAGGTCATCCAGATCTTGTTGTATGATATCCCAGCCTTTCTCTGTATTAGCAATACCTCTCAACTTTGTGTCATCTGCAGACTTTATTAACACACTCCCACTATTTGTGCCAAGATCATGAATAAAAAGCTTAAATAAGATTGGTCCCAAAATCAATCCCCACTAGTAACCTCCCTCTAGCCTGACAGTTCTCCTTTCAGTATGACCCTTTGTAGTCTCCCATTTAACCAGTTCCTTATCCATCTTCCAATTTTCATATTAACCTCCATCTTTTCCAATTTAACTAATAATTTCCCCTGTGGAACCGTATCAAATGCCTTACTGAAATCTAGGTAAATTGGATCCACTGCATTCCCTTTGTCTAAAAAAATCTGTTATCTTCTCAAAAAAGGAGATCGGATGGTCTGGAACAATCTACCTTTTGTAAATATTTGTATTTTGTCCCAATTATCGTTAACCTTGATGTCCTTAACTACTTTCTCTTTCAACATTTTTTCCAAGACCTTGCATACTACTGAGGTCAAGCTAACAGGCCTGTAATTACCTGGATCATGTTTTTCCCTTTCTTAAAAATAGGAACTATGTTAGCAATTTTCCAGTCATATGTTACAACCGCTGAGTTTACAGATTCATTAAAAATCCTTGCTAATGGGCTTGCAGTTTCATGTGCCGGTTCCTTTAATATTCTTAAATGGAGATTATTCCTCACCCTCCCCCAATTTAGTCCCATTAAGACGTTCCAGTTTGGCTTCTATCTCGGATGTGGTGATTTCCACCCACATATCCTCAATCCCATTAGCCCCCCTGACACTACCCCTAAACTTTTCATTAACCTCACTGAAAACGGAGGCAAAGTGTTGTTTAGATATGGGCCACGCCTAGATTATCCTTCACCTTCACCCCACCCTCAGTGCCTAGCAGTCCCATTTCTTCTGTGTTTGTTCTCTTCCTAATTATATGACTATCGAACCTTTCACTTTTGGTTTTAATTCCTTTGGCAAGGTCCAACTCTAGTTGGCTTTTAGCATTTCTCACTTTCTCTCTACATGTTCTGACCTCCACAAGGTAGCTTTCTTTGCTGATCCCTCCCATCTTCCACTCCTCGTAGGCTTTCTGCTTTCTGTTAATCACCTGTCTGAGATGCTTGCTCATCCAGCTTGGTCTACAACTCTTGCCTATGAATTTTTTTCCCTTCCATGAGATGCAGGCTTCAGATAGTTTCTGCAACTTTGACTGGAAATAATTCCAAGCCTCCTCCACCTTTAGATCCATCAGTTCTTCCGTCCAGTCTACTTCCCTAACTAATTCCCTATGTATCTTTTGCACTGGCGCAATCCTCCCCGTTCCCCATTGAACATTTGGTTATTGGGAACCTCCACTGGCACATAGGATTCAGTACAGCAAAAGGCAAAATTTTGTATTAAACCTCTTTTAACTATTTACCTAGCAAATGTTGTACTGGTTTAAGTATATCAGTATAGTTTAAGTAGTACAATCCTCCTCCTGTGGATGCAGTTATACCTGTGTAAAAATGCTTATATTTGGATAACTTATTCTCATGTGGGAAGGGGAGTAAGCTATACTAGTTAAGGCACTTTATCATTTCTCCATAATATGAGTTACATAGTGTAACTATTTCAGTTAAGGGTGTGATTTTTTTTTTAACCAAACTAATTATACCAGTACAAAATCTGTATGTACATCAGGTCATAGATACCTATATGATTCCCCTTTACTATAGAATCTGAGTGGGTCACAATCTTTAATGTATTTCTTATTGAAAGGTCATGTCAGTGGCATTTGGGGCTGATGGAACAAAATATGTCCACATAGAATTCTGAGCCAGTATAAGCAGATACAACTAGAGTTAGATGAGGGCGCGACATAGGGGTGGAATGTAGAAGTAGAATGCAGGGAGATGGAAGGATGAGGCTTGAACAAAAGTGTTGTGTAAAGGGAGGGACCAAATAATGATTCTGTACTTCTGTAAATGGATGCAGTGTTGATGTGATTCAGGCAGATGTTATACACATCCTTAGCAAATGCTGCATAGCTCCTGTATACCCATATTCATGCTATCACACATAGCATGTCAAAGTGTGATCAATTTTCACAGACGTAAAATGTGCATAAACGGGTTTTAAAATATGGGCTTTTAGCCTCATCCTCTTCCTGAGGCAGTGGTTGGCTAGTGCAAAGCAGAGTCAGGCCTTCACATCACACCCAGTAGCCTCTGTTTTGCAAGCAGCTGAGAAACAAACTTATAATGCATACATGTTCGGTTGAGACTTCTGATGGTTGGTCTCCACAAAGCAATAACAGCTGGATGGGGAAGGTCAGAGAGTTGGGATTAAAAAGCCGCGTGCTCATTCCCACCTGAGTATATGACCCCATAACAGATTTCTCAAGGAATTAAGCTTTGGCAGATGCCCACCAGCCACAACACCAGACCTTCATGGGGAGAAAATACTGGCTTCTTAAGCTAGCAAAGAAAGGCATAACAAGAACCACCGACTGGAAGCTGAGCCAGATAAATTCAGATTAGAAGTTAGGCACAAATTTTTGACAGTGAGGATGATTAACCATTGGAACCAACTACCAAGGGGAGTGGTGGATTCTCTATCTTGTGATGTCTTCAAATCAAGACTGGATGCCTTTATAATTTAGCCAAACACACATTATGCTTCAGTTAAACACAAGTTTTTGGGCTGTGGAACTCCCTGTACCCACCCTCCGGAAGTGGGTTTGGACTGGACTCATGGACAGCAAATTGAGACTGCCTTCTATTGGTCAATACAGCCTTGATATTTCAGTGTATTCCCATGGTAGTCTCTGCCAGGCAGCTCAGTTTGCAGTTAAAACCTGCCTTCAGCTGACTGAGCCACCAGAGAAAAAGCAGTGCAAGCAATTTCCTTTCAACTTGGCAGTGAATCACCTTGGGGGCACAGCAACTGTTGCTGTTATGTGGAGGTGCATGCCCCTTTGCTGGCAGGGGTGAAACAAAACTGAGTGGCATAATTTTTGCTACCATATATCCTGATTCCTGAATTTGGCTCCAAGATTTCTGTCAAATAGCAGTGTGAATGCCTTTGACTTTTGATTTTATTGCTGATAAGCTCATCCAACAAGTGATTTCTATTAAATTATCAAGGCAAATAAAGGTACACGCAAATATTATGATTATATAGGCTTATTTTTTTAGTGTAATATGTAAATGTCTATGTATATTAGATACAGTCTCTCTCTCTCAAAATTTGGGCATCACAAAAGTGAAGTTTGGCCTTAGTAGATAAGGTTTACAAATCCTGTGCCAGACACTTCCTGCCACCTGTTTGCGAAAATGTGTGGTGGATGTTAATTACGTCCATCTAATACTTTGCATTTTGGTTCACCTGACAGGTCAAAGTTGCATTCGCCTCCTGAGATGACCGATAATTAGAAAGATAAGCAGAATACCTCTGTACATCACCCTTTTCCACCTCTGTTAAATATTCTGTCATTTCTTAACCCCGTGCCACTGAATCAGGATTTATCAGCACTAACCACGAATGCTAAATACCTTCGTGCAAAGTTATTCACAGAGGATCCATAGCAACTGGTGCCAAAAGATTAAAGTGAAGGTGAAAATCTCATATCAGATTGATTCCACTAATGTCCCTTGATAATAGCATCTAGTGGTCAAAGGCGTGGGCATTCTAAATAACAAATGAAAAATAATTGTGCACCCATTATTGAAATATTCATCTGGATATTCTCTTTATAATATCATTTTGAAAGCAATACCCAAGAATATAATATCCATATACATTTAATCTTTGTTTTATAAGTTGATAAAATATGAAACTAAACTATAAAGACATTAAAAATTAGCATATTTATTGAAGTTTTTATGAGACATGCTGCTGCAGAGCACATAAAATCCTCTAGGATAAATCTACATCTGGTGCTGTCTCGATAACAGTTAAATTTACAATGGCGTAATATTTATAAAGGGTTCTTCTTTGAAAGAAATAGCTGAAATATACAGTTCCTTTGTATGATATGTACTCTGTCATTTGCTGCAGGAAGCTACTGATGCATTCCATCAGTGTGAAAGTGAGATATGTGTATGCCTCCAAGAGTGTTAATTTTGAGAAATGAAATATCCAGTTCCTATAGCTCATTTTCTACTTTTTCTAATTTTTTTGTCAGTCCAAACAGATTTAACTTGAATATGTTGTAATTGGCCCTAAGCATCTCACATTTGGCTGCCCACATACCATATTAGCCATACTTTGAAACTTCTTTCATATTTCCCCTCCCCCATAGATTTGTCCCTAGATTAAACAGAGGTGCTTTGGTTTTTTTTATGGCTAGGAATGTAATTATTAGAGCTTTACAAATCCATGGATACCCAGTTTATATCCACAGATATCCATGGATGTGGATATCTGTGGACCATTTTGCAGATTGCAAAGGGATGTGGATCCTAATATTATACCTAAAACCCTGCAAATCTGTGGATATCCACGGATCATTTTTGTGGATTCCACATCCGATACAGATACACATTTTGTATCCACGCAGGGCTCTAGTAATTATCCCTCATAGGTCAAAATGTTTTATTCTAGTCAGAGATTTAAATACCGCTGCTATTTGCTGAAGTCACCACTGAAAAGTCAGCATTTGCCAGAAGTTATTATGTAGTGCTAAAGAGAACAGTTCCTCCCCCTCCTCCTTTTGTAGGCTAAAATAACGACAGTTATACTGTTACAAATGTGATAACCACTGGCCAACGGATATTAGGTGTGGTCCTGAAAACGACAGGCCAGACCATCAGCTGGTGTAAACTGGCATAGTACCATTAAACTGACTTAAATTAAACTAATACCAATACTGATATACACCACTGAGGATATGGCCCAATATGTGAATCCTTATAACAAAACTTTGCTCTAAGCTCCACACTGTAGATCCTGACTGCAATATCCCGCAATATATTGGCATGAAATTCCTGCTTATGGCCATAGGAGAGTTGATCTCTTCACAGACTCACGGTACTAGAACAGAGAGATGCTATATGGATGTGAGAGCTGAAGGTTACTCTTACTTGTCTCAGTATTTATAAGCAACATCTTCCTCTTTCATCTTATGAAAAGGAGAGGAGAAGTAGTGATAATTAGGAAGATGGAGGTGAAGCCTAGGCAGATGAGGGCAACAGAGAAGGAGAGAGCTGGGGGTCCATCTGGAGACTGAAATGGAAAGAGCAGGTTTCCTGAAACAGTAGTCATTTGAGTCAGTAGCTACTGCTGTGTGGGAGAAAGAAATCTACTGTAATTCAGGCCCATCTCCTTTGAGGGGAGCCAAAAAATAAAGAGCAATCACTTACCATTACTCCTATATCACATTGTTTTTGCTGTACATTCTCAAACGTTTGGACAAATGCAGCTAAGGCTCTAAACTTCAGGAGGCACATCAGAGCTGAACCTTTTGAGGTTTGTCAGTAACTCATCCAGACAAACAATAAGGAGAACTGTACCAGATTTGTTTATGCAGTTCTTTGGTTGGCTGTTCTTTGAATTTAGTTATGAGATTTGAATTAATACCTTGCCACTGTGTATATGGCACTACCACACTCTGTTTTCTTCGGTTTGATAAGCTCAGCATGTTTCTTAAAAGCTCTTCTGTTAATTATCTCTTAGTCCATAGGATCAACAACAATTTCTTCTTCCTTCTTTTGTTTTAATTCTTTAATTCTATTCTTTAATTAATTCTATTGGACTGACATAATTACACTCCTTTCTAGAGCTGGGTGAATAATTGAAGTTTGATTGGTGGCCTCTAGGATACTATCTCTAACAGTGCAAAATTATGCTCAAATAGAGAAACAATATTTAGTCATTGATTTTTGCATGCACCAAGTTTGAACAGTATCTCCTGGGATGTAAACATACGTATCCATGTGGACACAGACCACAAACTTCTGGAATCTATCGTCAAAAAGTCTTTGTTATCAACTCCAAAATATCTCCAAAGACTTGCAGTTGAAAATAAAAAATGTTGTTTTGACATATAATACAAAAGAGTCTGATATTTATTGCAGATATTTTGTCCAGAACAGTAGTGCCCAAATAAAAAAAATGACTACTGAGGTCCTGGATTATGAAATCCTCACCATATCCCATGAGGAAGATGCTTCATCAAGAAGTTGAACACATCAATCACGCAGAATTCCTTTGTGTAACACGGGCTTTGGCAGATACAGAGACTTACCCAAACAGATACTGTGCTTCTAGCACTCAAAACAGTTGTTGTATCTGGATGGCTAGAGAGGAAGGAAGAGGTGTCAGTTAGTATTCAGGAGAGCTGAACATCGAGAGAAAAAACTGATAGTACAAAATAATTGTCTTTATAAAGGCAATAGGGTGATATTACTCAAAGACATGCTAGCCTGTGTATGATGGAGTCACTGGTGCTGAAACATGCCTATGCAAGGCTGGAGGTGTCTTATGCTGGCCAAACATGAACAGAGAGGTCAGAAAATTTTATAAGGCACTGCAGTACCTGTAATGAACTCCTAGCAAATCAACTTTGAGGCACAAAATACCTGAAAAAGTGGGCATGAGTTTATAAATATTGAGAAATCAAGTGCATTTTCTGATGGTTGATGTTACTTCAGGTTATTGGGAAAGAGTTCCATTCTATTTGTCAACAGCCACCTCTGTTACTGAATGATGCAAAAAGCTCTGTTTACTCTGCATTGAATTCCAGAGACTGTTGCTACCGATAATGGATCTCAATTTGCCTGTTTGGATTCTTTCATCCTACCATAAAAACTATGAATGAGTGTTATATCTGTATATTTTTAGTTAGTAGATAATACTCCAGTAGATGGCACTCAAGAATATGCATCATTATTCATAGTTTTTGTAGAACTGATACAAATTATTGTGCATTGCAAATGCCTTCCAGTGTGTAGCTCTTTACATGACTCTTAATATGCTGTACCTATGAAGGCGTGCTGTGGCCAGAACTTGTTCGTAAATCCTTAGGTTGAACCAGTTAATTTTACTGATCTCCATAGCTTTTACTCCAAATTACTTTTCCATAACTTCTGTACCTTTCGCACTGATACTATGTGACAGTCACCATCAGATAGAGCTATGTAAGACAATAGTCTTACAAGTTTTTTGTTACCATGTGAGCATTTTTCATTCTTCGAAGAAATGCTTGTCGTCTTGTTTATTGTGTAATTCAGCTTCTTTTGGGGGAGTGCTGTGGCAAACAGCAAGAGAGTTTGCTTTCCACTGACTCTCTTGAACTAGAGTGAATTCTTGAGGCAGAGTATCTCTCTGGGCATTGTTGTTTTGGTTGAGAGTCCTCAAAAAGAGGATTGCCTGCATGCTGTTTGTAACCACATCTGTTCAAGGACTAGCAAATACAATGTAAAATAATGATTTTCACTAAGAATATTCTAGAGTCCATGTCACTGATTTCTCCTCCAATGGGAAACCAATCTGCAAGACCTTGACATTTGGTACTGCTCAGCAGACACACACCAATATGATGCAAAATCTCAGTGGTTCCAGTGCAATTCTTTGCATAGTATTTTTTATATTTAATGGTTTCAAGGCCAGTTATGCTAGTAATGGAAATTTGGTAGTAAAATTCCAGTCAAAGGTTTTAGAGCTATTTAAATGTAAAGCATTATTGCATCTGTTCTTTCCATAATATATCAGATGTCAATTTATAAAAAAAAAAAAAAAAAAAGTACAATGGATACCAATCCTGCATTGCCAAAGAGATGAATTAGATGATGATATTCTGTCCCTTCCATCTCTATTATTTGATTCTATGAACTGATGACTGAAAGTGCATTTTTGGTAGAGTTTGCTGCTTTAAATTTAACAAAACCCATTTTATTGCAGAAGTCTCAAATGGTCTATGCTTTCACATATGGTACAATGTGTTCTGCAATTCCAGCTCACAATGTGATGAGCTAACAGTGGAATTCTCTGAATGCTGAATATTCTTTCTTTTGTGGGTTTAAGTTAGACATTTTAAATATAATGTGGTTTGGGGGTTTGGTTTTTATTTTCTGGTAATTGATTACTGCATATATTACTAGTATTAAAATATTCAGCATTCATGCTGATTTTGTGTGTGGCATTATACTGTGCTATATATATGTAACATAATACTGTTAAGAATGAAAGATCTCATCTTGAAATCTGTTTTTTGATGCTCCTCGGTTATTACAGAAATATGAGGTGTCATCTGATGTGTTTGGATAAAAAATGAGATCACATCTCATGATAATACAAGAACAAATAAGGAAATTGCATTATGCTCAGATAAAAGCATTGTTAAAGAAATCAAGGATCACTTTGAGGGCTGTCGGTCAGTTCTTTAGCTGATGTTAGTTCAGTGTGGTTCCACCAGTTAGATTAGTGCAGTTGCACCATCTAAGGATCTGATCCCATGCCTTTAGTGCCTTTGGTGGGAATTCTTGGATGTTGTTGTAGGATTAGCACTTGAGTGAATTAGCCTGAGTCCTTACTATAAAGTGGGTGATTTCCATCCCAAGTTAAAGTGGAGTGTAGGCTGTAACCCATACCCCTATACTAATATAAACCAATCTGGATTTAAAGCATTTGCAAACCTGGGATAGAGATGTTTTTGTGTGGACAGTAGAGAGGTTAAGGCTAAAATCCACATTAGATTCTGGTATATCTACATTGCATGGTTAACCCTCTTGAGATTAGACTACACGGAGCAATGCTTGGGGCTATGTCTACACTACAGAGACTATGGGCTTGTCTGCACTGCTCCAGAGTCTGGAATCCAGGATATGTGAATAGCAGTGTGCAGTGCTGTGTCGTAATTCCCAGGTGCGGATGCTGTGGGCATGAACTAAAAAATTCCTAGTTTGAATTCATATAGTCCTGTTTGAAGCATTAGTCTAACTGAAGTGAGAGTGGCCACATTGCAAAGTAACACTGGAACTGCACAGTCATCATGGGAGTAGCTGATGAGTTGTGCTAACTTGAGCTGTAGCCTATTCCCCAAAGGGCCAACCAGCTCCAATTAAAAGCATCATCACACTTGAGGAAACAATGGGGAAACCATTTACTGGGAGATGCATGCTGCCTGGCTCCAGTTAGTCTGGTCAGGTGTATTCTTCCCAGGCCAAAACCCCAGAATCAAAGGGAATACTAAATCCTTAAAAATGATGGCCTAGAGAAGAAGGGGGTGGGGGAAGGATTGCCAGACAGAGGTTGACGCTCGGACTTACTGAATCACGGAGACAGAGAGAGCATGCCATGAGCCAGGCCATCTGCCAGAGATGGTTAGCTGGACAGAGAGGAATTTCCAAATACTTTCAAGGAAAGATTAAGATATTGGTTAGGGGCATCATGTCTGTTGGACTCTGTGTTGTGTTAGCCTTTTGCTCTGTATGCTATGTACCTTTGGGTTAAAGAATAAATCATGCTTTGTTTTGGAGAAGCTGTTTTTGAGTCACTAGTCAGCCACCGTCAGAAGCTTCCGGAGGTAAAGAGCTTACAAATCCAATATACTACTGGGCCAGTTAAGTTCACATGGTTGGGAACAAGGGGGCTGCAGCAGTTGTCAGGCTGCAAGAATTGTCAGACCATGTGGTTCCACCCAGAGCAAGGTGCAGGAAACCAGGCCTGTCACCCGAGGGGTGCACTCAAGATGGACTAGGGCCCTGTCTAAGCTTACCTTGGAAATTCGGTGGCAATCAACGGGAGTTATGCAAGCTACGCAAAAAAAAATGTGTAACTCCCATCAACTTCTCTGCTTCTGTTCCTGCGCTCTGTCCTCAATGTGCTGCATTGAGGGGAACTGCGTTCCATTGATGCAGCGCTACACCACTTGAGAAGGTGGTTGTAATATATCGGTTTCTGGATTGACTCAGCGGGTCGTCACTGACCACTCAATCGATCCAGAGAAATCGATCTGACAGAGGCGAATTTGCCACCACCAGTGAAGACAAAGCCTCAAAGGTGTCTAAGGCATAGCTCACCCACTAACTGTGCTCTTGTGACATGGACACATCTCCAATAGAAACGGTACTGAAATCACCAATGTATTACATGTGCTATGTGATGGTACCTCCATATTGCAAAATTATTGCAAGTAAAGGCATGATCAGACTTTTAATTTTAGAGGGGGTTTTATATTGTAATGATTTTTTTAAAAGTAGTTTTCTATTTATGAACCATTTTTAGATATAATTTTGAATAAATGGAGTCTTTCAGAATTTAACTCAAAAAGCTGTCACAACAGTGGTACCCCGATAAATTTCACAGCAATTTAACCACACTGAAAACAAATACAACACAACAAAATTACACCAACCAGATATGTTGACAATAGACAAATGGATATATAAACCTATTAAATGTTCAGAATTAACTATACTGAAATGTTCATATAAAAATTGATATCACCAGCATTCTGTTTTAATATACAATTTGGCATAACCCTGTAACATACTATGATGTACTTTTAAATAGATATTATAAACCATACAGGTGAAGAGGTTCCTGGTGTAGGTTGCCTTGATTTACTTACTTAGGTGAAGGTATTGCAAGGATCTCAGAACCGTAGCTTTTCTTACTATACAGGCTATGTATACCATGAAATGACCAACCACAAAATCAGAATAAAAATGTTTTCCATTCCATGATTTAAAGATTCCTAGTACTTATTTTAAAATTAAAAAGCACTCAGCTATCTAAGTTTGTCTGACTTTCTTTAAAACATTAGAACAAAAATGTTTATTATGGGCAGCACTGATTGCACCAGCTGTTACGGGTGATCTGAAAATTTCCATTATAAAACTCTGCTTCCAGTTGCTTATAAATTTACCTAACTTTGATCATTTGGGCTAACATTTGCCATGCTGGGTGTCTGCTTCAGGCTGGACTTTTTCTTTTTTTTAATTTCACCCAAAACCTTTCATTTCCATAAATGAGGCGAGGGGAAACTTTTTTTATCCATTCTAAAGGATTCTGGTGATCTTTTCTTTGAAGCATCTTCTCATGCTTTGGAGTATCTGAAATTCAATGGGGGTGGTGAGTAGCTTTTATGTCAGGGATATGCCTTTTGCCTTCCTTTTGCTGCCAAAATCTGGCCAAGTTATAAGCCTTTGAAAAATCACCCTTCCCACATGGTCATACAGATTCTTCAATTTAGCGTGTAAAGTGTCTGAAGATTCCATCCTCACACAGCATGCTCCCTCCCTTCTGTGTCTCATGGGCCATCCCCTCAGAGTGACTGATACATCGGCAAAGCCTGATTTTCCCCTGTAATAGCTGCTCCTTTGGGCAGGGATAGAGTTGGGCTTCAGAACGGGGAGCCTGCCTCCCAATGACCAGGCCTATTGGCAACCAGGCAGCATGAAGGAGGAAGACTTCTGAGCTGGATGCACAGGAGACCAAAGGTGGAACCCAGGAGAAAGACAGGAGCAGACTGGGACAAGAAGCCTGGTTAGGCTGAGACTGGAATGGGGGAAGGGAAACTGGGATTGGCTAGGTAAAGAGAACTGGTTGGGGGGCTGGGAGGAAGGGGAGGCAGGGACTAGGAGCCAGGGTTGTGGTGAAGGGAGGTTGGGATTGACTGGATAAGACGCTTGGAACTGGGAATGGGTGAAGGAAATGAGGGGGGATTGGGAGCCTGTTGGTTGCTGCGGGACACGGAATGGAAAGGAGATGGGAAGAAGGAGAGACTAGGACTGGTTGGACAACAAAACTGAGACGAGGAGTCAGTGGGGCAATGGGGAAGAGGGCAGGGCAGGGTGAAGACAGAAGACAGAAATGTTAATGTCTTGCTGGGATTTTCTGTGGCATTTATCACTATAGCATCCAAATGCTTCATGAACATTAATGTATTGTCACAGCACCCCCTGCGAGAAGATGGGTTGTGAGTTTTTCCATGGAAAATATAATACAGAGGTGCAGGAAAACAAGGACATGTCACAGAAAGGAGGGGAACAGGGGTCCGTGGGCAGGGGGAGTTTGGACACTGAGCTCACCTGCCACAGTGGCAGCTGCTGTCCTGCAGGGCTAGAGCTGGCTCCCTGCTTTGAGCATTGTGTCCTGGCCCATCGAGTTTCAATCTCACTCAGGTTTGTCTTCATCTGCAAAGGGGTGGACACACCAAATATGTGGTGCTGCAACCATGTGGGCTAGGACACAAGGCCTACATTGGAAAGTTTCTTCCACTGCAGGGGCACATACTTTATTCAAATCCATTATTACGGTGAATGCCGCACCACAAGAGTGATGTTGCTCTCGTTTTACAGATGGGAATTTACTCAGAGAGCGTGGTGTCAAGAGTCCAACTTATTTTGTGTGCCTACTTTGAGATAACTAGGACTTGATTTTCTCAAATACTTAGCTTATATCATATCACGCTTCAGGTATTCAAATATGGCTCTTATTGACTTCACTTGCAGCGGTGAGTTCTCAGCACTTCTGCAAAGCAGACTTGAGGGTATCAAGCTTGATGCCCAGCGAATGAGGAGCACACAGTTAGAAGCCACCTGTGGAAAGTCTGGTTTAAATGACTTGCCTAGCATCACACCAGAACTCTGGGGCAGAGGCAGGGGTAGAATCCAGTTATCCAGGGTGGCATTCAACTGCATTAACCATGAAACCATCCTTTCCCTCCTGGCAATCCCCTGCCTCATTCATGACACTCTTTCACTCATACAAGTCACTGCAACTTCATCAGCAAATGAGGTACAATCCTACAGACCACAGCCTCTTTTACTACATAACCCTGATTCATCCTTCGAGCAGCTCCATCCCAGGCTCTGAACGAGGGAGGGGTCCTGCAGGGAAAAAAATATGTGATCGTGTAATTAAAAACTGTATCATAATATGTAAACACCAGAGATGTTTGAATTAAGGTTCCACAAGCAACCTTAATTCTGGCATTTCCTAACTTTTGAGTGCCTTTTAACATAGTTTTTAGTGTGTAATATATAGTTATTTTTTCCAAGACCATTTGTCCAAAAAACTACGTATTTTCATGATGACTATATTCCTCTCTTAGTCTTGTCTACACAGATAACTCAGAAACATGAATCCAAATTAACTAAACATGTGAATTTAAAGTGGATTGGTTAAACCACATTACCGGTAAATCCTTTTGTGGACACTCTTATTCAGAATTTAAATGCCTTAATTTGGTTTAGTTTTAAATTCACACCTTTAGTTGATTTGGATTCATTTTTCTGAGTTCCCCATGTCCCCTTCTGCCTCCCCACTGTCGGAGCCTTTCACTGTAACATGTAGCTACATGTGCAGTGCCTATACTCTACAGATGGCCATAAGTGTAGATGTTGCCACAGCCAGAGATTTGCTTCTTTGAGCTAAAATTGGTTTCAGTGTCACAGTCATTTTGAAAAACTCATCTCTAACTGAGGAGCAGAATGATTAGGTAGAAAGAGGATTCCCTATCTTGGAGAATTTGCATGGCTACTTCAAAGTACTGTGGAGTCAGGTAACAAAATCCAGAACATCTGCAGGAGAGACTTTGACCTCTGTCTCTTGGCCCTTGTGCTGCCTCAGCTGCAAGACACGTATGCCACAAGAGCTTCAGAATGCTCACAGCCTATTGCTCCTTCTTTTCTAGACACATTAATCTGACATCTGGAGCAACTTAGATTGGAGGCAGTGAGAGCAATGAGAATATGTTAAGACATTTCTCTTTTGATGACAAAATTAGGGAAAATGCTTTTTAATGCTTTATGGGCTGTCTACAGCTGTCTGAATCTATTTGAATGCCATCTAAAAAAAAACCCACAACCACCCAAACACCAACGCTTTTTGTGAAAGATTTTGCTGAAGTACAAAATTTTAGTCTTTGTGTTAAAGCAATTGATAATATCTTTACCACTTTATTTAAAATGTTCTATCCATATAATAATCATAATTCTATAGCGCTACAAATGAAGCTGATTAATGTATTCAATTCAGCAGATCAACAAAATGTTTATGACAAAACCAGAGGGAGAGAGATTCCTTTCACTGAAGATGTGGCAATAATTTCAGCTGTGTAGTCCAGATATTTTAAGTCCCAAGACCATTTGTGATAAAGGAAATGGATTACCAGTATCCTTGTTATGTAAAATATTGAGTATCATCTTCATACCAAAATCATCAATATGGGCCCTTTTTTTAGTTCATCTTTCTGGCATACATTTTCCCCAAAGCTTGCAAAATGTTCTGAGGATATATTGAGTGTCATGAGAACTTGGGGGATACATGTCTGTTTGCAATGGTAACAATAAGCATATTTAAAATGTTCTACTTCAGCCATGACTGGAGTGAAGAAATAAGAGCATTCCTTGATACAGGCAACTGTGAATCTCCTTTAACTAACAAGTTTAGTAAAGGATTATATTTTTCAAGAACACCCAGACCTCATTACATTATACAGCTGTTCTATATTTCAAGGGTATAATCACCAAAATCAAGGGAGCTATGTTGGTTTATACTTGATGAGGATCTGGCCTCAACCATATTATTAAAATTATGATTTTTTATTACTATGAACTCACAAAAGAGAAAAAACTTCCTTTATGCTTGTGGGCTAAATTAGTTATTCACCTTCTGAAATGTAGGGACAAATCTGGAACAGGAGACAAGCAAAATGAATTAAATGTTAATGTATCTGTATTCCCTTCTGAATATTTATTCACAACACGCAACTAACATACTTAGCATATAAAGGCCAAGAACTGTGGTTCTGAAAGTCAAATGTATTTTTTCACACAAAGATATTAAATGTGTTTATGATTATCCTCATGTGAAGTGTATGTCTGGACATTGGACTCTATTGTTGTGCAGAAGAAATGTGTTGAAAATACGTGTGAAGACTGAAAGATTTTGAAAGTACACAAGTGCTTTGACTGACTGCTAAGGATGGGTGTCTTGTGCCTGAAATGGGAACAAATTTCATGTCTCTATGACAAACTGAAGTCTGTCAATAGTGAGGTTTTCATCAGTTGTCAGTAAAAGTAGGGCTGTAATTCACTGGCAGAAGTACAAAACAAGAATTAAATAAGAATTTAATTATTAAACATCAGATAAAAAACTGTTTCCTTTAATTACTAAGAGATAAGAAGTATATTAAAGATTCTGGGCCCCAGTGGAGGCTATGGTCTTCTATTCTGATATTTTGTACTTTGACTCAGGTGAGTGGAAACAATCCTACTATATCATCCCATTGGTTTTGTTGGCTGGTAACAGCATGGGGTACCATTTTAAACTATAGTATTGCAAGCTACCCATTCAATTCTCAAGTACAATCTTGACAGCAGCTGTGGTTTCCTTATTTCATAGAATGTGAAAAAATGACAGGTGACGGGCAAGAGGAGAGGGCTCAGGAATGCATTAACAGCCAGGCCCTGCGCTCTTTGAATCTCAACCATTAATTCCTCCTGCAGGAGCAGGGGGTTGGACTAGATGACCTCCTGATTCTATGTTTCCATGAAGAAGTTACGGGCTTTATTCTTCCACCCATCCTGCTAATGATCACATCCATGACATGACACGCAGGTTTGAATTGTGTGTTGACAATTCATATTATATAACTTTCTAGTATGTTTGGAAAATTGCAGTTTCATGTTTCACGTGAGCCAGAATAATGTAAAAAATATAGCAACTTTCTTGCTCTTCAGATATATCAATAAATTCACAAATCTGTATTTATCATCCAAATATGAGAAAGGGCTGTCTAGTGGGTGGTGTGGAGCTGAGACTCAGGAAACCCATTTCAATTCCGTGTTCTGCCACTGACTTCCAATATAACCAATATAACAGAGAGGCACTTAGCCTCTCTGTGCTTCAATTCCCCATCTGGAAAAAGGAATAATAGTAGTTCCCCATCTCACAGGAATATTGACATTAAAGATTGGGAGACACTCAGATACTACAGTGATGGGGGCAATATAAGTTCCATAGATAGAGAGCTAGATAGATGATATAAATATGAATGGCCTGATTTTCAGAAGTGCTGGGCATCCCTAATCCTACTGAAGTCAATGAGAGTTCTTGTTCATCACCATTGATAATCAGGCCACTATTATTTAGACAAATTTGGCCTATATAGTTAAATCCCAGACTTCACTTTAAATGCAGAAAATTACTTCAACCTTTTAGACTATAAGTGTTAACATACAGCAGATTAGGAGAGCATTTATAGTGCATAAATTTTCATAGATAAAGAAATAATTTCAATGTAGAATCTTGGCATCCAACAAAATAGTATCTGAGAAATAAGAAGAGCTGCCCAGAGGATGACAATCTGGCTTTGTGGCAACTTTGGTCAAGACTTTTTTCGATCTTGTTTTGAAAATTGTTTTCATTCTGCATTGTAATAAAACCAAAACCTTTCACAAAATTGAATTTTGTCAAAATGTCCACTTTCACATTGAAAAGGTGAGCTTTATGATTCAGGTCTCTTACACTCTCTCTGGTCAGAAGAAACCAGAGAATCCTGGACCCAAAACATCTTCCTGATGAAAACTCAGCTGAAATCAACACATCTCTACAAAACATTTCAGCTTTGATCATAGAAGATTAGGGTTGGAAGAGACCTCAGGAGGTCATCTAGTCCAACTCCCTGCTCAAAGCAGGACCAACCCCAACTAAATCACCTTGTTAAGCTGGGCCTTAAAAGCCCTTAATGACGGAAGAGCACACTTCAGCAAAATTAAATTTAGCCAAAAAAGGTTCCAAATAGCTCTAGAAATAACAGAACACATGAAGTTACCAAAGTATTTATTCTTCAGGAAGCATACTAAATCTAGGATGTTAAGGTGAGATCAAGAAGATCACAGTGGCAGATGAAATGAGACAGATGTCCACACTGAAATTTTCACACCATCTTAGACATATCCCACTTTGTCACATACCATCCTTATTTGTTCATTTAAATAGTCACAGACACACATTTAAAGTATAATAGGGTTATAAGGAATAGATAGCATGGATTTGTTAAGAACAAATCTTGCCAAACCAACCTAATTTCCATCTTTGACACAGCTTCTGGCCTAGTGGATATGGAGAAAGAGTAGATGTGGTAGATCCTGATTTTAGTAACGATTTTGATTCAGTCCCACAGGACAATCTCATAAGCAAACTAGGGAAATGCAGTCTTAATGAAATTACTATAAGGTGGGTACACAACTGTTCAAAGAACACAGTCAAAGAGTAGTTATCAATGGTTTTCTGTCGAACTCCCTCTCTTGTGCTTATTGCAGCTGCCAAACTGAGAGGACATAGCTAGTGGGGTCCCACAGGAGTCAGTCCTGGGTCAGGAACTATACAATATTTTCATTAATTACTTGGATAATGGAGTGGAGAGTGTACTTATAAAATCTGTAGATGACACCAAGCTGGGAGGAGTTGCAAGCACTCTGGAGGACAGGATTAGAATTCAAAATGACTTGGAAAATTGGAGAATTGGTCTGAGTTCACCAAGATGAAATTCAATAAAAATAAGTGCAAAGTACTTCACTTAGGAAGTCATCTACAAAATGGGCACTAATTGGCTAGGTGGTAGTACTGCTGAAAAGGATCTGGGGTTTATGGTGGATCACAAATTGAATACAAGTCACCAATGAGAGAGTTTCAAAAAAAGGGTAATGCCATTCTGGCGTATATTACTAAGAATGTTGTATATGAGACCTGGGAGATAATTCTCTTGCTCTACTTGGCCCTGATGAGACCTTAGATGGTGCACTGTGTCCAGTTCCGATCACCACACTTTAGGAAAGATGTGGAGAAATTGGAATGAGTCCAGAGCAGAGCAACAAAAATGATAAAAAGGTTTATTAAAAAATCTGGGTATGTTTAGACTTGAGAAAAAAAGACTGATAACAGACTTCAAATATATTAAGGGTTATTATAAAAAGAACAATGATCAATTGTGTTCCATGTCCACTAAAGATAGGCTAAGAAGTAATGGGCTTAATCTGCCACAAGGAAGATTTAGATTAAATATTATGAAAAAGCTTTCTAACTATAAGGGTAGTTAAGCTCTGGAATAGGCTTCCAAAGGAAGTTGTGGAATTGCTGTCACTGAAGGTTTTTAAGAATAGATTGAATAATGTATCAGAGATGGTATAGGTTTACTTGGTCTTGCCTCAGTGCAGTGGCTAAAGCTGATGACTTCTTGAGGTCTCTTCCAGTCCTACATTTCTGTGATTTTATTATAATAGGTCAGATCAATGAGACTTATGTTCCCAAGTCAATCAGATGCTTTTGAAACTGCCACTCACTACTCGTAACAAAGAGGCTTCCATTTTATGTGGACACACAAAATTGGAAAATTTCACTTGATAGCTGCCTGAAGTGCAAGATTAGAAATACTGTGTCTTTGCAAATATTCACTCCACCTTATCTGCTTTGCAAGGGCTGTAAAGAAGGGGAGGGATAGCAATTGATCCAGGTTTTTCAACTGAAAAAAACTTGATCTGATTAACCTCAGTAGGTGCTAATCAGACAGAAAAGTGCTTTTCTTGGTTGCATATCCATACCACATAGGTGACTTATTCCCCTCCTGTTCTGGTTTTCTGGTTACTATGGATCAACCATTTTAAAACAGTATAAGGCAGTGGCTTATTTGGCTTTCCCCTGACATTGGCAAATCTACATGAAACTATTATTTCCATTGTTATATCTTCAAGACCTGGGGGACAACCCACTGCTTAAGAACCTGAAACTTCTCTAACTACCTGACTCACAGTGTTATCCACTGTAAAATGCAGGGAAATATATGAAAATTTGTGATCATTTGTGGACATTTGCACATTTCCGAATGAAAATAAATGAGCGACTAAAGAATTAGGGCAAACATTCAAAAGAGACCCTGATACTTTTTAACTGATTGCCATGCTTATATATGGTGATCACTGAGACATTATTGCAGATTGAAACCATTTTTCATGCTGCTTTGTTTCTGCACTGGCCTGATTCTTTTCCAAATAACGTCTCAGTAAATCCTCTTTTTGTTTCCATTTTGATCTACTTTAATTATAAGAGATCTGCTAATTGAGCAGGAGACTGGAACATCATCATTTCCTCTTCTTCCTGTTTGGATGTGTGTCTTGATCGGGAAGAAAGAATAGACGGAAATGAAGTGTCAGGCTTTTAAGTAGTAATCTAGATATAATGTGCTGCCTCCTCCACAATTCCTACTATAAATATCAGGTTTATTTCTACATATGTCTGAACTCTGTGCTCTTACCAAAGGATTTAAGAGAATTATGAGCCCAGAGCAGGGGATGTAACCATCTTGTACTAAGACAAAACAACTGAATATTGGAAGAAAGGATGGGTATAAGAAGGGTTATGCTCTGATCCTTCTGGTAAATCTAATAAACTATGATGCTATTTAGCAAGTCTCTAGACTGGATGTTGTTTCTGATGAAGAATGATTGTTTCTGGTGGTTGTCCTCAGTTTGCAGCGGCTGGTTCTCCTTTGCCCTGCACTTCGTGTAGTCATTTACAGCCATACAAAGTGGGTATAAAATGCTAGTAAATCAGAACAATAGCATTTTACCCTCACATTTTGTGTTGGTGTAAATTACTATACACACAGTGTAGTGCAATGGTGAATCAGGACATCGGCATTCCAGATTAAATTCTTTTTCTATTTAAGAGTAAACTCTCTCAATCCACCCCCCCAAAAAACAAAACCAAACCCATAAAATCTCATTTGATGCAAACAGTACTTCTCAAAAAGCAAATAAACATTCACTTAACCTTTTTTAAATGTTATATTGTTTTTCTCCAAATATACACTTCATGTTGATAGTTAATTACTGCTTTAACACACATGAGAAGCCTGCAGAATTGCTCTTTCTGTTTACTGCAGAGCATATACAAGGGGAAGGAATATGTGAAATAGTTTGGGAAAATTAAGATTATGCAAAGGGATGATTAATGTAATTTACTTATCTTCACCCCAGATGGATAGGTTGGTAACTTTGTAGGAAGGATTATGTATGTAGTGTGGCCTGGGGGACACCAGAAATAATTAATAGTAATTAGCAATATAACACTTGGCATTAATAGCATGCCTGTTACGAGGTGTATATACCCCAGGCTGGCCCAGGAACCCAGGGGTTAATGCAGGTCCTGCTGGCCAATGCTGATTGGCAGCCTCACAGCAAAGAACTGGGAACCAAATGGGTAGCTGATAGCTAGAGGAGCAAGCAGGCTGGAGAAGGGAACTCCTGCCAGCAAGCTGTGGAAAAGCCGTTCCGAAGCAGCGCCCTAAGAAGGGATGACTGGACCAACAGGCTGAAGAACCTACAGAAACCAGGGGAAGTAGGAAGGAGCTGAAAGCACTGCCAGAGTCATCAAGTCCTAATTCTGTCCGTCTAGCTTAAGGGCCCTGAGCCAGAATCCAGTGGAGTGGGCAGGCCTGGGTTCTTCTACCAAAGTCCTAAGAAACTTAAAAACAGAGGAAATATTTAGACCTGGGCAACAGGAACTGACTGACAGCCCTGCCAGGCTGACTGAACTCAGGTGCAGCTCTGCCTGACCAGTGGGTGTGCTATTGCACCAACACACCAACTTGCACTGGTATCAGGGCTGGGAATCTCACTGTGCCTTTGCTCCACAGAACCGTAGCACAGATACAGAAGGCTTAAGATGTAGGAAGTGATCTGTATGCTAGCCCAACAGCCTTTGACAGCAGCACAGGAGCAGTAACCACAGATACAGATTTTGACATTACAGTTGTTACAGGCCCGGCAATGGCTAAACAAGCTGCAAACAGCCACCCGTGGCAACAGCAGGAGGCTCAGGTCACAGCTCAACAACAAAGCCAGAGGATGTTGGATACAATAGCCACCTAAAAACAGCAGTTAGGCACTCTGATTAGGGCACCCACTGAGATAGCTCTGCCCCACTTGGCTGAAGCTAGGCCTGATGGGACAAGTTGGCCTTTGTCATCCAAGACGGGGCCAGATGATAATCCAGAGGCCTGCCTGAAAACCTTCAAATGTCTTGCCACCTGTGCCTGCTGGGATCCTAAGACATGGGCATCTGCTTAGGATCTGCTTTGACTGGAGAACCACAAGCTGCTGATAGGACCTAGGGTCTTCCTTTGACTATCCAATGGTAAAGGTAGCTATATGTGACCAGCTGAAATTAAATGGAGAGACTTAACATTGCTCTTTCAGAGAGCAACAATTTAATTCATCCATTTGGCCTCGGGCCCTGGCGTAGAGGTTCAAGGATGTTGTCTGGAAGTGCATGAGGCCTGAGGCCAGGATGAGCAGATAGCCAACCTCCGGGCTATCCCTGTTGCAGTGTGTAAATGGGTACAAAGACATCTACTAGAGGCTCTGAAGGAAAGTGAGGCTAGCCAAAAACTATTTCGAGGTTGACAACTCACCAATCTAATCTGGGAGGACTGAACTTGTCTCTCCTAAATCAACAAGGGCTGACCAAAGGGGGATGGCTGTTCTGAGGCCACAGGACAGAGACCAACCTCACCTCTGACAGAAAAGACCTCATACTGAAGGTTGGCCTCAGCTTACTCCCCACACCATGTGTGTGTAAAACAATAAAACAGGTTTTTTTTCACAGATTAAAACTTCAAGTTCAGCATATTTACATTACCACTGAACCATTAAAAATGGCCTTCTTTGGCCCTTTGCCCATATGCTGCTTTAGAAAGTTATCCTGAAAAATGAAACCTTCTGAGAATATGAGGGGATAAATAAGCAAAATAACTAGGTCATTTTCAAAGCTGGCCAAACTGGCATATAGGCATACAACCATTGTCTTTGAAATGTGTTCCACGCTTCCCCACTGCTGTTAGAGCATTGAAATACTCTTCAGATAAAAATGTCCATACATTGCCTTAAGTTGAAATGTATTTAAATACATGCAACTTTAAGCATATGATTGTCTTATTAACTTCAGTGTAAACATTTCCCCTAAAGCTCAGATTTTATTTTTCTGTTGGATTACCAAGAAATCCAAATAAAATGGAATACTTTATTCCTCCAAACAGAAAATGAGTGAGACATTAGAGAAAAGAGGAAAGCCAAGGAGCATTTAAAAATGCTTAATAAAACGTGAAAACATATTGGATAAGTAGGAGTTTGCATGACCTACTTAGTGTGTTTTATTTTTCCATATTATGTGTACATCACTTGCTAAGAAAAAACATGTTTCTTTTTTAAAATGTTATGTGATTTTTCTATATAAATAAAAAAACATATTGAGGAGGAACATGGGTTTAGGAATATCTTCACATACTAGGAATAACTTTACATAACTGACAAACTATTTAGGTCAATTAGATGTCTTGTCTACCTGTAATTAATCAGATTTTCTTTATATAGCCTATGTAAAATAATTTTCAAGATTAATTAGAAATTTATGCTCTCTTTGGGTGGAATTCATTCCTGTGCAGAAAGCTAACACAAGGTCTCTGCACCACTTTAATTTCACTAAGTCTAGTTTCAAAATCTTCAATGAGACTACAAGAGTAGAGACCTTGTGCTAGCTCTCTGCACAGAGGTGAATTTTGCTTTTGACTTTGAGAAGTAAAAGTCAGTGCAAAGATCCTGTTCTTGACAGTTGTGCTTTGTGGTTAGTACCTAGTGCTTGACTTTGGACACTGTAGCTACTATGTGATGTGAGATGCCATATATCTGGATCCTGACAATTGATTCTTGGTGATTTCTAAATCAAAGAGAGGAGGGATGAATTGTAATTGATCTGAATATATAACAGATGGTGTACTTGAAAAGGCTGGATATTTGAAGATGTCACAATGTGGGCATAGACTGCGATTCTTATCACTACATTAAACACAACCACATCAACTGTCAGTCATGTTTATATTATTACTTCAAGTTTAGACACCTGGAATAATACATAACATGTCTTTTTCCCCTGAAAATGTCTATAAATTATCAGAACATAAAGTACTCCCATCCGCTTAAAAAATCCTCTTTACATATTGTAAATGTGGTCAACAAAACCACAGTCCCCAAAAGCTGGAGAGATTAAGTATCTAGCTAATTTAAGTTGGTCAACTACATAAGCATATTGATGCAGTTCACTGATGTTTTATTACTATTAATTTTTAGTATAGGTATTAGAAAAACTAAAGCAGTGATCAAAGCAACCTGTTACAATTGGATATTCATTATTATTAGAGTTTTAATTTTATTGGAACAACAAGTCTATTGCAAATTAAAACCAAAGATTCTTTATTTTGGACTGTTCATTATTAAAAATGCACTCTAATACTTTGGATCTAGATTTCCTCCTCTGTTTGTCATTGTCTGACTTTGGAGATGCCTTTAAATCAGCATACTGTCCATTTATTAAATTAAATTTCACAAAAAACCTTGCACTTGAAAAATAATTTTCTCACCAATTGAAGTTTTGTGTTTTATTATGTTTTGCTAAATTTTGTCAAGTATCACCGTAAAAGGGCAGTTTTCCTGTTTTTTGTCAGATGGCCAAAAGCTGTGTTTCCATCAGTTGTTACATTATTGATTGCAAGTGTCGTGTTTGTAAGACTTACTTATTTCATTTTTTAAAATGTTTTTAAACATGTGCCAATTATGGTTGTCTCTGGGGCAGATATACATTTAGCCCTGATCCTGGAACTGGATACACATAGGTGGATCCTTGCCCTTCAGTTCTTTGTCCCATTCACTTCAGTGAGACTCCATGTGGCCATCCATGAAGGACTGGTTGTAGGATTGGGGCATTACAGATGATGACAAGGAGTTATAGCTTTCCTTAACCTTTGCCAGTTGCCAAGTTATGTTAATACACATCCTTTAAATCCATAGATGTCCATATTCCCAAGTATCTGATTTTCTTAATTGTCTTTTACAAAGAATAATTTCTGGGAAGGGAGCCTCATTGGAAACAGGGAATTAAATATTGTCATGATGCAATAACTAAAATGTGGAATCTTGCAAAATAGATTATAGAATATTTAAGGGTAGGCCTGAACAAGATCCTATATCCAAACATTCCCAAAGTTTGGGTCCCAATCTGGATCTGAATTTTGTGAATGGCACTATCTCTAAAAGAGTGGCAGAAACGAACACCCATACAAAATGCACTCAGACGCTGGGGAAATGTGGATGAAATCTAAACATAAATTTAGTGCTCAAGCCCTATTATTAGTATACAATACCTCATTTCACCTCACAAGCAATAAACAGATTGGCTTTACATCATGCCCTGAAGGTTAGCTGGAACTAATGGGAGAAGTGAGTTTTTCTCTGAGTAGTTGCAGGCGTGTATTCCAAGTAGGTGTCTGCACACCAAAGCCAGAGACTTTTGCTTAGTGGTACCCATAGAGGATCAGTGCTCACACCTTGTGCCTGCAGTTCTTCCTCTGCCTATATGAGATGGTACCACCCCAACACGATTCAGTTCCTTCTCATAACCCATCAGCTGGCATCGGAGCTCTGTGTGGCTGTTGTTTCACAACTTTGCATTCATCCTCTTAGCCTAATTCATTGTACATAGATAATAGTTTAGTTAGTTCTAACTGTCTAAAAAGAAAGTTATAGAATATAGTGTTAACGGTAGTGTTTCCCACTGATGCCCTTTACTGGGGTTCAAGCATTGTTCTTTGTGTGAAGTGGTAATTCCCAACATTGCCCCCTCCCATGCGGTGCTTGCTCTGTCTGGACAAAGCCCACCTTCAAAGCACTGTTCAATCTGCAGATTGTTCAAGAAGAGGACTCAAGTGGTGCAGGATCTTCACTTCAAGCAGCACCTGCTTGAACAGGCCATGCAGCCTAACTCATTACTAAGGCTCTCCTTGGGCTGCAGATCTCTCTCGGGCTCAGAAAGTGCTGCTGCCTCAACATTCTGGAGCCGGGGCCCCTTCAAAGAGGCACAGAAGCCATTCTCCATTGTCAGTGCCAAAGAAGAAGTCTCACAAGGCCAGTTATGGGCACTCCAGGTCCCAGAGGGATTCTTCTGCCTCCCCTAAGAAGAGTGCAGACCAGCACGGGACCCATTCCAACACACATGATGGTGTGACCCTCCATTGGTACAGGGTAGGGTGGGCAGAAACCCTGTACTGTCGACTCCAGTTCAGTCATCTATTCAGTCTGTTATCGACTGGAGTGATGCTGTTACCGATGGTGTCTGTGACATTAGCATATCAAGTTGTGGCAGACCTAGTCAGCCTTTCAGTCCTGTCTTTACCACTGGTCAAAGACTTTGCAAGGCTGTGCCTGTGGTGGACCCCCCAGTTGGAGCACGCCACTGAAATTTTGGGTCCTTTGACACCGCACTAGGAAGCACCCCTCCTGG
Organism: Mesoclemmys tuberculata; assembly: GCA_007922155.1. NCBI lineage: Eukaryota > Metazoa > Chordata > Testudines > Chelidae > Mesoclemmys > Mesoclemmys tuberculata. The sequence continues at coordinate 59,631,240 of ML675604.1, read as the reverse complement.
AGGTTGGCATGGACACAGCACTGGAACCGTTACTGGGGTCTTCAGTACCAGCCAGATGCCCTTCTTGGGCACCAACACAATACATGTGGAAGACACTTTCATGGCGGTTGTCACCACCCTCGACATCAAGGAACTCAGATGCCTCGGTACCACTGTTTGCACTGGGACCGACCATGCCTGTGACAAAGATATATTCAGCACCAGTGGTGCCAACTACATCGGGAGAGCTGATTTCAACCTCGTTCTCAGCCACAGGTGAGTTGGATCGCCTGTTGGCCCCCTCTGGAATTGCTCCCCCCTGAAGTTTCCGAGGTTCCGGGATTCCTCCCTTTCAGGGTCGAGATCATTGTCCTCCCACCCCACTTCTCTGGACGAAATCCAAAAGCCACTGATACACCACCATGGCTACCAGAGTCAGCATGTGCCTGGAGGCCAGGACAGAGGCCCCTGGCCCGGTGCCTCCTGGCCACCAATGCATTAACCCTACCAGTGGCCCCTGTGGCTCAGTGGGAAGCTCCTGGCTTCCGGAGGTCTCATTCATCGACCAAGTCAAAAGCAAGATCACCTGTTCATGCAACATGGATCGGCCGCTTCCTGTGAAGCTGCTAGAGTTTCCCTGTCAGGAGATGCTACCTCAGGAGCAAGCCCAGTGTGTGGTTCAGCCAACAGCTTCATCCTCATCCCTGGATGATGCAGTGATTCCTAGTTCATTCCCCCCTTCCATCCCAGAAGACTTTAAGGCGTACCAAGACCTTTTATGCCAAGTGGCCACAGCCCTTGGTATTCAAGCAGTTTCTCCAGGAAAATACCCATAAACTCCTGGACATTCTTCAGCCCTCTATCCTAGGGGGAATGGCTCTCCCAATTAATGAGGTGTTCCTTGAACCTGCGATAGTCCTTTGGGATGCACTGGCTTCGATACTGCCAGTGGCTAAATGCTTGGAGAAGCACTATTTTGTGTCTGCACAGGGATATGAGGGGTTCTATTTCCATCTGGGCCTGAACTCCCTGGTGATCATGGCAGTGAATGACAGAGCCTGGCAGGACAGGTTCAAATCCATCTCCAAGGACAAAGTCTCTAAACATTTGGAACTTTGGGGCAGAAAAATATACACATACGCATCATTACAGATGAGGATTGCGAACCAGCAAGCTTTGCTGTCTAAATAGGACTTTCTCAATCAGCTATGGCCAAATTTGATGAGCAGTTGCCTGAGGCCTCTCATGATGAGTTTTGAGTGTTTGTCGCTGAGGGCTGCTTGGTGGCCAAGATGTCTCTGTAATCTGTCCTTGATGTTGCTTTCACCTCACCCAGGTTGAAGGCCTCAGCAATTTTTATAAGGAGGGCTTCCTGGCTCCAAAGCTTGGGGATCACGCTGGATGTCTTTTGAGAGCCAGACATTGTTTTCAGACAAGATTGATGAAACCTCACATTCCTTTAAAGACCTGAGGACTATCTGAAGGTCTTTGGGGGTGTACATGCCACCACGCAGAGACACCACTATGGGGTGCAGCAACAACAGCCACACAGGCTTTAGCATCCTATTATGTAGCCCTTCCCCTTGAGACAGCAAGACTTCCCTGGAAGAGGGACAACTCTCACAGGAGGAAACTCTGGAGCTTGGCACCTGGCCTGTCTGTTTGGCCTCCTTTGGCACCTGCTAAGCACCCTTTTGACTTGTTGATCCAGAGCACTGTTCCAATTGTTGTTCTTTCTCTGCCCCCCTACCCTCCGGGCATCTTCCCATTCCTTTGCGGATACACTAGCCTGCTTTTACAGTGCCTGGGTCTTGGTTACCTCCAATAGCTGTGTCCTAGACACTGTCAGATCAAGCTATGCCATCCAGTTCCTATCCGCGCCTTCTCCCCATCCCATTCCCCATCACTCTTCAGGGACCCCCTTACAACACACTGTGCCTTGAGTAGGTCAGTTCTCTGCTAATGTTGGGAGCAGTGGAGGAGGTTCTGTGATAAAACCAGGGGCATGGGGTCTACTAACTGTATTTCCTGATACCAAAATCCAAGGGCAGGATGAGGTCCATCCTCGATTTTCATGGACTCAACTACTTAATCAAATATGTGAGCTACCCTCTCTGTTTTACCTCAGAATGACTAGTTCACTGCTTTGGATCTTCAGGACACTTATTTTCATGTGGCCATTCTACTGAGTCACAAGAAGTTTCTTTACTTCATAGTAGGAGAACATCACTTTCAGTACCTGGTTCTCCCATTTGGTGTCTATTCCATCCCCCCAAGTTTTCACCAAATGCACGGCAGTGGTCATGGAGTACTTCAGAAGAAGGGAATCCACACCTTCTCTTACCTCAATGACTGGTTGCTGAAGGGCAAATCCAGAGAGGAGGTTCTCACCAACATTGACATCATGCTACATTTCCTCAATCATTTGGGTCTCAGTCTAAACACTGTGAACTCAACCTGGGCTCCCACTCAGTAAATAGAGTACATTGAGCCCTCTTAGACTACACAAAGTTGAAGGTGCTCCTGCTGACCAACGACTTCTAGGTGATTCAATAGCTACATTTCAGTCTGCAGTCACAACCATCCACAGCAGTCCATGTGTGTCTGAGCCTTTTGGGCCACATGTTCCACTTGCACCCATGTTATATTTTCAACCTCTGCATATGTGGTTCAAAATGGCTTTCTACTCTTCCCTGTGTTCTCGGGACAGGTTGGTTCACCTTCCTCCACCAGTACTGGAGTCCTTGCACTGGTGGGAGTCCCCTTCCAATGTGTGCCAAGGAGTCCCTTTTGCTTGGTACTCCCCAATCAACTCAGTGGTTACTGACACATTCCATCTGGATTGGGGAGCACATCTAGACTCACTGAAGGTGCAGGGCCTGTGGTTGGAACAGGAAGCCTCACTCCCCATCAACACGTTGGACCTTTGGGCCATCCATGACATATGTTCTGCCTTCCAGGACCATATCAGGCATGCAGTGATTCACATACTGACAATACCATCACAATGTATTATGTGAACAAACAAGGGGGAGTCCACTCCAGATTAGCCGAAACAGTGCTGCTTCTTGGACCTTCTTGCTCTTTTGGTTTAGCTACCCATGATGCTGTTTCTCCTTCCTGACCTCCTCACACAGAACGGCAGCTGCAACCTGCATCCAGCGAACACTTCCCTGCACCTTTCACTGTGTCTGCTCCATGGCTGAATGAGAAGGAAGAGCATTGCTCAAAGGCTGTCCAACAGGTACTACTCAACCTCCCACTAGGACAGCCTACTTGGCGAAGTGGAAGAGATTTTTGGTGTGGTTCCATGGGCCTATCTGGCATTGACTTCCATCCAAGACATCTTGGAATACCTGATTACACCTTCAGGAATCAAGTTAGGCAATCAGTTCTCTGAGAGTGTGCTTGGCAGCAATATCAGCATTTTATCCTTCCCTCCACCCCCCAAGGGTTTTTTTCCCCAGAGATTTCTGAAAGGACTTCTCCGCCTGCATTCTCTGGTCCAATAGCCATCCCCTTTGTGGGACTTGAACACCTTTTTAGCAGCTCTAATGGGGCCTCTATTCAAGCCCCTTGCTTCCTGTTGCTCCTCGTCACTTAGAAAACTGCATTCTTGATAGTCTACCTCTGCCAGGAGAAGGGTGGGTGAGTTGTAGCCCCTTATGGCAGGTCTCCCTACATAAAGTTCTCCAGGGACAAGACAACACTCTTCACGTGAAATTTGTCTCCGAAATTTGTCCAAGGTGGTCTCTAAGTTTCATTTGAACCAGGTGGTGTTTTTACCTGTATTTTTCCCCAAGCTGCATTCCTACCCAGAGGAGCAACACCTCCATACAGTAGACATTAGACACTGTATAGCCTTTTATCTGAACAAAACTAAACAGGTTCGTGCCTCAGCTCGCCTGTTCATATCAAATATGAACCACGTGAAGGGACAGGCGGTCTCTGCGCAGGCCATCTCTAGATGCATAACATCTTGTAGCAAGACTGCGTATGAGATAGCATCAGTTATGCCTTCTCAGCAGCTATGGGCTTGTTTGATGAGACCACAGGCAATGTCAATAGCATTCCTCAATGATATTTCCATATTGGACATTTGCAGGGTGGCCACATGGTTGTCTATACAGATATTTATGGACCATTATGCGATTACGGCTTCTTCCAGAGCAGATGCTGATGTCGGAAATGTGGTCCTGTGATCCATACTCAGATAGACTCAAAGCTCCACCTCCAGATGGGGAGTACTGCTTGTGAGTCACCTACATGGAATACATGTCTGCATCTACTTGAAGAAGAAGAAGAAGCTGTAACTGTGGTTCTTTGAGATGTGATGCACACGTGTATTCTACAAGCCACTCTCTGTCCCCGCTGCATCAGAATCTTCCCCTAGACATTCAGTGAGAAGGAACTGAGGGGAGTCAGGGCAGTCTGCCTCATGTAGCCAGGTGCTGTGGCCATCCTTGGAGCCTGGGCCCGAGGAAAGTTCGCAACACCCCTACTGGGCAGAACAAGGCCCTTCAGGCTGAATACCCCGGGAGAAAAGGAGCAGAGCCAGGACAGGACAGGAAAGGGAAGTTTAAAAGGCCGGCCTGGCAGCTCAGTCAGGGGGAAACTGCCGCCAGAGGCAGATGTGTCTTCCCAGAGGCTGTGGTTTGGGCCTGACCCAGGCCCGGCGACCATTCGGCATCAGTGCCCCACCGACTGGAGCCTCCAAAGTCTGCCCAGGCTGCTGGGCCCGAGTAACTGGAGAGGGCGGCCGAGCCCTAGTAGCTGGAAAGAGCCACCCGAGACCACTGAGTGGGAAAACCCCCCGGAGGCCGGCCCTGACCTGGAGGAGCTGGCCGATGTTGGGGACCCACACTGGAGCAGTCTGAACCTGGTGTACTGGAGGAGCCACTGGGACCCTGGGACCTGGAGAAGCTGCGCTCTGCTGATGACCCTGAGGAGTTTCTGGACTGCCACCAGTTGATAGTGAGGAACTCATGGGGCTCTCACTCGCCGTCTACCCCAGTGACCCGGAGGGAGACCCCTGGCCACAGGTACCTGGAGACAGGGTGGAAGGAAGTAGCCCAGGGATAGCTGAACATAGTTTGGCTGAGAGTGTGGCCAAACCAGTCAGCATGTTGTGGCTTGGTCCCTGCTGACTCAGTGGCAAACCACTTTGCCACTGATAGGGCCCTGGGCTGGGATGCAGTGGAGTCGGGTGGGCCTCTCCCACTTTTCCTACCACACCGGGGCCAGGGCTAAAGGCTCGTAACCTGAGAGCTCATTCCCGTGGACCAAGTCGCTATGGCCTTCCTTAGAGACTGGGCCCAAGGAAGGGTCGTGACGCCCTGGCAGGACCATGCCATCAGCCTACAGTACTGCTAGGCAAAAGTCTCCAGCTTTGGCATGTGCAGACATACTTGGAATTACACGTCTGTATCACATTTCAAAGAACGAGAGTTACAGTAAGTAATTGTTTCTTTTTCTAGAGTTATGGGCCCTCTGCTGGAAAGGTCCTACCCCAAGCATTCAGCTATAGGTACTTTTAGTGAAAGCTTATCTGACAAACATATCTGTCTTGACAGTGCAAGGGAAGAGAAGCAGGTTCTCAGACAGCCAGTACCTAAATCATGTAATTATCCAAACATATGAATTACCAAGAGAACTACCATCTTTTCTGGACAGGGTGAATATATTACTGTGTTACTAAAATACTTTTGATGCTGTCTTTTACAATCAAGTTCTAGTAGTAAGTGGGGCAAGATATCATTTGGTCAGACAGAATTTAATAAAATAAAATCAACAGTCCTGTATAACACACTGACATAAACAAAATCAATTTCAAATTCAGTTCTGTATGTAAAACCCAAAACCACTCTCCTGGTGTAACCCATGCTAACACAATGAGACTTATGAGACTGCTACTGCATCTAAACTAAATGACCTGTTTTCTTAGTGAAGCAATAGAGACACATGTTTTATATCGAGGTCCAGGAAGTGTCCTTGTAGACAACCTGATAAGGAGTCTCATTTCAAGTGTTACAAGTGGTGGCTTATATAGGGACTTGAGCAGCTGTGGGACTCTGAAACTTGGGAGGACTTGCTGTGTCGAGACGGTGTATGTAGACCACGCTAATACAAAATGTCTTTGTCCTCTTGAGTGTCAAGACCAGGAATAGTCAATTATTTGTTGTCAAGGTCCAAATGTCTTTGTCAAGGTGTTGTCAAGGTCCAGACTCCAGAGAAAATAATAATTAAAAAAGAATGATAAGTAAATAAAAAGATTTTGGGGTCCATTCAAAAGTGTTGGGGACTCCAGATTTGGCCTGCTGTCCACCTATTGACTACCCCTGATCTAGACAAAATATGGAGAGATGAGTCTGCTACTGACCCTGAGCTAATGGACTTGGTCTGTTAGCTCAAGTAGAGGCCTATCCTGTTACATCCAGAAGTCCTGAATTTAATCCCTGCATTTGACTCAGCAATCATTACACTGGACCTTCAGTCCTCAGCCTTCCTGGCAGCCCTCTGAGTTCAAGCAGAATTCTTCAGAACTCCTCCAAAATGTCTGCTCCATGTCAGTCTCTTCCACTTTGTCCCTGACTAGGTTAGGCTTTGTCCACAAAGCTCCAAGAAAACCTACTTGAGGGATCATGAACCCTTTCAAGATTTACAGTAGCATTAAAAGAGAAAGAAGGGAAATGATATTAGTATATTGAATATTCAGGTAAGACTTTTATCATTGGCTTCCAAGGGATCAGTGCAGAGCCTCACCCTTGCACCCTCAAATGCTAATTTAATTCGATGGGATTTTAATATTTTAATTTATATCAGGGATAAAAATGTATAGAATACATTGTGTAATTTATGATAAGTAACTACAGTACTTTTATATGTAAGGGCAGTAATACTATTTTATCATTAATGCAATGGGACATAGGAATGTGGGAGCCCATGAAAATATTTTCTATTGTTTGTCCAGCTCTGCTGTTAAGAACATTGAATGTAATTACACGAAGATATTGCAAAACAATCAGCCATTTTGTTCTGAAATGGTAATGTAATTTTTAGTCAAAACTTCAAAAATTAATTAAAACCACTTTGTAACTAGTAAAAAAAAATCTGATTTTGTGTGTGAAAATTGGTTATTTGGGGAGGGATGGGGGGAGAGAAGGTCTGTGGTTTCAGATTTAGAAGACAAATTTGAAAAATCTCAATGAGCTCTGCTTTAATGAATTGTTGTCTATTTTGCTTCAAACAGGTCAGGTTCTGATGCATTGTGAGCTCTGATTTATGCCATTATTTTCTTTGATAACTTTGAGCTACAGTTTATTGATGACTCTTAGCAGTCTATCCACGTTGCCAGTGCTCTTTGTTTCCCTAGCTCTTCCCAGTCTGCAACTGATTTGAGGCCTGACCTTGTGCAAATCACTTAACTTCTCTCACCCCAACTTTCCACATTTGGAAAATGCTGATAATACCATCTGTGTAAAGTATTGTAAGATCTCTCGATGATAAGTGTTAATATTATCACCTATGCTTTTGGGAATCTGATATTTCATGTCTCAAAGGGGACACAGATTTAGGGAAAGATATTGCTGGGCTATGGAAAGGGCAGAAGATAGCTCTCTTGGGCATACTAATTCATCCTGGGCTGTAAAGGGAGATGTGAAATAACCAATCTCTTTGCAAAGAAACAATAGAGGTGACACTGTGCCCTGTGTGCTCACCCATGTGTCAACCTGGAATATCAATGTCCTTTTAAGAAAGGAAATATGACATTCCTTCTACCTCTCCCCCCTTTTCTCCTCCCCAAAACATATGCCAGAGTCACATATTTATACTCGCCTCTTAGTCAATATTTTGATCTAAGATTGTGGATTATAATTAATGATAAACAATCATAACTAATAAACCAAAGTGGGTTGAACTATCAAGTTACTTGAGATCAAAGTCTGAGTTTTTTCTGTTGATTTAACAGGATCACCAGTCTCTCGCTGTCTTGAAGCGTTAACCCCCATGCATTTCAGCTCCGGTTTGCATTGCCGTGGAGATCTTTTGATTGTTCCAGTCAGTGCCCCCCGATCTCTTTCTGTTTGACCTCAGTGGGTGCAGTTTCTCAGCTAACCCACCCGAAAGGAGAGCGCGGTGACACTTGAGCGCCCCGCTTTTGTTCAGCCCTCATCCCTAGCCTCTTTTTTTACCTCCTAAAATTAATCCCAGTGTTTTCCTACGCGACTGTATTTGGTCTGTACACAAGTTACCTCCATTACAGCCTCGGCCGAATGAAGCGACTCATGAATTTTCTGTCGGCCTGGGAAGTAAGTAATTAAGCTACGTACTGTGGGCCCGATTAAGCTGCAAGTCACAGCATCCCGAGCCCCCTCTCAGCGAGTCACTCGCGCGTCTGTACTGCCGGCTTCTTGCTGCACAATGGAGTCATTGACTATTTATGTGCTCTGCACAAGACGTCTGCTGTTTACTTAATTACAGGAGCTTTTCAGCTCCCGAAAAACTAACTCTTTGATGCTGCTGGATGCTCCGCCCCACCGCCCCCTGGAAAGCAGCTCGCTGATTGCAGCTGGGGATGAAGTTTTGTGATGTCTGAGCAGCTCTTTTAGGGCTGTAAGCAGCCCTCGGTGTGGGGCAACATCTGTAAGGGTGCGGGTCGCACCTGAGGGAGGGAGGGCAGGTAGGAGAGCCGGGGAATTCCTCTAAAGCGGCCGGGCATATCTGAGCGGGAAATGGGAAGGGAAAGCAGAGGAATTCTTGGAAAGCTTCCAGCCGGGTCTCCAGCGGGAGGCAGAAAGAGGGAGAATGGGAAAATAGGGAAACTCTTGTAATGCTGCATAGGAAGCGGGGCGGGGCGGGGCGGGGGAGCGGAAGGCGTTGGCATGCCTGCAGCGATGCTTTAAGTCAGGCCAGAGCTGGGGGCTGCTGCTTGGGAAAGCGGGAGAGGCGCCTTTGCTTCTCCTGTTGATGGTTGAGCTTCAGTCAGCTTCGAAGCGAACTCCTGTACCGTTGCGGTCGGGTGGAGCTGGGAGCAAGTCAGAGAGGGAGCGGGGGGGGGGGGGGGTTGATCCCATCTTCCCGTTAGCTGCTCTTTCCCTTTCTTCCTGTCGCGTCCTGCGGCCTCTCACATCCCAGTTCGCTCTTCCTGCCTCGGCATCCTTCTTCCCCCAGTCCGGTCTGGAGCAGCGCTAGGACTCCGCCGTGCGCACGCGGGGAGGGCAAGAGGAACCCCCGGGTGGAGTCGCGGGGACGTAGCCGAAGGGGACTAGGTTGGGACGTTCTAGTGCTTCCTAGCCCCGAGCCCGCGGCTCTTGAAGAATAAATGCAGACCCTGTTCACAGCAGGCTAGAGGTAACCCGCCTCCTTGGTGGGGGTGGGCACGTGCGGGCACGCCGAGTTCCTTGGCTCTTCAGCCCACGGATTCTTGCCCCCCTTCTTCCTCCCCTTTTAAAAATAATCTCCAGGGTCGATACCTGGTTGGCTCAAGTCTCCCCGGTCACAAGCCCCACCTGTGTGAGTCTCCTTGCTGGACCGGATCGGCCTTGCGCTTCGGCGGGGCCCCGAGCGGAAATGTGGCATCCGGCCGGGGCGCGCCTTTAGCCCCAGAGGTGAGAGCAGAGCTGGTGCCAGGAGGCGATGGCAGAATTTGCACCGGCCTGGGGGGGGAGCCAAAAGAGCAGGGTCACAAGCAACCAGCCGCTGGGCTTGTGCTTGAGGCAGGCCCCGTTGGGGGAGGGAAAGGGGGGAGATGAGCGGTGCTGGGGGGCCCGGCGGCGGCCGAGCGGGAAAAAGGAGCGCGGTGCCTTTAAAGGGCGCTGCGCAGCGCTCCCGGCAGGAGGCGTGTCTCTTCGCCGGGCTGCAGCCGCCGCCGCCGCCGCTCGTGCTTTCACTCGCGCTCCGCGCGACGGCTGCACCGCGGTCCCACAGCCCGGCCGGCTACTGCGCTGCTTTGTGGGCAGCCCGCGCCCCGCCCCGGCTCTGCCTGCCCCGCGCACGGCCGGCCCAGCCGCGCAAGGTAAGGAGAACTCCCCCTCCGGGGCAGGACGTGGGCTGCTCCTGGGGCGCTTTTAGCGCGGGGCTTGCTTATTTCTCCTGCTTTCTTCGTCAGGGGCCGGGGCCGGGGCCGGGGCAGGAGCGGTGGCGGCCGGGCGCTGCGGCCGGGATGGTGATTGCACCGGGCATTGTTTGTTGTAAGTGGCGTTGTCGGGGTTTCTTTGAGCAAATCCAGGCAGGCTTGCAGCTAGCTGAGCTGGGCACCGCTGCATACCAGGTCGCCTGTTTATCAGGCATCCAGTGGGCAAACCCCAGTTTAGGGCAACGAAAGCGGATCCGACACACCACCAGCTTCTCCCCAAGTATGCCCGGGATATCTGTTGCTTTGGTTATCCGGGACTCTGTAATCACCATGTGCCAGGGCAGACTCCGAGTTAGTATCAGAAGCTTCAGGGGTTTAACCTCCTCTTCTGATCCTGCTTGCTTACTTCTCCAGGACGATGATTTCGTCTTCAAAATACACCAAGTCGCGCTCCTTGGCAGAAGGCTTGCCGTATAAAGAGAAACGCTGAGACATGTGCTCTAACTTAATAGTGAGAGATCTGGGTGGGCAGCAGTCTGCACTTCGTCTGATGTCTCGTCCCCGTCCCTCCTTTCCCCCAGTCATTTGCTGTATTATGCAGCCGTCTACTATGTTAGAGCCAGTCCTGTCATTGCTGATCCAAGATGGAATTCCACATTCTTTGAGAAACCATCCATTGTTAGGCTGACTAGTGTCTGAGGCTCTCTGTATTAAATGAGAAACATTCCTTTCTAGATCGTGAGATCGTGACTGCTATAACACTGTGTGCAGTGAAAATGAAGGAATGCATTAAAATGAACAACTCCCTTCAATTTTCTTAGAAACTTTTTGGTAGAATAAAGAAAAACCTTTCCCCCACCTTTCCCTGATACTGAAGAGAGTAGAAGCTGATGATGCATGGGTAAAGCCATAAGCGTTTGCTTTTGCTGCTTAAAAATATGCTAAGGAACGCATTACAGTGAAGTCTAAAAGTGCCTGAACAAGTAAATCTATCACACACTCAGTTCCTTAATTAGGATGCACGTCTCTCCAGCAGCTAAAAAATTAATTACCATCTTAAAATGTCATTAATCACCGGCGCAGCAGAAACTTGGTTATAAACCTGGACTACGCTCATAACAGACAGGGGGGACTTACTGTTTTTATGGCTTGTGGGAGTGGAGTGCAAGTGGGCCGCAATATGTTTTTAACTGATAACATCAACATTCATTTTAGTACTTGGGCAAACGTTTAAAGGGGAGGAGCAGGTCACTGATTTGTCAGCAAATCGGCAATACTTCTGTCTACAGATCTGGAGGGGTTGGTCAGATGTTTCAGCAGGCTACTGCGTTCCTCTCACCAGATTGCAACAGCAGGAGGACGCTGGTGGTAAGCAATTCTGAGTCGTTTGCAACGATTCACCGAAAAATGTCCAAGGAACAAAGCGTCAAGGGCCATTTGTCACATGCGGACTCTACATTTCTCTCTCTTATCCTTGGGAAGGAAACAGTCAGGAAGTTAAGTGATATAAGGCCCGTGATACAAGCTCTATAGTCAGTTCTTAGATATGTAGCTATGACCTGATAATGGAAAGCATTTTCTCTTAAATTACTGTGGTAAAATGTATATCCCAGCAGGTGGCAGCTAAGTGGAACTAGATTAACTTTCCGTATAAGAAAACGACATAAAATATGCTCTGAAAAAGAAAGTACCTGGTATAAAAGGTAATCATTTAAATGTAATCGCTTAAGGTAATCGTTTAAACGCATTAATTAAAACGAATCTCCCTTTTCCAAAGGAAACACTATTTACATACCACGCCTTGTATACACAGGGCGCGCACACACATATACACACAACATTCGTAGGCTTTTAATAGCCAGCATAGCTTTTAATGAATGTATGCTATGTCTACTTCAATTTTTTGTAGCTGATGCATGCATTCTCGTGTCGGCCTCACCTGTGGGTTAGCCTTGGGCTCTAAAAAGATGTTGCTATCAGACTCTGTAGGGCGAAGTTGAAGAACAATTCAAGACTTATAACAGGAAACTGAACATTTCAACCTTATTGTGGTTGATTATTGGTACGTGGAGCATTAGGTCCCAGTGGACACCAGCTTCAGCTAGTCCCACATCCGAAAAGAATTGAGTAGCAAGTATGACAAGTACTGAAAAGACAAGATCAGCTGCCTCAGTAAAATACTGTATAATTAGCTAACTTAATCTTTTAGTTGTGTAGAGTTCTGGGAAGGAAAATGCTATGAGAGGTGCTATAGATGCGTCTCAATTTTCATACTAAAATATGTTAGAAGAGAAAAAAGGCTTCTAAAAGGTGTTTAATAAAGGGAGAAATGAAACATCCTCTTAACGTCTGGGAATCTGGAGGTGGTGGAGTCTGAAGCTTTAGCTAAGAGTATAGTTTATAATGGTCTTTAGTCACCAAATGTAGGCAAATGTTTTAGTCACTGAGTTCTAAATATTTGGTGGCTTCTTAGACATTCCTTTCCAGAAAGTAAGGACGCCATGGAAGAATTCTGAATTAACTACAACCTTCCTTAAAAGAATATATTTTCATAAGATACTAGAGAAATGTATGGTAGCACATAATAATGGGGATGCTCAAAGCAACCCTATTAAATACCAGTAAAAACATAGTCTAACCGAGAATAGAAGTAACCAAGTAAAGAATAGAGTATATATTTAAAAGCGTGGATAAAATATGTTAATTCCCTCTCTGTATTGCGAAACTATTGGAGGGGTGGGGGGAAATGAATGTTGACACCTAAAATGACACACTGGTTAGGCAGTAAGTCTCAAAAGCAATGATGCTTAAGGAGTGGTGCTCTCCGTGGTGCTGAAAAGGGAACGCAGCTCCTCTATCGTCGCCGTATTTCAACTGGACAGGTCCAGTCGCTGTCCATGGTGTTGAGCGCTGTCAGGTTAGTGATGGACGGTTATTGAGGGTGAAAAGAAAGTTAATTTGATTGTCATGCATGCGCACAGGATTTGGACCGTAGAACACCAAACATTTAATTGTAAAAATCATTGATAATATACTGTTTTAAAGTTTCAATGATTATATAATAGTCTGCGAGCTGGGAATTTTGTTGGTCTTTTATTACAGGTAGCTGCATGTTTTTCCAGGTAGTGTAGAAAATCAGTTTGGATAACTGCTGGTTAAAAACAGTCATGGTGCCCTAAATTTATTTTAATTTCTTGATTAATGAGCTACTTTTGCAAAAGCAAACAATGAATCTTATCATTTCCCATGCTTTTTAAAAGATCAGTCTATACCGAGTGCTACATTCTGATAATTCGCAACAGAATGAGCATTTGAAGATATCTAATCTGCGCTATTTCAGCCCTATAGAAAAATGAAGAAGGGTTATAGTTACACGCAGGTCAGTTTTATTCCTCCTTGGGCCACGATAAAATATGAACAAGTAGATCAGAGTAAATGAAACAGCTAATACATGAAAGAACATCTCATATTGTATATTTTCCTGAGAGATATTCTAAATGGGAACTGAAGGAGTCGCTAGTTATCCTTGCTTTTAGCACTAGGTGTTCTCTTTAAAGCGCTCCAATAGTCAAATCATTTGATTGAATTGCCTGCTAGATTGCAGAACTAGCCATTCATGATACTTATTTTTGACACTGCAGTTATGCCTCCATTTTAAAGAAAAGAAATCAGTGATGTGTAATAATCCTCTCGCAGAATGTAATTTTTTTTCATCAGCATTTTTACACTATCTTAAGTAAATATGTGCAGAGAAAATTAGTTAAATATAAGGGTAGAAAGTTATTGTGAAGTGTTTGCTCTTTTAGGGACATCTGGCACCTAGATGATAGGTAATATTTCAATTTTAATATAACATTGTGCATGTCCAAAATATGTATAGAGTTATCTAGAATTTACTATAACTCACGTCTATGTTGCTAGTCTCCTTATGGATCCAAGAGCGTGTTAAGAGTGCATTATCTGTAAAGCCAAGTCTATGCTGGCTTCATCTATGATAAAAATCTTTCTCATTGAGATTTTCTTCGGCAATAAAGAGGGGGCAGGCTCGAGGCAGAATACAGATTAATCTGCATTCATTTTCCTTGTAGGATACTAGGAATGATCCTTCAGTATGTATAATAAAAACCTCAGATAGCTTCAGAGAAAGCTTCACTTTCAGATTGTAAAAAAAAAAAAAATCGCTGTCCTTTCTCAACCTATGTGTTTTAATGGACGCACATAGCAGTGAATACAAAATGTAAAATATCTTGATTGTATTTCCAAGGAAAATCTGAAATGTTCCAGAGAGTGAGTACAATGTATTTGGAATACATTGGGGTAGGGGGAGAGGAGGGAGTCCAGAGCTGTTTGAGGATACCAACTAAAAAATGTCCCAGAAGCAAACTAGCAAGTGTACAGTTGTACTTACTAAGAATAATGGAATATTATATGCTTTAAGACTACAGTCCCACTTTAACCACAGGTCTCGCTGTGGAAACATAAAAAGTACCTTCCTACAGCCATAGTGAAAGACAGATTAGTGCCAAAGACAGAGAGGCATTGTGAAGTGTAGACTATGAAATATGTAAATCCACACAGTCTCTTTTTCAGACAGCAGAGAGATTTCAAGCAAGCTGAGCGAAACGAGTGTGTAGGTCTTTCAGTTCCGCCTTAGATTTATTTTTTAATACTGCAAACTCCTCTTTACTTTGCTAAAGCTGGGTGTTCCGGTGATCGGAATCCGACCCGTACAGGTTGCAAAAGACAGTCAGAGTACAAATCATCACATTTACATGAATAGAATTAAATGTATATCAGTAACAGAAAGTGAATGAAAACATTGGGACCTTCTTTAGTCTAAACTTTACCCTGATGTCCTTCATGACATGCTGTCACCGCTGGTAATACTACCTCCTCTTTCAGAACTCCGAGGCTAAGTGATTTCGACCCGGCTAGTCAGCTGTTAAAATTCATGAACTGATTTTTATAGAACCGCGCGCGCACACACACCCGATAGCTGCCCGTTTTGCAGGAAGATAGCTATTGTTGAAAACAAACAACATTCATCATTTGACGCACGTAAATAGGACGGAGCCGATTCTTTTCAACAGCGCTAGGCGATCGGATCGGTTGCATGATAGACATTGGGAAGGCTGTCTGGCAGGCAGCCTTAAGAAGAGAAGAGCTATCTCAATTTTTCTCACTTAATCTTGGCTTCACGTCAGAAGCTGTGCAGCAGTGCAGTAGAATGGGCTCACGGCATAAGCTTCGCCACTAAAACGCTCGTTGACTCTCGCTATGTGGCGATAGCTCAGCGATTTCTCAAGCTGGATTATCTATTGATTTCCCTCCTTTCTTGCCTCCCAGGTTTACCCGGCTGGACATTGTGTGTGTTTGGATTTCTCAAGGATTCTCCCCCGACTAACATGGATGTCCCACCATTCCTTGCAGTTGAAGGTTGCTCCTTGGCGCAGTGAATGAAGAACATGCAGGGATTGCTAATGGGTTTGGGAAGCGTAGACTCTCTCCTCTCTCTGTGACCATGCCGTGATCGTGTCGGAGGGCCAACAGTCTACGCATCCTCATTCTTACCCTACCGGGGAACCTGACGCTTAGAAGGGGGAAGTAAGGCAGCGCGTGTGTGCATAGAAACACCATGAAGATTATTTCCCCGATTCTAACTAATCCAGTCTTCAGATGCACCATTAGACTCCTTCTTTGCTTACTGTGGATTGGATATTCTCAAGGAACCACACATGTATTAAGATTTGGTAAGATTTCCCCCCGCACTTTACACTGTGTATTTAAAGCTGAATACGCATGATTCTGTCAATAGGTGGGGAGCTGGGAGAAACGCGGGGCTGGGGGATTGCTACTGGAGTCAGTAGCCGCGGACCCTCTTTTGCGTCCGAAGGGCTGAATTGGCGTGTGGTTTTGTGCCACCGATGATGTTGATGCCGATATAATATTATTAAGATGACTGGCAAACGTGCTTCCCGGAGGCTCTGCGGAGTGATGGGAGCTTTGTAGGCTTCCTCGTGCCGTGCCCTTTTTGTTTCCATAGCAGTGGGAAACGCGGCTCAAATAGCTGTTGATTAGTCAAAAACCTGACAACTACTTGGTAAGTTTCGACCTCCAGCTTTTCCATGGCCCTCTCTGAGTCGGAGCGTCAATATTAACGTGACCCTCTAAGAGACCTTCAGTTCTCTTCTTGAAAGATCTTTTAATTTACGTTATGGGGGGTCCGGGCCAGTGTTACAGAACAGATTCTTTACAAACGGTTAGTTGAGTCCAAAAGAGGCATTGATGCAGGGCTGTGACACATTTCAGAAAAGCTCCTCTCCCCACGAAAAGTGAACTGTTAATTATTTCTCCTGTAAGACAAAGGGACCCAGAGGTGTCACAGGCAGATCAGGGAATGCATAGCGGTTTCCCAGATCAAAGAATCTCGTGGAAACTAGCATTAAACGGCAGGTGTGAAACTTCTGTTAGAACGCCTCCCACGTATAGGGCTGCTTCTGGGAGCAGAAGCAAGAGGGTTGTTCAACAGCAGCTCGAAGCTCATGTTGTTTCTTGCCATTGGGGCAGACGGAGGCATGAAAAGTTCTTCAAAGTAGACAAGGGTTAAGGTGGAGAGAATTCTGAAAAGCACTAATCCACACAACCGTCTCTAGTGTAAATGGTACTAGCCTAGCGTTTGTGTGTGACTTACATTCTCCTACTCTATACGTGTTGGAAAAGTTGCTTTGCCAACCAGGCGGCATTCTGTGTGCCAGCTTGCTATATATGCAAAAGAGAAGGCTGCTTTCCCTTTTTTGTACCTGTAGCGATTGCAGGAGCCATTCAAAGCTCTCCTTTGCTTGGGAAGGGTAGAATGTGCTGTATTTCTTTAAAAAAGAACCATGTTCGGGTTGAATGCAAGGCTGGTAAAGATTAAAAAGGCGACGGGTTGTTGTTGATCCCGTGTGCTGAATTCCTAGTAGTACTTTCTTCTGCCTCCATCTGGTCTAAAGGTGGTGCTTAAGGCACGTTGCTCTTAGCAACCATCTTCAGGAATGCTTGTTTCTTTGGACACGGCTTAACAGGTCCATATATCTTGCGGGGGTTATTTTGCATTGCCATTGCCGTGCAAGGGCTGAATGGAGTCTGGCGCTGCCCCGTTATCTGTCGGTACGTGAAACAGGTTCCTAATGGGACTGATGCGCTCGAATTACTTTCAGAGGGAGCTATGGAAACAAGGACCCTTCCCTCCCCACCGTTAGCAAAGGCCGGTCGTGATTTAGTTCGAGCGGCCCTCGTTGGTTGCGGCCCCTTGTTGAGTTGGGCTGGAAGGTTTCTCAGACCGTCAGTGATCAAACCCTATTCTGGTGTCAGACACACAACGATTGTGAGGCACGGCGGGGATTATAGCGTGCCTCTTTCAAAAGGCCGCCACTTGGCAGCCTCTGGTGTCTTTTTTTCCCAGACTAACTTCCTTTCCCAAACTATCTCCTGGGCGCACACCTCGGTTTAGGGGCTACACTCCGACGCTTGGTGCTGGCACCGCTTTCTTGCCGCCAGCCAGAAAGACGCTTCGGAACCACTGGCCGCCTTTCCGCTGGGTCCCCGCGCTTTGGGGGAGGGGCGGCAAAGTAATTTGGTTCATTTCTCCTGTGAACTCCCGGGTGGGAGGAAAGGGCTCCTTTTTTCCTGTTTGCTTGCCGGCCTGGCCTGCGGCCCGCCTGTCGGTGTGGTAGAGTTTCGCTTTTAATGCAGTCCCGGAGTAAAAGTGCCCGCGGTCGGAATGTACGAGGAGGTCTCCGCTCGTTCCCAAAGGGGTAGGTCCTTTGGCAAGCTGGGAGTAACAGCTGTGTAATGAACATCTGGAATTATTTTAAGAGGTGATCCTAGCGCTTCGCCCGCCCCCCGCCCCCGGGCCCCTAGAGCTGCATGGCCACGCCGAAAGGTCCTGGCTACTGAACTGCTGGGCTGCCCGTTGCTGTCCATCGGAGTTTTTCCTGAGCAGAGGCCGGATGGCAGGAGATCCCCTTTAAAGGGCAGCCTGCCAGCCCCCGCTTCTCCTCCTCAGCGAGCAGCGCTATGGCAACCAGGCAGATCTTGTAGCCTGCCGGAGCTCCAGCCCCCTCATTCCTCCTGTGCAAATTAGCCACCATGGATTCGCATTGTCCTTCCCACGGCTGTGCCATTGTTGGGACTAGCCGGCGTGTCCTGTCAGCCTGCCTCTCCCTGCCTGCCTCCCTCTCTCTCCGAGCTGCCTGTCAACAGCGAGCCAGGCAAGCCGAACGCCTGGGTTATTTGTCGCAGGCAGACTCTTTTTTACCCCCGCGCTGTGGCTCGAACCCACGGAAAGGCTGATGGTGCTGCAATAGCCAACTCTCTCGTAGCATCAGGTCAACCTCTCCTTTGCCCACCCTGTCCGTTTGCAGGAGAAATGTCCGCGCGGATTCCTGACTCCTGTTGCTGGAGCAGCGCCAGCTGATATTTTGGCACCAAAATAACGCTAAATGGCAGCCTGGCTTGTGGGCAGGCAGCCAACTCTCTCATTGCAGTTTCCGAATAACTTCCCCGAAACAAGCCCAGAAAACAACAGGTCTGAGGCTTGCACCCATAATATCCAAGAATTTGAAAGGGAAGGTGAAGTGAGGTGAGGCACTGAACATATGACTGTGGTTAGAACGCCAGGTTCTAGACTTAGAATAAAAGCGGAGGCCAGGATCGTGCTGTGTCATTTGCATCACTGCTGCCTCCTCCGAGTTCAGTCTCACGGATAGAAATCCATACATTAGCTCTTGAAGTTACACAGAAGCAGAAACACTAGTTAGGTCGGTTGAGTTCCTCGCGGATCACTTTTAAAATTAACTGTTGATTTATAACAAAAGCAGGTCTTGATAACTATAAAGTAACCTAGTAAATCTGAAACAAACACACATCTGTGGACATCCTTAAACCACTCCGTAAATCAGCCCGTCCTCACTGCCACACACAGTGGGCTTTCGATCAATACAGTTCCAAATATATATCTTTTTGTTGCCAGAGAAGCCTTCTTACACGCAAAGGTGGGATTACTGTCCCACACCAAAACACGTCAAAGGACCACAATAAGCAACTTCAGCCGGTGTTGAGTTTAGATGCACCTATTGATTCTTGGATTTTTTTTAAAAAAAATTGTCTACAACGTTTTCCTAGCGTCCGATCATTTCCCCAGGCTCCCTCTTGAAAGCATCCCAAGCTGATCAGAAGCAAGTAGTGTTTAAGAACCAACGTCCTCTGGTTCTAACAAAACAAAACTGGACAAAAACGCTCAAAGGCAGCAGGAGTCCTGGTTGAACAGCGGGCCAGCTAGTACTGTTATTTTTAAGAGTTAGTCATGACAACTATATACAGTTTATAACAACCATAACCATTCACCACTCTCCAGTGTGGTATGGGACAATGTCAGCCTGGGAGCATTTAAAAAACCCAACATTTTGGCCACTTCTCCACCTATTTTAGATGTTTTCCACATTTTAAAAGGCCTCATCTTATTAAAATCACACCTTTCCGGGTTTATAACTCATGCTAGGCCCTTTCAATATTGAACAGCAGGAATCAGAGGCCAGACAGATCCTGTTCACTTTGTCCTAGTAGTGCACTGTCATCAGCCTGACAACTGGTTGGAATCAGAAGAACGGAATTTGATCACTAGGGCTGAATTTACATCTCCCCTAATTGTGCATTGTCTGGGAATGTATATTAAAGACGCAAAGCTCTGAATCATGACTAGTCCCTTGATTTGATACTAATCTCCCACACATAGTGCCACTTCCTCTCTCTCGCCCCTTTATTTCAATATCACTGTAAAAACAAACCTACAAGGAAATGAAATCAGGGTGGCTTCTTCTACATACACAAAAGAAAGGAGAGCTGAGAAGCAGGGTTACAGCTCCCTGTAGAAAGTGACCTTTTGCTGGTCAAATGTTGTGGACGTAACAACCGATTTCAAGCATATGGGGGGACTTAGCTGAACGTTGTGAGTTAGTTACTCCTCAGTTGCTCACCGTGTGGGTGTAATAGCCATGGAAGGTCCAGCTGACTCTCTAGGCGAATGAGCTAGAACCAGGAATGGCCAGAACCGCGAGAACTTTAGGCTGACCTCTGAAAAGCAACTGAACTGAGACCATGCCAGGGAAAGCACAGGGACTTTGGATCCGTTCCCCTGATCAGCCCTTTCACGTATGGAAGTGGCCTGTGTGCCCTTCCTCCGATTGGGGGAAATATTCAGTTGTTCGGAAAGCAACTGAAAATGGGTTTATAGTCTTCAAAACCAGACAAGAAACTTGCCTTATTTCGGTCTGTTTGCTAGCACTGCTCAGCGACGGGAATTACTGCGCAGCAGGGGCGCCTTCAGTGAAGATCTGGCATTTGGGCTTCGTGTCCGAGGTTGCTTCCTCGTGTTCATTGCCACTGAGCCAGAATTGCATAGCAATTTTCACCACGCGCGGGGGTATGGAAGACAGTAACGTGGCCCGCAGCTGGAACAAGCTGCTAATGTCATCGCGGATGGGCATCCAGCAATGTGTTTCTGACAGCCACATGCTCGTTTTGCCAGATCATCATCACAACTAGCAAAGACCCCGCGTAGCATCTAGGGAAAGCTGGCTTCTCGATACTGGCATCGTACAGTTTGCAGGCTCCTCAGACATACATTTATACCTGTCGGACAATAGTGGTTTTTATTACTCTGTACCTGTATTAGGCATCTTGAATGTGGAGTTTCTTTCCATTTGATTCCTCTTCCGCGGAAGAGAGTATATATTGCTATTGCAATCCCCCATCTAGATAGATAAAGTCAGCCCGAGTTGAAATTTGGAAGGATCTCTTCTATTTCCCTATCTTTCTCCATGTACTTAATCTAGGAGGGAGGGAATATTGGCCTTCAGATCAGAGAAACGGTGAAATCTGGAAAAGAGCTGTTTGATTCAGCAACAGGATTGTTGCATTTCTCTGTTTATTTGGAGCCAGTGAAAATTTTACTTGCCAAGGGCAAGGAGCCTTCAATGTGTATTAAAGTCCTCAGAGCGAGGTATTCAAAATCTGTTTTAAACACACCAACAACAGTCTTTGGAGGAAGAGTAAGGTTAAGAGCCTCGGGAAGAAAGGAAGAAGGTGAGAAGCATTGTTATTGACTGGTCCAGATTAAACAGTACAGAGGAAGATTTCAATTTGATAACGTCACAGCCCTTCCTGTTTGTCTTTGCTGCTTCTGCTGACAATTTTGTAAGGTAATTAAGCTGGCTGATTGAAGTCACAGTGGTCATGGGGCGATAAAGACCATTTGGATTTAATGGAATTTAAAAACAACAATGCACTGCACACAACTCTTACAGAACAAGAATTTTAATGACCCATTCAGGGCGCTGACTAAATAGAACGTCCTGAACGAGTTTAATTGAAAGGGCAAACCAGATTAGCTGTACACAGTCTTTATTGCTGTAGATAGGGGAATTAAAATTATCCTTTTAAAAGACTCATTATTACATTAGCAAGATTTAATGTAGGTTAAGTAAGCTGTCTTCTATGTGAAGATTTTGGAATATCGTGGATCCCTTCACCCCACTATTTAGAACCAAGCACACTTGTACAAGAATTTGCATACAACTGTCCTATGAATCAGGTGATCAGAAATATAACTCACTTTTTATTGACTGTTGCTGATCTTTGGAAGTCATGGAAAGTTCAAGTAATGCTTTCAATGTAAATGTGGTTGATGAGTGAAATGGTTTCTGTTGTTGGAGATAAGAAACCAGAGCAAAAGAGATTTAGTTGTCTCTTCTAAATATGAACACTAAGGATTTCCCTTTTAACAAGGAGAACCCCCATGATCAAATACTAAGAAATGTTTTGCAGTCGGTGCAAACAAGTGTAAATCTTTGTCTCATTTAGATTTACATATCTTGTTTTTTCCTTAATTTTAATCTTTCCTCTTTAATTTCTTCTGCTGACTCTGTTGTTATGTGTTCCGTCAATAATGCAAAGGAGAAACTAGAAATTACCTTATTTTCATGCTTTGCAATCTGCAAGGCAAATAAAGGTTGGCTGAATAACCTTTCTATAGATAGATACTGTGCTGTAATGTATGTTAGAAGATTAGATTAAACAACGCGCAACATGACATTATGAGGTCACAATTGAACTGAAACTTGGGGAATTAGAGGTCAATGTGGTGATAAGGTTTTTGCAGATTCCCCTTATTTTTTTTACTATTTAGTTGTTTTGGATCCTTTGTGACATGCTAATGTATTGTGATAATAATGCTATTAATAGTGTTATGCTTATTTAATTTCAATTTAATTTCAGAAGATTCAAAGCATTTTGCAATCATTGTATTTACTAATTGCATTACATGTAGTGATCACTTTGTCTGTCGCTGGCGTGCTCTCACCTCTGTGTTGACACAGGCAATATTTTAACAGCATACAGTAACACAAACAGCAGTTCAGTCCAGAGAATAAGGAAGATTATTTTATTCAATTGAATTTATGGGGAGATTTTATTTAGGTTGGAATTGGAAAACACGCCACATACAGTATTTGAATGTGACCAAGATATCATGCCTTCCATGCAATATGTTCCATGGATCTTAGAGTTGTCAGGACCACACTTTTGCATCTCCTCTAAAAGACACATTTGAATCAAAATCTGCAAGTGAATAGAAAGGTAATTTTTCTTGGGTAAGCCTTTACTCTTCTGTAGAGATGTTTGGGAATCCATTCTGACCCAGGTGTTCCAAGTAAATCTCACAGAATTGGGAGAGAAATTTCCAGATGTTTCAAAAGATAGAGCTTTTTCTTCCTGAATAGTTTGGTATAAGAGAACATAGCTGCAATTCCCACTGCATAATGTTAGACCCCTAACTGGATGTCTGTAGCAAGCTGAACGCTAGTTCAGAGAGTAACTTAACGCCATGTCAGCATCCACTCCACAGAAGCTCATTTCATTTATTGGATCAAAACGATTTCAAATTTTTGTAAGCAGCAATTATCTTGTTTGGTTAACCACATTCTGCCCATGTCAGTTCCCCTCTGGTTTGTTACATTTGATATTCTTCATGTCATTTTTGAACTTAGTTACATTTCTTACATTTCACCACAGAGATGGTTGCATTTAAAAGACAGATGAAACAAATCCTACATATATGTTTCTAAATGATTTGGGATGAATGCTGCTGCTTAAAGGAAGATGTTATTATTTATTACGGTTACTAAAACAATTATCTTAGGGACAGGTGCTATAAGAAGGTGCAATACATTTTCCAAATATGTGTTTTAGTCATTCATTATATAATATAAATATTAAATATGCCATATTCCCCCTTCCTCTTTGATGTTATGAAAACAATTGATTGGGCCCATTCTGCAATAATTAATAACACAAATAATGCAACTGACTTCAGTGCATCTGAATACAAATTACAGGATCAGATGACTAATTTATATTTTTACACAGATTACAGCAGTGTCTTTTATGGTGACAAAATAACCTTAAAGATGAACTGCAAAGCAAAGAAAAATGGG
Source organism: Mesoclemmys tuberculata (assembly GCA_007922155.1). Lineage (NCBI taxonomy): Eukaryota > Metazoa > Chordata > Testudines > Chelidae > Mesoclemmys > Mesoclemmys tuberculata. Next base: position 59,607,654 of record ML675604.1, on the reverse strand, counting down.
ATTGTGACTTTTTTCCCCTCTCCTTTATTGTTTACAAAGAATTTTAAAATATTTTTTTACTTCTTTTTTTGCAAGGTCTTGGACTTTCTAACTTTCATTGGAAACTCCATGGATGCCTACAAAACTAGTCAGTTTATGACTAGTGGAATCAGATTGAGAGATTTTTCTAATGATTTTTTTATTAGACTATTTAAAGCTATTTTTTTATTGCCACCTAAATACCTCAAATTTCCCAATTGGAAAAACATTTACAAGAAAAAGACACATTTTTATAAATATTCAATACCTTTGTCCTTAAACTGAAGTCTTAAAAAAATTGGAGTTGAGACCTTCAACTAGCAAAAGCACCACTAAGGTCCGGTCTACACTTACCTTTGCGATTCGGCGGCAGTCAATGGGAGATATGCAAGTGACGTAAATCACTTGTGTATCTCCCGTTGACTTTGCAGCATCTCCTCTGCTCAGCGTCCATACTGTGCTGCGTCGAAGGGAACAGCGCTCCCTTCGACGCAGCGCTACTCCAGTTACCGAGGTGGTTTTCCTGTGTCACTTCCTGGATCGACTGAGCGTGTCTATACAGACTGCTCAGTCAATACAGAGCAATCGATGTGACGGCGGCGAATTTGCCGCCATCAGTGTGGACCCAGCCTCAGACTACTAATAGTAGTAAGCATTACATCTGGCAGTAAGTGATTGCAGGATCTGATCTTGGTTTTATAAACTCATTATTTCATACTCCCCAGTGATATAAATAAATATTCTTTTCAGCGTAACTATACATTTCCGTGTGTGACATGGAAATTAGAATTTGCCAATTACTGGACTAATTGTGATTACTGAATAAGGACCTAACACTGAAGCCCTTATATATATGTATAGTTCCTGTGAAGTCAGTAGGACTACGCAGCTGAGTAAGGGCTGTCAAATTTGGGCCTATAAAATGCAATCCTGCTTCAGTTAAGGCTCCAATTCAGTTAGCTGTCCCTAATAAGCAAACACTTAAGCATGTGTTTAACTTCAAGTGCATAATTAAATCCCACTGATTTCAGTGGGATTTATGTATGTGGTTAAATTTAAGCACATACGTAAGTGTTTGCTGAATAAGAATAGTCTTAAGCATGTGTTTTAAGTGCATTGGTGATCTGGGGCTAAATTTGTGGCAAAGCGCCAATTGAAGTCAATGGGAGCCAGATTAAGCCCATAATGAAAAAATGATATTTGGACAGCATGTAATCTTGATTTTCATAGAAAATATCATTCTGTGTTTAATACAAAAACAATGATTTCTTTAAAGCTGTCTTTAAAGATGTTCATAGATTATCCTAAACTGAGTGCTGGTGAATTCAAAATACTGTTGTTAAAATATTAATTCATGTGTATACACATTCTAATAGGTAATAATCCAAATACATTTATTAAGGATATACTTATAATGGAAGTTGTTGTCCATTTGGTCTTTTATGTTTCTGCTATAGTTAATAACTGATTTACATTTATATTGATCAACTGATATTTTTACTGCTAGTTTAAAGTAACATAATTATGGTATAGCTAGAGAACATGCCGTAATAAAAATAATTAATCAAGTATCCACATTATTTTAACTAGAAATGCGTAAAGTACACAGCCCACGGTGTTCATGTTTATCGAAGGCCTTCATCCTATTTTTAACAAGTAATCAGCTGTATTGCTAAGATAATTCTAACTTTTGCCTGATCTGTTCAGAGAGGGGTAACTAGAAAAAGTGATTGTTTTAACTGGAGGGGGGGAGGACACACAAATCTTCCGTACCTCGTACTGGTTTATATTCATAATCAACTTTGCATCATCAATCAGTAGTAAGCGCGTTCTCTAGATTGTTATAAAATATATTTTATTTAGCTGTGTAAGATAACTCAGTGCTGCTGGGGTCACTTCAATAAGACAAACTTCATGCCATAACTATGAGGTGCATTTTTTTATATATTCATTATTCCTAATTGCATTTTATGGACCAAATTTGGCAGTACTCTAATTTGCAGTGTAAATTACATGTAGACTCTGATTCTCATCGGACATTCACTGTTTTTACATGAGTGTAACAGCATTCAGTTTAGTGGAGTTGCTCCTGATTTTTATCAGTGTAAATGAAATGAGAATGAGGCCTGCAAATTGTAAGATAGTTTTAAAATGAGTGTAAATTACACTGCTATGGCACTTAGGGAGTGTGAGAAATCACATTAGTACTGTGTGGAGACCAAAGTTGATGGAAATTGCACTTGTTCACTCCAGGACTTTGCCTGGAAATGTTGGGGATAGTGTAGGCGTAAGTGTAAATTGATGTAGTTCCATTGAAGTCAACGGAGCTATGCTTGTTTATACCAGCTGAGGACTGGACTTTGTGAGTGTTTGGAGCAGGGAGTATGTTGCTCTATTTTTTATTCACCTGTTTTTTCTTACTGCGTATTCCTCCTCCCTCCTTGGCACACATTTTACACAGCCGCTGTCAGTGTAAATTATTCTTCTACCCCCACAATAACTGTTTTATGACCAATATATTCCTGATATGTGAATTACACTATTTTATAGATTACTGCTCTATTTGGCCTACAGACTTCCATGATGTGGTATATAATCAGCAGCTGCCTTTACTGAATTTGTCCCTGTACATTTATAGTACACACACATCCAGATTTTAAAGGCAAGAATGTGCCAAAGTTTTGAACACAAGTATCTGGTGTGCATGTAAATGTCGTATGTGCGTATGTGTAATGGCCAACTAGGAATAAAAATGGTCATGTGTGCACAAAAGCACTTGATTTGTAAGTACATATCAGTTACTTGTGTACATAATTAGACATGTTTAAAAGTATGCATTCTTGGCCTTTTTTGCGATTCTGTCTGTGTTCAGAATTTCTAGCATCATAATTTAATAATATGTAGTGCTTTTAATCTTGAAAGAACTATACAAACATTACTTATCTAATTAATCAACAGTTTGGGTTTGATTGTGATTTTGTAGCAGCAGAACTCACATCAGTTTCACTGCGGGTTTTGCCTCAAAATAAAAAGAATCAGATTGGGCTCTGTGGAAGAAGCATTTTTATTTTTGGTCTATTTTATTTAGCTTCATATTCTCATACCCTATTCCTTTTCCAGAATATATATCTAAGATCTCAGTCTGTCCCTCCAGTTCAGCAGTATTTTCTGCCCTGCCTTTTACTGGGTACAGAGATTGAAACTTTGGTATCTTTAACAACCCTAGCAGAAAGATGTCTTTGTCCAATCCGAGTTTTCTTTGGCACCAGTTGGCTTTCCCTTAGCTCCCACTTCAAATAATAATCCTTCCAAACTTGATCAGTTTTCTCTGCCATGAGTCTGGTTCCACTGTCTTTAACATAAATTCTTTTCTAGCAGGAAACAGTGTTACAAGAGGGACCGTTTCACTGAATGTTGTAGGAGGTATGGAAATGAATTGTGATCCCTTTTAATTAGTCTCTTTATCATCTTATCTCTATCTTACTCATTTAACATAATATTTGTGCAGATTTGGGATCCCTTAGGAGCCATGGGATTTGTACCAGTGTAGCTGAGATCAAAATTTGCCAGTTAACTCTGCCAGTTATCTTTGTTATTCTTCTTCATTGGTTGTATGGACTATGGAACTGATTCTGGACTCACACCAACATAAATCAAACCTTTGGAGCAGATGGAATTTAAAGTAGGGTGAGACCCTACACTGGTGGAATTTAATTTTATATGTTTGTGAAGCTAAAGGATTGTGGGTTTTGGGGTTTTTTTGTTTGTTCATTTGTAATATGAGATCTGTGTGTGTGTCCTATTTATACCTGGGGAAACAAAAAGGCAAAAGATAGGATTGTGATTTCATGTTTTCCTCAAGACTATTGAAGCAGTATATAGCTCATTTGTGCATTGAAGTTTGTGAAACAAAAATAGCATACAGTGATCATTACCAAAACAGGTACCAAAGCAGAATGTTCAGGGTTTTCTGTTGTATTAATTCAGGGTTTTCTGACCATGTATTAATAGTTTTATAGATTTTAAGGCCAAAAGGGGCCATTAGATCATTTAGTCTGACCTGTATAAAACAGACCATAGAATTTTATAGTTACCCTTACATTGAGCTCAATAGTTTGTGTTTGACTATAGCATCTCTTTCAAAAAGGCATGCAGTCTTGACTTGAAGATTCAGGAGATGGAAAATCCACTGTTTCTCTTAGTAGTTTGTTCCAATGGTTAATCACCCTCCATTTTTAAAAAAAGTACCTTATTTCTCATTTGAATTTGTCTAGCTTTAATTTCCAGCCATTGGTATTATTAACTAATACACCATAAAAAAAGAACATTAAAGTAATGGAGTGAGACCTTAAAATATTGGGTGGGATCGCTTTAGAGAATGCATGGTAATGGTTTGGTTCTTAACTAGTGATCACATCTTTATTACATTAACTGGAAAAGTTATGCCTGTTGCTTTAGAATTGGTCTCTTAGTAGTAATAAATGCAACTGGTTTTACTGACAATAATTCATATGCAATCAGACACTTCCTGTAGTATGTAAAATGAAAGTGACTAATATAGTTATGGAGCCTTAAGATTCCACATTTTCTGTAGCAAGAAAGTGTCTTTTAAAGCAGGAGCTCTGTGTTATTCAATGAAGTTTATGCTACAAGGCAAGAAATCTCTACATGAAATTTTACAGCTCCAGAATTTTTGTACTGCACTGTCTGTACCTCAAGATGAAAAGCAAAAACCGTACGTGAGAATGTTAAGGAATATATATTTTGGAATATAATATTTTTTACCTAAAATCTACAAAAATTATTTGTTTTTTAAAAATAATTCTTTTTAGTTTCAAATTTTTGTCTGTTACATTTAGGCTTTTTCTTTCTTAACTGCAACACACACATTCAACTGGCTATCATACACATTCTGCTCATCTCAGCAACAGAAAGACAATCATATTTTTCTCCTGGAATTTTTCAGAAATTAATAGAATAAGTTCAAGTATTACATAAATGATTCATTCTTTTCGCTGCACGTTACAGCACTTAACAAGGACCAATATCAGAACTCAGCACCTTAGGGAAGCTAATCTGTAGCATTATTACTTCTCAGAATTTTCTCTGTTCTATGTTATTTAGAGTTTTTGTGACCTAATATCTTCACAAAAGTCCCCTACTCTTTGTGATGCCTGAAGAAACCTTCCTTCCATTCATGCATATCACTTTTTGGTGGAGTCCAAAGGAGGATCCATAAACACTTTTTATTTATCTTTCTGTCAAGAAGTATGTAAAAACATAAGCTTTCTTAATTAAAAAACTAGTCACATACTGTCTCAAACAAATCAAACTGAACTTCAAATACTTTGTGTATATTACATCTCTTGAAATTGACACCTGAAATATTAGTGTATATAAAAAGTTGAATTAAGCAGACATGGTCAGCCAAATTCTGTTCTTAGTTTATCACCATGTAAGCAGAGCAATTCCATTTTCTTCAGTAAAATTAAGTTTGATTAACATTGATGTAACTGAGATCAGAATTTGGCTGGTAGATTATGTGAAGAACCTTTCTTTGGTACAAATAAAAAAATGATCAAGATTGTTAAAAATGACCTCATTTTGGACACCTCAGTTATTCGATGCACATCTTGAGACACTTTTTGGTGCCTGATTTTCCACTGAGACCATTAAAAGTGCATGAAAATGGCCACTGTTTGCCTCACCCTATTCACAATATTTTCAAAAAATTCTGTAGTCACTTTGAAGATGTTCTAGAGCATTGCTGGTTTAGCAGAATGTAGATCAGTTTTAAAACCTTATTGACGATGATCACATATAAAAAGAGTGATGAGAATGATTAGTGACAAAAAATTCTTATATAAAGTGAGATTATAAAGAGAGGGGATGCTTTAACTCAGAAAGGAGATTAATAAGAGGAGACATGATAAAAATATACAAAATAATGAATGATGTAGAGAAGGTAGATCGGGAACTTTGATTCATCCTCTTTCTTAATGTACAACCAATAGAACAGTCAATGTAATTGAAGAATGATACATTTAAAATCGATAAAAAGGAAATGCTTTTAACACAATACACATTAGACTGTGGAACTCATTGCCACAAGATATTGTTGAGGCCAAGGGATTATCAGGATTCAAAATAGGATATAATATTTATATCCAGAGTTATTACTGTAAAAATTAAAACAAGGAGAGTTTTGGAACTGATATAAATGACAATGTTATACAGCCTGGGCCAATTTTTGGGAGTTAGGAAGAAACTTTCCTTCTGGTCAGGTTTTTCCATAAGTGCCTTCTACAGAAGCATCTGATACTGGCCACTATCAGAGAAAGGAAACTGGATTAGGTGGACTTCTGGTCTGATCCAGTAGGAATAGGCATATGTTCCTAGTCCTAAGTGGGGTTTTTTGTGTTTACGAAAAACTGTGAACCGTGACTAATACGATTTTTGTTTCTGTTTGAATACAACACAAGTGTTTTTGCAAAATGAGCCAATGACATTAAAAAGTATACAACTTTCTTTGCAATTTGTTAATTTTGCCCCGTAAAAATCTGTCTATTGAATTAAGTTTTTATTATGTTAATTGTTGCTATGTAATATTTGTACAGTCCTTGACATTAACTGTAATTGTACATAGTACTGCTAGTTAAGTCCATATGCAGTCTTCTCTCACCCTTGTCCATGTAAAGGATAGACATTACTGCATCCCTGGAGGAAAGGGCCAGGACTGGTGTACAGAGGAGAGTATATTATATTTCCCAAAGGGATACAACACTGTACATGCTCCTCCTGTGCCTGAGGAGCTCTGGGAAATGCATGTGGCTGGCTTTCACTGATATTAAAAGGTATGCATATAGTTTATACATTGCTTTGGGATCCTTGAGGTTGAAAGGCACTCTTAATAATATTTATATTTTCAGATCCTGGCAATCTCTACCATTCATTGCAGTAACTTTAGTTTGTCCATTCAAATGTAGTATGAGGACTGCTATGGATAAGAAAAAATCATGCAACAACACTGAATAAAAAGACATTAAAAGATCCGTCTTAAACTTACCAAAGCAAGGAAAATCTCATTTAAGGATCAAACCAACATTATCTAGTCACAACAGGACGTCATCTCCAGCATCACCCAGTTGTGACCTCTTGTGTCTACACACTGGAGGTCTGAAGCTTAGCTGTGATTTTCTAGGTTTTTCTGACTTTAAGGCATACCCTTACTGTTACTTAAATGTTGTTTTTATTGAAAGTTAAGTTAAAAATATACTGTGTTTTCATGTTAAGTACTGTAGGTAGCTTCACTGCGCTGCCTTCATTCTGTATCTGCTTCATTGCTTCACTGTAGCCAGCAAGGACCAGCCATAACAACAAAGAATTAAAATTGCTTAGACCATCTGAATCGCAGATATTGCCATCTCTGACCATTTAGTCAGCCTGGTGTAAAATACCATAGACCTAAACAACAAAATATACACTACAAAACATGAGCAATAGAACGCTTGATTTTTTTTATTCCAAAAACTACAGGTCTCTACCGCTTGAGATAAAGGAGAATCTCCTTTGAGAGTTTGTGTTACCTTTAGTTGACCTTTTTTATTTTTATTGTTGGCTGAAGGCAGCCACTACAGAACAACATAAACTGAGGACAGGCACTGGATGGCAATAGTCATATATGCTCATGCCCATGTGCATGTGCACACATGTACGTGAATAAATTTACTCCTGATCCTGCAACCTTGGCGCAGAAAAGAACTCCCCTTTGTCTGAGTATTCTTTAAAATATAAATAAGAAGAACAGGAAGACATGCCTAAGGCTAAATCTTTGAGTCTTCATAAAAGGACTTATGGGACTATACATTTGTTTCACTACAACTGGTGTGAGAATGGGATTAACAAAAAAAATGTGAAGGTAGCAGAAACTGTTCTGCTGCCCCATGATCAGGACTTCATCAGTATTTTCACCATCTAGGTGGAAATAAAGAACCATTAAGGGCCATATGAAAGACGATATGAAAGTAATCAGGTGAAGAAATAAATGCAAATTACACAGGAAGAAAGAGAACAGTTCAAAATCAAATGCTGTCAGAAAGAATAGCTAATTATACTTGTCCTGTGAATAAAAAGCAAATATAAAAACTATTAAGAAATATTTAGGAGATGGAGCTTGTCAAATATATACCAGGATTAGAGAAGAGATGAATCAAGGGCAGAAGCCTCCTTAAAAAAATATAATTTAAATTTTGAGAACCAATAGTGTTGGGGAAGAACTAGGAGTCAGAGATCTGAGACTGAGGCCCGGTCTACACTTACCTTCCGGATTTGGCAGCAGTCGATGGGAGATACGTCGATTTCACAGCGTCTGCTCTGCATGCCATCCACTCTGCGCTGCGCCGACGGGAACAGCGTTCCCTTCGATGCAGTGTTATGCCACTTACCGGGGTGGTTTTTCTGCATTGATTGCTGGATCGACTGAGCGGGTCTACACAGACCGCTCAGCTGATCCAGCGCAATCGATCTGACGGCGGCGAATTTGCTGCCATCAGTGTAGACTCAGCCTGAGCTACAATATACAAGATCAAATTCTCAAGTCTGCAAAGTTTACTTTGCATGTATGGCACAAGGTTTACCCAAAGTAGGCAGATATCACCATTGAGTCCTACTCCCTGTATAGGCATAAAGCCTCTGACAGCTTAATTTGTCCTGAGGCGGGGCGACTCAGAATCAGAGAACTGCAACTGACACCCAGACATCCCACTCCCCCCTCCATTGCACCCTAGCAAAGCTCTGTTAAGTGAAGAATCAAGCCCACACTTCTTTAATAAGAAACTAAGGTAAGTCCTGACAAGGTAGAGGAGTCTCATTACGTTCTTATTGTGTTAGGCCCAAATTTTACAAATGCTTACTCACGTGAGTAACTTTATAAACATGATTCATAGGTTCAAGGCCAGAAGAGACCACTGTGACCAATCAATTCAGTTAATCATGTGCTTTATGCATTTTCGGAATCAGTGCCATAGTTTTCAATCATAAGCAGTGAGGAATATGCCTACAGAATTTGGTTAGTTGATGTATTACAGACTGTTCAGTTTTGAAGTAATATCCATCCTGAGACATTTATTTTGCCTGTTTTGCAAGAAGCCAAATTAAACCTTCAACAATAGAAAGAACTAGTTCTTGATGCCAGTCTAAACGAACCTGAATTTATTTTGGTAAGCAATTTGTCAGAAAAATAGAAAGAGATATTAAGCATAATAGCTGCATTAACTAATTCTGTTGGTGTTGAGCATCAAACAAAATTCGTTAGAGTGCAGTTCCAGTGTTGTGCTAGTGAACATGTGGATTCTCTACCAGAATTGTCTGAAGATACTGACAGATTGTGACATGCATTTCTGGATGTTCCTGAAGAGCTCTCAGATGTCTTAGCTCAAGACATATGCTCTACTTGCAGTGAACTATAAACTGAAGATAAAAGTTAATAAACCTGTATCATTTAGTAGCTTTCCCCAAAAGGGAAAATATTCTGTGACATAAAATGAACTGAAAACGCAAAGTAGAATAAAATAAATAAGCAAGTGTTCAACATTGACAAAGCTAAAGTTGAGGCAAATTATGATCTTCCTGCAAGAGTTAGTTGAACTCTTCCTTTCGCCTCCAAAAAACCCCAAAACTGCATTCCTTGAAAATTAGTTGCCTGTCACCTTCTAGGAGATTTGAAAATTAATTTGGTGTCACTTCAATAAAAGACAAAAAAAAGTATGTGAAATCAGAGAGTATTTGATAGCCAGGGAAAGATGACTAACAGTTAGGTATGGTGGAAAACTCACAGTAACCAAGCTTCCATTTCTTTTAAAGTGTGATTCTACTTTAAAACTGGTACAAGTGGTACCACTTTAATCCATAGGTCTGTTCCTTGTTTGTATTCAGAATCTTATCTGATCACTTTTTAGTAACAAAAATAAGGTTTTATTGCTCCTTGTTCTTGCTAGCAGTACAGTCACTACAGGTAGACAGGAGTGAGCTAGAGGGTAAAATATTCAAAAGTGCCTAATTGACTGAGGAACCAAAGTCTCATTTTCAAAAGTGATTTAGGCACTTAAGTGTCTAGTGGGATTTTCAAAAGCCCCTGGGCCCCCTAATTGCCATTGAAATCATTTAGGTGCCTAAATACATTTACAAATCAGGTCAATAGTCTCCTATGTGGTTTGACACTTTTGAAAGTGGGATTTAGGCATTGCAATGCTGAGCAGAAGAAATGCCTTTAAAATCTGGATCTTGTGCATAGGCAAAATAGGACTTAGGTCCCTAAGGCTTGGACCCAGAAAGGGGCTTACTATTTGCAATGCTGAGCATTGCAACACTTGATTTTTAGATGCCTGGAAAATTAGTGGAATGCACAAAGCTTGGGTTAGGTGCCTACATTCCCTGTACAATGAATGGAGAGAGATAAATGTCTAAGAATGGGTTCCACATAAGCTAGCATGCTAGCCTAGTGATCAGGAATCACATGGAATGTGATAGACCCCAGTTCATTCCCCCCCCCCTTTTTTTTAACTTGATGATAAGGAACTTGAACAGGGATTCACCTACTGTCTAGGTGAGTGCTTTAGCTGCTGGACTATGGGGGTCTCTCTTGTTGAAGACATTCCTATTAATTAAATTAATTAGGACAGAGAAGTATGTGAGACTCTCCCTATAGTCCAGTTTCTCAGATACTCACCTGAGAAGTGGGAGAGCCTCTCTTCTCATCAGACAGAGGGGGAAATTAAACTGGGGTCTCTCACATCCCAAATGGGTACCCTATTCACTGGGCTAAAGGCTATAAGGGAAGGCCCCTCCTCCTCCTCTGGCCACTTTGTGTAGAATTAGTCAGCCTCTGAGCATGCCTCCTGATTGGGCCCTGCAGGCAAGTTAGGTGCTCCTTCACCTATCTTCCCCTGGTTTGTGGATTGCACTGGGGCTTAGGTGTCTATGTGTGTGCCTAGAGTGAGGCAGTCAGGTACGTACTCAGAGGCAGAAACCTAGGGAACTTCACGTTTACACAGAAAACTTAGGTGCCAGGTGAATTTAGGTACCTATAGAGTTAGGTTGCAGCTGGGTTTTTGTGGATCACAGTAGAACCTAAAACAGGGACTTAGGCACCTAAACCTGGGATTTTGTAATCTAAGTCTCTTTACTGATCTATCTTTAAGTGTCTAAATCATGTAAGTCACTTTTTCTGAACAAATTCAATTGAGATGTAGCCCCAACTTGCATAATATTGGTAAAGAAATGGTAAATAAAATATGGTGGATGAAATATCCAAAAGATTATAAAATAGATGTTCTGCTGTGTGAAGCTGTTCTGGACACAGGTTCAAACATTACCTTTATTCAGTAGAGTATGTTGAAGTGTCTACCAGAGAATATAGAAGCAAGGGTCAGGGAACTACTATTCTTTTATTAGGGAATTCTGAAAGCAGGGGAAGTAGACGTAATGTTCTCCTTGTGTATAGTCCATGAGCTATTTGTGGATCCTTTGGGATGAAAGATGCTATATATTATAAAAAGAGCATTTAAAAGTGAAATGCCAGAGACTGTGCATCCAATAGATAATGCAAGAAACAATAAATGGTGAATAGACTCCATTATAAGCAAAAGTAAATGCTGGCATGACAGAAATCAGTCAGAGATTTTGGTTGCCAACATCACAAGTGAATGCATTTGGGATCTTATTTATGCAGTGGAAGATATAGCAAATAAAGAGCTAAGAATAGGAAAGGAAGAAATTTCCTTGCACCAGATACTTAGAGCTGGAACAGGGACAAGACACCCAAGTTATTTTGCCTAATTTTGAAAAGATTGCCATTAGATCTTTAGTGACCACAGTGGTCAACACAACAGCTCTGGTTGAAATTTCATCTGAAAGCCCCTAGGAATCTGGTGCACACTTACCACGCATTATTTCAATGTTCTTGTAAAAGGAAGAGAGTTCCTTATAAATCAGGGGCTTTTGATGGGGGTTTCTAATTCAAATACTTAACAGACCTGATCCACTTAGCTTGATAAATCATCTGAGATCATAGTCCCAGGTGATGCATTTACCAGCCTAATGGATTTTCATGGATTTGTGCAACAATATTTGCACAAGTGTGTTCCATAATTTTGCAAATTGTGTCAGTTTCTTGCACCAGTTTCCTAAATAATGGGACATCTATTTAACTGTTTTGAAGAATGTGAAAAGAGCTTGCAGCAGTTGGAAGTGACACCAACAATGGTACTAATCTTAGCTGACGCATCCTAGAAAAGAGCGCTTTCTTTCTGGACACTAACGCTAGTGATTTAGGAATTGGAACAGTACTATTTTAGGAGCACAGAAACTAGAGAGAGAGTAGTTTTATATTATAATTAAACTCTCTCTGCTGCTGAGAAACATTATTGTGTCACAAGAAAAGAACTATTGGCCATTGTCAGATCAATAGATCACTTTCATCATTACCTCTGTAGGAGAAAGTTTATTACTCAAAATGATCACACAGCTCTACAGTGACTGTCGAAATCTCAAAGCCCTGAAGGACAATTGGCTCCCTGGTTGCACAAAGTAAAACAGTGTGACTTCATCATTTAACATCTTCACAGGGGAATTCATGGGGATGTTGGTGCCTTATTAAGAACACTGTGTTTGGACACTGATTGTAAACACTGCGTGAGCAAGGAAAGTAAAGAATTTTTATCAGAATGCCAAAATTCTTCATGTGCCAATTCTGGAAATATTTTCCTCCAGATCTAATAGACTGGAAAATTACAAGTAGCTTTACTAGTTCTGTATAGCTGCTTGTGAAGTGAATGATACAGCTCTACGCAGATGAATCATAGGTGAATTTCAAGGAGTCTAGCAAAAGAATTCCATGACATTAGCTGTTGTCAGGTTGATATTTCTTGGAGATGGAACTTCTTGGAGCATAGTACTACTGTTAAAACCTACGACACATGATGAGAGTCTCCAGATATATAACAAGAATTGTTAAATGGGTGACAGAGAAATTGAAGCTAATGTGATTCTAAAATATTAGTTTCAGAGGGCCAAAAGATTTAAGCAAGTTCTATAGCTACATCACAAGACTAAAGGCCCTTAGAAATCTACAAGTTATACGAGTATTTCTCTTGTTTAGAATGTCAAAAATCTGTTGAGAAATGGTGTAAGAAATGTGACAGGTGTGAAAGAAAGGGCTACAACAGGAAGTTTGTGCACTTTACAAAACAATACGTTGTTGGATCACAACTGGAAAGATATCTGTGTCAGAACCGAAAGTCACTACTTTAGATTATTTAAGTAAACAGTTTGAGGCCTACCTTAGCACTGATCCTAAGGTAACAATGTTTAATTTTCAATAAATATTTGTCATTTTCAATGTTAGAAATACACTTTGCGGAAGATTATCATCACATTTTAATCAATGATAGTCTAATGATGTCACATGTAATGAGTTAAGCAAGCAAGAAATTTATTTAGAAAAGAGAAAATCCTAACAATAAGCTCCTCTATCATCTGTCGCTATCTGTGCATCATTTGTAATGAGGGAGGGGAAGGGAGAGGAGAAGATTGGTAGCTCTTTTATGTATACCCAAGCCGAAATTAATGTTGGAACAGTATTCTTGTTTCTATGTAGATATACCCTACTAAGTCTTGCCATTTGAGCAAACCAAATACTTTTATTCTTATGAAACGCTCACAGCTTTGGTGAGTGTAGCACGGATATTGACATATCAAGATCAGTACAATCATTTTGCAGGTTTGACTGGTTCCTTTCTTACATTTTGTGTCTTTAGATTTGTCTTGAAAGATCATTATCTTTGTCCTTGATGTTCATTGTCTCTTTTAACTTTAGATGTGCCCAGAATCTATCTTCATCTTGAAGCTATGATAAAGTCATGATAATTTCATTGTTGGATGTGGACCCCAGGAATTGGCTTTGGGTGGGTTTCTGTAATATCAAGCCACTTTCCAGTAAAATCCCCAGTTTCTCTTTCTTCAGTATCTGCAAGAATGTACTAAATTCTTACATTTCTACTTCCTCCTTGCTAATTCTGTGTTTTCATCAAACCATAAAGCACACCACAGTTGAATGGTATTTAATCAGACTGATGAAATCCAGCTAACAACCTTCATTTTGGTAACCCTGACTTTGGGATTATCATATTCCACCATGGGCTGTTCTACATTGCTAAGATCTGGAGTTTTGGTCTGATCCTAATGGTTATATAGACTTGCTTGCTTATTTAACCATGTTTGTCGCCATTTTTAGAAACAAAAATCATGAAGGAAAGAAACTTCCTGACCTAAGGATAATTCTGTAGAATTCTAGTAAAAATAGTTTTATTTTGTGATGATATTATGCATCAGTTAAAGGTGTGACATTAACTGTACAAGATTCAGAGAAAAAAGAGATATCTAGCAACCCAGTAGTTAGTGACTATTTTAAATAACGTATCCTACTATTAAGATTGTATAACATAATGGGAGTGTATATATCTAGTTTAATCATTTATTGCTCAAAATTTCAAAATAATATGATTAGCTAAAAATGTAGTCAAAAGGCTATAGTTCTTTGCAGAGTTCTTTTTTTTATTTGAATAGTTTAAACAGATTTCTTTGTACTTTATCAGAAGATAATATAGATTACCTTTTGCATACATTTCTTTTAATGTTAGCAGAGGAAAATACTTACTCGTAAACTGGCATAGTAGATCTAGGTTTTAAGGTTCAATTATTTTTTTCTTTTTAAGAAGGTCATACACTATTTCTCCCCCTTTGCTTTGCTTCTTCATCCCAATTAACAATTTTATGACACAATGAAAGATTACATTGGAGGAAAGAGGGACAGCCATTTTACTGAGGTCTGTGAATGAAGCAAAATGAAAGGTATTAATAATTTATTATTGATGAATCACAATACGTTTTAGATTTTTACCACACAACCAAGCCACCTGGATAACAAGTGAAGTCTAGATTTTGCACATTCAAGCAACGTTTGCCTACTTCCTGCTCACATGACCAGGGCATCTTTTGAGATCTTGAAATTATATTTCTGAACCACACATTTAATTTCTGGTTCACTGTATATATTATGAAAACATGTTTACTGCCTACATACATACATTTTAAAGGAAATGGCTGCCATTTCTTTTTTTATTATTCAACAATTGTCATTTGTTTCAGAAATTGACATATTGTATTTGTGTTTTTATTCTCTTCATCTTATCAGTTAATTATATTCTATTTACCTTGAAATAAGTGAGTGTCTTGTTTAAATCTGTTAACCTTCACCCAGGATGAAAAGTTAAAAAAAAAATGTTGCCATTTCTGGAAGGAAGTGGGGCTGTTGTATTTTGACTTTAAAGATTTTTTTTTCTTTTCGTGGCCAAAATAAAATATATTTCCCATAAATCAGATAAAAGCATGCAGCATGAGCATTTTCTGTGTAATGCACTAAGATTTTGATTCTACAAAGTAATTAATCCCATTCCTAACTTCAAGCATATAAGTAGACACATTAATAATAATACCTAATTCTTAATGATCAAAGTGATTAATAATAGGTATTAATATTATATAGCACATTTCATCAGTAGATCTCAAAGCACTTTAACAAAAGAGGCCATTATTCTCATTTTACAAATAGGGAAACTGTGGCATTGGGAGGTGAAGTAATTTGGTCAAGGTCACCCAGCAGGCCAATGACAAAACCACATGTCTCCATGGTGGATCCAGTCCAGTGCTCATATTGACTTCAATAGGACTATGTATAGGCTTGAAGTTAGGCATTGGTTTAAGTACTCTGGATCAACTGGGGCTTAATCCTATGGAGTGCTGAGCATCTTCATTTCCCTTTGAAGTCAGTAGAAATTGAGGGTGCTCAGCACCTTGCAGGATTGTGGCTTTGGAGCCTAAACTAATAGTGTTGCTGGGGGCTACTGTAAAGGGCAGTAGATTGGACCCAGAAGACCTGCGTTCTATTCCTGGCTCATCTGCTACTTTGCTCAATGACTTTGGGTCACTTACATCTCTGTGCTTCTGTTTCCTGTCTGTAAAATGGGGACACTGAGATCATCCTCAACTTTCAAGACATTGCCAATGCTCTAATCCATAGAGCTATCCATATCCAAAGATGTCAGTAGACCTCTTTTTAAAGTGCTTTGAGCTCTATGAATAACAGCATTGGTGAGCCCTCAAAATTCGAGGATGTTCTATTTCACAGGTTTTATTTTATTTGTTGGTTCCTTTAGAGATTGAGTAGTCTGATCCTTGAGCCACAGACTCTTTTGCAGACATTGTAGGTGGAGTTAAGAGGTAGGGATGGGCCACAATTGTTCCATGACTGTTGTCTATCCTTTCTTTTCTGGCATTTTTCTGCGGCTGGGGCAAGGTGATTTTCCTCAAAAGTGGTTGTTCCTTCTCTGACCAGTCTTTGCCATTTAGTCCTGTCTTCAGCTACTGTTTCCCAGTGTGTGAGGTTGATGCCACATCTCTTGACGTTTGTCTTGAGGGTGTCTTTAAAGTGTTTCTTTTGGCTTTCCCGTTTCCTTTCTACTATGGTGAGTTGGGTGTACAGCAATTGTTTTGGTAGGTGTGCATCAGGCATACACTCACAGTGCC
The DNA here is from genome assembly GCA_007922155.1 of Mesoclemmys tuberculata. NCBI lineage: Eukaryota > Metazoa > Chordata > Testudines > Chelidae > Mesoclemmys > Mesoclemmys tuberculata. Next base: position 59,590,995 of record ML675604.1, on the reverse strand, counting down.
TGCTCCACCTCAGCTGGTGCTGGATAATCAAGGCCTCAACACTGAAGTTATGGGCCTCTGTAAGGACACATTTTAATGCAGCAATCCTCCCACTTTATGTTGAAGATCTTCTGGAGAAGGTGCTGGTGCGGGTGTTCCAGGTGTTTTCTGTAGGTCATCCAGGTCTTGCAACCATATAGAAGACTTGGAATTACCACCGCTTTGTATACTAAGAGTCTACTTTGTATAGTTGTTATGGATAACAAGTGCTATGTAAGAGCTAGGTGTTACTACTACATTGTAGTAATAGTGTTGTTATATCTCTGTTTTTGTCTAGAGAAACTAAATGCAGTGTGGTGGTGTTTTTTTTTTTTTTGTAGCCACTATGGGGAGAGGAAATTACAGAGATAGGGCCTCATTCTGAGTAAACTCAGTGGCTTTACACCACGTTACTCCATTAATTTTAAAATGAGCTAGTCCTGATTTTCATTGGTTTCGGTTGAGATCAGTATTGTCACCATTATGACTGAGTTCTGACACCCTAAAGAATCTGCCTTGGCAGAACAAATCCAGGCAGAATGTCACAAGCAACCTCATTTCCATCTTCTCCTACTTCTGTTTCTAAGAGGAGCAATGAATGCCCTCAGCCCCTGCAACCCTATTTCAGCTGGCACATGGTGGGTGGGATGGGGCAATGTCATGGCTCCTGCCTTGATGCACATACTCTCCATGACCATTGGCTGGCCAAACATCCTAGCAATGTAGGGAACACTGAGTCTGTAGTCTGTCTCCCTCCTGTGAGCATGTGCTTGGAAGCTTTTTGTACCATCTTCCTCTCCCCCACAGGCAGAGCCACAGGCTTGGGCTACATTGCCGATGAAATTCGGCAGCAGTTGATGGGAGATATGCAAGCTATGTAGAGCTTCAATTTGCGTCAACTTTATAACTTTTATGTAGTGTGGCATCCTCACTACGCTGTGCTGATGGAAAATGCCGTCCTGTTGACACAGTGTTAGTATTTTTGCGGGAGTGTATTAACACCGTCGGGTTCCGGATCGATCGAATGGCTCTCCACTGGCACTCTATCGATCCCGCAGAATCGATCTGGTGCTGCTGACAGTGCCGCAGTCAATGTAGACATACCCACAATTTAGACCAACTTGATCTTATTCTAGATTAGTCTGAAAATGTTACTTGAGCTACTGTTACAAAAACTATTTTCTTTTTAAATAATAAAATATATTAATTATATAACATTAATATTTAACATTAAATATTAAATTTAATATTATTAAAATATATATTATATTAATGTGAATAAAAATGCTTTACAATAGATAATTATACTGTTTACCTCATTGATCTTAGTTTTCTTCTGTTCACACTCAGTCTGTTGAAATCTTTGAATGGTAACAGACCAGGTTTCTATCTTACTTCTGAGTATATTTTTGCAGGAATTACATCAAAGGCAGGCAGTCTTCTCTCAGGGGATTTTATAGCTGAGTAAAGAGCAATAAACAGAAAGGTCAACACACAGCAAAGATCTCTGAGAGTCAATGCCAGGAGAATTTTGATTTAATTATGCAACAATTATATCTTTTAAGTAATGTACTGAAGTGCTTAAGCATTAATTCTTCACCTTGTATTATGGAGTCAGGAAAAGTAATGAAATGCAATATGGATTTACTTAACAGGGTGTTTTGAAATCCCTTCTAGTATTTATTTTTGTGATTCTTTTTGATCTGTAAATTTTAGTTTGATCTAAATATTTTAAGGGAATCTAACAAAAATTTAGTTTTAAACAGGAATAAGCAATCAACCCATGTCTCTGCCATGGGTTGATTTAGCAAATCAAAATAGTAAAGTAGCTGAGATTATCTACATTTGAACACTTATTTTAAAGATCTAATTCTAAAAATACAAGTGCAGAATTCTCCCACTGTAATGCTTATCTGTGTGATGAGCTGCATCATATGTACACAGGGAGAGGAAAACACATCAGCCAAAAGGTGTAAGGACAGAATCAGAACTGGCCAAATTCAGATGTGATGTATTTGGGTTGACTTCTGTTTAATTAAAGTTATTCCCTCTTATCATAGAAATGAATTTAGCCAATAGGCATAACTAACCCTGCTGAGATAGCAGTATCTATTCTATTCTCTCACAACATGACTGTTTCATGAAAACTTGTGCATAAATTAGACCTATCCCTCTTACTTTCCATAGTCACTAGAGACAGCAGGCCAAATTAATCCTTTGTATAGCTCAAGTGAAGTCAATGGAGTGCATACATTATAAATCTAGCCCATCAAGAGAAAGAAGTGTGTTACGGGAGACGAGGTGTGACAATCAGGGTCCAGATACCCGAAGAGAAGAACCGGGGGGGGTGGGGTCTGAACTTCCAAAAATAAATAATTGAATCTACTGATTGCATACAATATTCCTGTACTGTAAAAGTGTATTGAGTGAGGCATGTTAGGAAAGCTGTGACACTGGTGATTAATATCATTGTTAATTATGGATACTTACTGATATTAAAGTCTGTGACCAAAGGGAGATTCAGGTTTTCTCTCAGACAAGAGGGAAGATAGCTACCTATCTGTTTCCAATGTAAATTAACCATTATGGAACCAAAACAATGGAAGACTTATTTACATATGAATCAACAGGGGGATGAGTAGTCATCAGGAAGTGAAGAATAGCAAGAAGTCATCCTGTCTCTGTGGACAAAACAATGAGTTTTGGGAAGTATAATTGGAAGCAAAAAGCCATTTTGGCATCTATAGGGACAGCAAGATCTGAGAGAGGAAAGGGAAAGGGGCTTGAGATCTCTGGGCACTAACTGTAGGTGGGAAACCTGCTTAGACAAAGATTGTAAACTTGCTGAAGTTTTAGACACTACATATTGTGTTTTGTTTGTTTTATTTGTAACCTTTCGTATCTCTTTCACTCTGACTTGAAATCATTTAATCCTTGTTCTTTGCTAATAAGCTTTTTCTTGTTTTATTACAAAACCATCTCAGTGGTGTTATATTGAAGTGAATTGTGAGTCTTCAGCTGGAACCTAATAGGCTGCTGTGTGCTCTGTCTCTTTGGAGGCAACAAATTTAATAATTTCTGTAAGTGTGCAGAGAGAGGGACCGGACTCCGCAGAAAAATGTCTCTGGGGAACTTGGAAATTGGAATTCACTGTTTGTCACCTGCAGGGCAAGGTTTGGACTGGCACAATCCTGCTACATTTGCAGGCAAGGCAATAGGCTGGTGTGAGAGGGAGATGACCCAGAGCTGACCAGCAGCAATACTCACTCTTGCTGAGGCACTGTGTGGAAACACAGTGGTTCATGGTGCTGAGTGACTTGCACAAGATGTCATAGGAGGTAATAGGTCTTAAGCAGGTGATTAAGTGCTTTGCTGACTTGTGTGGCTTTGGCCTGATTTTCAAAGGTGCTGAGTGCTTGCAGCTCACAAGGAAGTCAGTGGGCATTTCAGTACCTTGGCCCTTATCTAGGTGTTTGATGCTCAGATGGACAATATTATCGTAAATACATAGGTTTGATAGTATTTAAATATAGTATAATTACTATTTTCATTGGCTGCTAGTGGCTACACCTATCCAATTCTATGCTTTTCCAGCTAGTGATTGCTGTTTTCCCTGTGGATTAGCCTTAAATTTGGAGTCTCTCTTTTCTGTCTAGCTAGACTTGAAATGATGGATCCAGTCTATGTCTACTATCCTGGAACTGTGGCAGCTGGGATGATAACCGTAAACGGCCTGCTCCTTATTCAAACTCTCTGTCTGTGTGTTGCCTATCAGGACACTATTGTGATCCAGTTTTAGGCAAGTTTTGCTTGATGTTTGAATCTGATAATTAAGGATTAAAAACTATTTTACCACTTTCAGAAAGGGAAAAGAGTTTACAACTTTCATTACAAGTTTGAAACAATGTATTTTATCAATAAAATGAATTACCGAAATCCCTGTGTTAACCAAAACAAACAATGTGTTAACTTTTGTTTCCCATAAAATGATGTATGCTAAAATGAATGTTATTTTGAATCATATACATCAAATCAATGCATACAGATGTAGAAGCAAAACACATGGGTTTCCATATGTTAAACTACTTCTTCAGAATGGAAAAGCAAACAAACACCAACTGATAGGAAGCATAACATGCTCTGGTGGTACAATTAAAGGCTATTGACCTTCAGCTGGCAATGAGAACATCGTACTAGCAGTTAAAAATAGAAGGTTACTTTCAAAACATGAGATCAATAAATGTTGTAAAGTTACTACCAAACCATTCAATACTAATTCTTCATGAACATCTCCAGTGGAAATGTGGGGAGTGTAACATAAAAGGAACTTGGTTTTTCAACTCTTAAGCTGCATGAATTCTAGGCATCAAAAATGGAAATACCTTCAAGCAATAACTGAATAATGCAAACCATTTGTTTTCCTTGCAAAACGTGTTAGTATTCTGCAGCCATTTTTGGCTGTTTCACTGTTATCCCATCTTGGAACATCTAAGTGCCTACACCTCAATGTACACAAAACACAGCAGCCTGCATAATTGATTTAACAATGAATTAAAGTAACTGCTTTGTATGAAGGAAAGATGGTGAAGGAATAATTTGGCAGCCTGCAGTAAATTTATCGTTTACAATAAATATATAATTTTTCAGAGTATTTCTTTTTTAAGAGAAAGTGAAGGTTTTCAGTTTAACACGTTGCTTCTTAGAATATAATCCTGACATATCTACAAGTTTCCATGAGTGTTTTCTTCCTGTGTTGGGGTGACCTTAAACAGATGAGTATAACGATGTAATTCATTATTACGATGTAAGTAATAAATAATAGCTGTTAAAATTCCTAATTTTTTATTGTTCTTGTTTTTATTTCCTTTTCATTAATTTATTTTTTATTAATCCCCCAGATTTAGCCATCCTTTGCAATTTCAAACCAAAGAAAACAAATAAAGAAAAAATTAAGATAATTGACTTTATTTGCTTTAATGCTGCCAGTCCATATTATCTGCTGTCTTAAATTGAGTCTGGGATTGCTAGCTTTGAGGGTATTACACTGCATTTTGAGTTTCTGCCAGCATATCCTGAGCAAATATATTTAAATTGAAGCTAATCTGCTTAAAATATTTATGTTATGCTCTTAGTATGGTTTAGAGAAATGTGAAACCATTTATGACTTGCAAACCTGTTTTGTGGCCTGAAAATGTATTTGAACTGTCAGGCATATAGCCTAAATTGATAGTCACTGTTAGCTTTGTCTAATAGGAAATGGTTTCATTGTCTTATTAGCACTGATACATTTAAAAATGTCTAATTCATTTGAAATTTGCTACACAATGGCATGTTATAAATACATTATTTACACTGGTACAGTTAAGCATTTTGATTTAAAACAGTGAAGGGTAAGGGCGTTTTTCTATATTTCGAACAGATAAAATTATGGATAAAGGAGAAACGCATCTGTTTTATTCGTTATAATTCTTATATAGAGCTTTGTATTCCATATTCAGCAGTATATTTAGCCAAAAATCAATATATTTCTTTTTATTTACAATTTTCTCAAGAAGCCATAACTAAATATTTAGGAGATTTTGGGAAGAATCCCTTCCTATGCGGGAAACAAAACAAAACAGATATTTAAAGATTCTTTGTGAGGAAGCCCTGAAGTATCCACCTTAAATCATTTATCTCTAAAACCAATGTTTAAGGCAGCTACATTATTTGTTAGCAATGAAGTAATATGTATTGCCTACAAAAAGGTCCATAATGGACCTATGGAAATTAAGGTTCTTACTCCAGCCCCTATCTTGCAGTTACATATCTGTGAATAACTGTTCCTCAGTGAGTAACTGTTATAGTCAAACTGACTTGGTAGAGGATTAACCACTGCATGTTAAGATCAGAGCCTAAGATCAGAGCCTCACTTTCTACCCAGGTCTTGAATAGACAAACTCCTATTGAAATCAATAGAAATTTGCCTAGCTAAGAATAGAATTAGTAATGAATATAAATAAAGAACTAAGATATGTAGAAAATTGGTAAGAGAAGCAAAGGGACACAAGGACATTATGACCAGTGGAGTTAAGGGAAGTACAAAAGAGTTTTTAAAATACATTAGAAACAAAAAGAATCATAACAATAGTACTGGTCCATTATTAGATGGAAATAGTAGAATTATCAATAATAATAATGCAGGAAAGGCAGAATGTTCAATAAATATTTCTATTCTATATTTGGGGAGAAAAAAGCAGATGATGTAGTCATATCATATGCTGACTATAACACTCTTTCAGTTCCAGTACTATCTCAAGAGGATGTTAAACAGCAGCTGCTAAAAGTTAGACATTTTAAAGTCATTATCCAAGAGTTAAAAAGAGCTGGCAGAGGTGCATGCTGGATCATTAACAGTGATTTTTAATAAGTCTCGTCTTGATGCACTGAGGAAGTTCCAGAAGACTGGAAGAAGTCTAATGTTGTGCTAATATTAAAAAGGATAAACTAAGGGACCCAGGTAATCATAGGCCTGTTAGTCTGACATCAATCTCAGACAAGATAATGGAGCAGTTGATATGGGACTCGATTAATAAAGAATTAAAGGAGGATAATATAAATAATGACATCAGCATGGTTAAACAGATCCTGTCAGACTAACTAGATCCTTTTTTAGATGAGACGTTTGATAAAGGTAATAGTGTTGATGTATATATTTAGACTTCTGTAAGGCATTTGACTTGCTACTGCACACCATTTGGATTAAAAATCTAGAACAATATAAAATTAACATAGCACACATTAAATGGATTACAAACTGGCTAACCGATGGGTCACAAAATGTAATTGTAAATGGGGAATAATCACAGAGTGAGTGTGTTTCTAGTGGGATTCCACAGAGATCACTTCTTGCCCATATGCTATTTAACATTTTTATCAATGACCTGGAAGAAAACAAAAAATCATCACTGATAAGGTTTTCATCTGGTGCAAAAATTGGAGGGGTGATAAATGATTAAGAGAACAGGTCTCTGACACAAGGTGATCTGGATCACTTGGTAAGCTGGGTGCAAGCAAACAATTTGTGTTTTCATATGAATAAATATAAATCTCAGAACAAAGAACGTAGGGCATACTTACAAGATGGGGGACTCTGTCCTGGGAAGCAATGATTCTGAAAAAGATTTTGGGGTGGAGGTGGATAATCAGCTGAATGTGAGCTTCCAGTGTGACCCAATAGCCAAAAGGGCTAATGTGACTTTTGGATGCTTAAACAGGAAAATCTCAAGTAGGAGTAGAGAGGTTATTTTATCTCAGTATTTGTCAGTGGTGTGATTGCTGCTGGAATACTATGTCCAGTTTTAGTGTCCACAACTCAAGAAGGATATTGTTAAATTGGAGAAGGTTCAGAGATGAGCCACAAGAGTGGTGATTAAAGGATAAGAAACTTGCCTTATAGTGACAGTCTCAGGAGCTTGAGCTATTTAGCTAAAGGAAGATAAAGTTAAGGGGTGAGTTGATTATAGTCTCTAAGTATCTATATAGGGAACAAATACTTGATAATGGGCTCTTCAATCTAGCAGAGAAAGGTATAACATGCTTCAATGGCTGGAAGTTGAAGCTAGATAAATTTTTCAGACTGGAAATAAGGTATAAATTTTTAACAGTGAGAGTAATTAACCATTGGAACAATTCACCAACAGTTGTGGTGGATTATTCATCACTGGTAATTTTAAAATCAATATTGGATGTTTTTCTAAAAGATCTGCTCTAGGAATTATTTTGGGGAACTTCTGTGGCTTGTGTTATACAGGAGGTCAGACTAGATGATCACAATGGCTTTTTTTAGCCGTGGAATTTATGAATCTATGAACATAGTAAAAACTGAATAAAGGCTTCTGATTTGGCTTATAGACTGAGTATTCACTTGGGAGAAAAAGGTTTTCCTTAAATTTCTGAGGTGCCACATCATTTTACAGGGTAAAATAACATGATTTTATGTACCACCAGTTAAATAACAAAAGAAAAGAACAAGAGAAGGCCTCTTAATACTGGTAGCTGAAGAAGATAAAAGGTATGGTAATGTGACTGAGCTAAAGTTCACACTCTCTTCCTTTGTTGCTGGATAATCTATCTTTGTGTAATCAAATCAGATTAATTAAAGATGGACCCAAATTTGGAGGGGTTTGAATTCTGGACCTCAACACAAATCCAAATGTTTAGTCCAAGCCCTATCTCCATAATAGGTCAAACTGTAAACGAAATATCAATTACTTCTGAAATATGAGAGGGGATTGAAATATAGATTCAGACTTTATGGCTGGAGTCCATTTATAATATTTTAAAAATACAAACTCCGCCTTAACAATTTTTATTACATGTCCTGAAAGGAGTCAATTGGTAATTAGGGACTCTGTTTTGCATGCATATCAGACAAAATATATTGTATGTGTCACAGCTTTTATAGCAGAAGTAATTATGGGCCAAATTTTGCTGACAATTACGCTGGTGGATATCTGCATATTTCCCAAAAGGTAAAACAGGACAGCACACAGGGCCACTCGCCCGAGCTGCCATCCCTCAGCCCTGCACGGGGCTTGCCTGAACCACTCCCTGAGCCACTCCCTTGGCCCTGTGTGGGGCTCATCCCCCCGAACACATCCCAATAGGTAGCCAGGCCTCACATTTGTGGCAAAACTGAGCATTTGTCCCATTTGCTTTTGCTAATTATTCTCAAGAGCAAATAGGACAAATGCCCAGTTTTGCCAAAAAAGTCGGGACACCCAGGACAGGGTTTAAAAAAGGCTACTGTCCTGGCCAAAGCGGGATGTAGGGGCAGTACTCCACTGAAGTTACATTACTCTGGATTTTTACTGGTGTAAAAAGGAACATATTCAGATCCCGCAATGTCTTTGATTTTTTTGTTTACTCTAGAATCTTAACATCCTTTCATTTTAGATTTTATGTGAAAATTTCAATGATTGTATATCTAAATCTCTATCTATCTATAGATGTATTCAGAGACATATATATGTATCCATATTATGATCCTGATCTAATGTCCACTGAAGTCAATGGAAAGACTCATATCGACTTCAGTGAGCTTTGGATTAAGCCCTATGTCCTAGAGATGTGGAAAATTTTATACTAGAATAAAATAAATACATCTGGAGGGAGTAAAATTTAAGGTGAGTGCTAAGAATACACCTGTGCAAACTAGAGTTTAGTATAGTAAATCTACAGTATGTGAAAAATGAGATTCATTTTGCAAGAAGTATGGCTACATATATCTTATTTTATAAAATAAAATAATAAGCCATTTTATTATATAAAATCAAAGAGCAAAAATAATTAGTTTATCAAAGTAGCTGTTAATGATAATCAAAAGTGATCTGAAGCACTTGTTATTAAGGGTGTGTATCTATGTAATATCCTAACCTATGACATTAATCACTTTATATATTCTTGATCTTATCACATCTATAGTATGAATATCTCTAAAAATATTCCAGCTCTGATAGTTGTTAGGCATCATTTTGCTACATATAGTGCAAAGAAGTCTAGCATTAGATTTGAAATCTTATAAATACACTAACTTTAATGTATTCAGCATTTAGAATTAGACATCAATGTTTCCATTTCAAACAAGACTCTGTCTTCAAACGTCAGTGGGCCAAATTCTGTCCTCATTTACACTAATAGGTAATTGTGGTCAATGGTACTTTGTCTGAAAATGAGAGAAGAATATGATCCAATGAGTTTTAGTTAGAATCGTAAAGTCAAATATTGAATTTAATGCATAAAAGCTTGGGAATATGAGCACATGTTCTGAATCAGTATTCTAAATACTATTAGTACACTGATAAGAGAGATACAGAATACTTAACACCATTGATGAGTATCTTTTAGGAAAACAGGCCTGAAAATGACTTGCTTATAATTACCTCTTTGAGATCATTATGCAATGAAACTAGGTAGAACCAAAGAACATGGACAGAGAGCTAAAGTAATTTTTGTCATAGAGTTCTAAAATCAACATGGTTGATTTCATTATCAATTAAATGAATATTTGTGTGACTTTGGTGGAGGAGGGAAAGCAAATTAACAATGACATATACTGATGAATGGACCCCCACACCTCACAAATGCTTCATACATTAGTAGTCCTGTGGGTCTCTAGTCCATTAAAAGTAGTAGTGGCTGTAGATGAACTAGCTGCAGATTTTTAACCCATTCCAAGCCGCCAGAGGGGGGGTGGGTAGATCCTTTCCACAATGACTACATTATGTCTAAACTGTAACACTGGATTTAGAAAATTACAATTTACCTGGTAATAAGGAAAAATATGAACATGGTCTTTTTTAGATTCAGAAATGAATGCATATGTTCAGTCGGTCAAATTTCTGTCTTCATTTGTACTGATACCACCTCACTGAAGACATGACAGTAACACCACTGTAAATGAAAGCAGAATTGGCCCAGCATCTCTTAATGGAACTTTTGATCTATTCACATTCTATCTACATTGTCTTTGGAGACAATCACTCATTTCCTTTTTGTGTAGCTACATATTAGCAATTATGCAATCAAGCCTGGTCGAAGTAGTGTGCCCTGTTACTGTCTCAATACTGAGAGGTTGGTGCACAGGGACCTAGAGTAGGGGCTGGTTCTTTTATGTTAAATTCTGGCCCCTTTTCCTTGCTATGCTAAGCCGAAGTAAACAATGACGATCTAAAGATGACTAATGTGGAAAAATATCCACACTCCCTCATCCTTGTGGCTCAGAGCAGATCAGATGAGCAGCTCCTCTGCAGCCACTATTACTTTAAAAGACTAGATCACCTCCAATGTGTGGGAAACATGTTAGCTTTGTGATTCCATTCAATAGCGTATATCACTGGTAATCCCTTTTGCCTCTATCATGCCTACAACACTTGTTTTCCCATGCTGCCCTGAGAGAGGCTTTCTGGAGCAGGGCTCCATGGAATGCAGGATGTGAAGCTCCCCTTTGCATCCACATTTTGTCTCCCTTGTGGAGCACAGCCATCGTGGTTCTATTGCAGTTCAGAGCCCTCTGTACCTGCCAGAAAGAGGAGGAAATCCTTTTAAGAGAGAGTGAGTTTTGCAGAAGATCCAGCAAAATGAAATTAACTTAAAAACTACTTTTCTTTACAATCAAAATATTTCTGCAGCTATGTTGATTTTGAAATAAGACAAATAATGTTTTTAACAGCAGCCAACACAGCTCTCAGCAAGATTCCCATTTCTGCCTTGACATGTGAATGCATCACTTCCAGTGATATCCGTGGAACATTCTCTGGCTTCAAGACTCCCTGATCAGTTCTGGGAGATCCTTGCTCTCAGCACAGATAAGAAAGCTGCTTTTACAAACTCATTTTCCCCTCTTGTGTAAGTGCCCAATTCTGCCATTCTTACTTAATCTGAACATCCCTACCCTGCTGATATCAACAGCAGGATGTGGCTCTATTGATCTGACTTTCAAAACATGCCCAGGGTCATGTGCAATCATCCAAGCACAACTGGATCCTCTGGTTTGTGTGCACATTTACCACTGTTGCATATGCAATATATGAATGCACTGACAAATACTCACATTTGTATGTGGAAATTCCTTATTTACATGTCCACTCACAATAACTGCACGCTTAAATAAAACATGCAGCTGCATTTGCATATTTGTATATGCCCTTGGGCTTCTTAGGTTCTGATAATCAGTCCCTAAACATTTAGTTTGCATCTCAAACTCTGATTATGACTCCTCCCCAAACACAAACAAATTCACATCATTTCAGGAGACATGCTGAGCCAGTTGGCAGGATTCCCCATGCTGAGCCACAGAACCAACTTGCCTGGGGATGCTTTGCAACACAAACTTAGGCCACCTGAGAGCTTAGACTGTATCTATTCTATTTAAAAGCAAACTCTTCCCATAAAGATAATGGTACCTCTAGGTTCTTAAATACCTGCCTCAAGCCTTCTGCATTCCTGAATAGTTCTGTAATAGCTTTCTAGCCTCCTAAAAGATGCATTTGCTCATAATCTTATATAAAAATTACTTTATAAATGTACATTTCATATCTGTGCCACTTTTGATACATGATAGTAATGGTGGGAAAAAGGGGTTTTTACTCTGAATACATGCATTTAGTTAGGTACCTAATAATCCTTTGCAGACTATGTTTGGGGAGTGAAGAAATAAAATCCAGGGTATGTTTTCGGTTTTTTAAACTGAAAGAACAAAAGAAAGTTTCAGTATAAATGGAATATAAGTACTTTCATAGGCATGTTCTTCTATAATTTCTTTGTTTAAAGACAGAGTTTTGGCAATTTCTTCCAGCTACTTTATAAAATTAACATGCAAGTTGAAGTTTGTGGAGCAGGAGTAAAATGTTTAGGATTTAAAATTGGATGTAATATTTGTAAAATACTTCTCTAACCTCCCATAGAACATATCTGATAGGTTGGTGCTAAAAATTAAAAGCTGAAAGGTCACCCTGCCAACACTACATTTGTTATATCCAGGCTGTGTGAGTTGATTGAATATAAAGTGCATGATGTTAGTGTCATATCTGTATTTTCTGTTAGATGTTTTGACCTGTTTGTTTGTGTTCCATTCAGGTTGAAATTTAGTCTGATTGCCAAGTTCTGGGTTCTGTTGTTGAGTTGCTCATCAATGGTTGAGTCACTGTCAGGCATGAAGTGTTACACTTATGGTGTTCCTGGAAGGAATGCCAGAATGTTGGCAGCAGTTGAATGTGACTGGTGTCTGTTAACAAGTATTGCATTGTCACCTGTTTGTGCTGCTTGTTTTCAGAAACTTCTGTTGTGTTAGGTGTGTGTGGGGAGGTATGATTTGGCTTGTCTCCTTTATGTCTCATTAGTTTGTTTCTCAAAGATGAATGTTTGTGGCCATAGTGTTTCCTCTACTTTTCACTCCATAGATATAGAATAAAAGGTAAAAAAGAGATTAATCAGAATCATGCAGCTTTAAAAATGATGAAAACCCTTGACAAAATCCAGATATTAGACTGTCAATGCAAACTTTCTTCCTTTGTCTTTCAATATTAAACAGCAGAATTTTGATCAAATGCCCAATTTTAAAATTAGAGCATAGTTGGTAATAGTAATGCTAGTGAGGGTGGGGACGTACAAGTTGAATTCCTCTTGTTATTATGGATCAGCGGCATTGGAGAGATAATTCACCCTCTGAGGAGAGTAGTCAGTGGCACTGACATTCTACTACATTCGACATTCCACTGGGGGGGTGGGGTCCAATAGGGGATGCATATTTAAGTTTTGGCTATGGGAGTGACTCCATACACTGAATCAGAGATGCACTGAGCTGGCCCAGATTGCCCATTCTTTGAGTAACTGGTGCTGGGAAGATCTGGTTCCCTTGCAGGACTTTCAGCCACTGAGCTGAACCTGACCCATTGGAAAACACAAAATAAATAAACTTTATAACATTATTCAACACAAAATCAAAAGGAAAAAAGTCTAGGAACCAAAACGGGAAGCAACAAGAATAATCACATCTGCTGTAATACTTACTTATATATACGTGAGTGAGAAGGTGGGAGAAGTAATATTTTTTATTGGACCAATTTCTGTTGGTGAGAGACACAAGCTTACGCAGACCTCTTCTTCAGGTCTGCATCTAAACGCATGAGGGAGTTAAGGAAAAGTTGTATTGTCGTCATGTTAGTGTCCAGAAAGTCTTAAAAAGATTTCTAACTAGCATAAAATCTCCTATATTATTATTAAAGGGATATGTGACACTAAACATTAGAAACATGTAAATCAGTTTAATGCAATGTGCAGAGACAGAATTTTAGATTTTAGATTATAGGGATGAGTAAAATATAAATCAGCTTCACAGAATCGCTGTATTGTATTCTTAGACAGAACCCATAGCATCTTATTCCTTATGCTTTTGCCATAGTGAAAGCCATTTTGGGAAACCTTGCACTTCATTCTACATATGTACTAAAATATAAAATGGAACTTACAGGTACTTAAGGTAAAGACCTGTGTTGCACATCCTGTAATTATACCAGAAATCCTTCTGATGTCTAATGCAGATCAGATTATATGCATTTATTTAACAATAAAACTTTCCCCCAAAATTCATGCAGGTCTTACTGCTCTCTACAAGGTTATTCTATAAAGATCTGTGCAAGTGAATAACTATAGTATTTGCAATGTACATATTTAAGGCTGACAGTAATCCAGAATGACATAAAGACCTGTGTGATCTTTGAAACAGAAATGAAATTCCTGATCTACAAATACCAGAAAATATGTTGCCTGTTTTCAAGTTCAGATTCCACTTTGGTTTCTTACAGAAGTTGAAAATGTTCTCTGCAACTAATCTTGTGAAACAAATATTAAACTGATTGCATAATATTTTTTAAATTTCTCAGTGCCAGTTAAGAGGTAATTTTTTCAAAGTTTTTCAAAGATCTTGGATCAGTCATCAGGGTGACTGCAATAATAAACATTTTAGATATAGGTGCGATTAAATATTTAAGTATATTCTACAATATGACTTTCTTGATATTTTATTTTGAGTGATTTATTTCTAAAATTTTACCACTGAAATGTTTGCATTGGACATTTTGGGCTGCTTAGTAATATTAGCATTTCAGACTTTCCCCACCCTAATTTCCTGCCCACCTCAACCACTTACTCCAACATCCATTAGAAGTTGTTCAGAGAGGAGATTTTTCTCTTCTGGAAATGTGAAAGGAAAAGTATGCCTATCAGGTTGTTTAAAAACATAAATCATATTATAAAATGAAAATGTCCTCTGCAAACAAGACCTGCACATACCAAGGCTGGTGTTACACCAAAGAGAAAATCCTACTTTCTTTAAACAAACTTGCTAAAGTGAAAAGGTTAAATAAAGACTAGTCTCCTGTGAGAAGCTTTAGGTACTTTAGCCATGTTCTAAATTTTGAGACCATTTTGTGGTGTTAGTTTGTCATTAAGGTTTTTCATATGTAAATGAGGTAAGCAGTAATTTGATTTTTCCTTTCAGTGGCCCCTGGCATTGATAGTGTAGCCAACTTTCTAATTTGTGAAAACCAGAAAATGATTATCTGAACCTTCCCTGCTCCTGCTCCACCTTTTCTGATCTCCGAGGCCTCACTCCTGCTCTGCTTCCCCCCAAGGACCTGCCCTGCTCTGCCTATTCCTCAAGGCCCCATCTCTTGCTCCTCTCTCTCCTCCCCGCCACCATCACTCGCTGCTCTCTCTACTGCCTTCCCTTTGCCAGCTGAGCAGGGCTCTAGGGATGGAGGAGTGACTGGGGCAGGACATTTGAGGGAGAACCGCACTCTGGGGTCAGTGATTGGCGAAGGGTGGGGAAGGGAGAGCCACGCTCCAGGAGTGGAGGGGTTATTGGGGCAGGATGTTTGAGAAAGAACCATGCTTTGGGATGAGTGTCTGGGGCAGGACAGGGGAGGAAGAGCTGCCCTCCAGAGGTGGAGGGGTGATTGAGGCAGCACAGAGGAGGGAGAGCTGTGCTCTGGGGGTGCTGGGGTGACTGGAGCAGGATGGAGGAGGGAGAGCTGTGCTCCAGATGTTGGGCGGGAGGGGCGTGCACGCTGAGGGTGGGACACAAAGGAGGCTGAGAAGGGGGCCTGAGCGGTAAACCTGGCCACTGGTCCCGCTCCTCAAATGTCACACGCTTCAGGATCGCAACCCCTGGCTGCCGGCACCTCTCTCCACTGGCAGCTCCTGAGGGATCCTCAGCTCCAGCAGTAGCTGCTCTTCTCACCCTCCCAGTGGTGAAATGGAAGCTAATTGTGGATGGTTACCCAGGAAACTGGATTTTTGGTGTCTAGTCATTAGTACTGCCACACACTGTCAGGTCTCCTTTATGACCAGACTTTCCGATCAAAACACAGACACCTGGCAACCCTGTCTGGGTTTCTGAACAAGAATTGGAGCTGGATGCCACAACACAAACCTCTACCAATTAAATGAAAGGAGTAATTGCGTTAACTGTTAATAGTAGTATTCTGTTATCCACTAGTGGAGCAGCTATGACGGGGAAGTGAAACATACTTTGCCTGTGGCTTATATACTAATCTCTCTTAGACGAAGCTCATCCTGCAGCTGTGCCAGAGTTAAACTATCTGTTCAGGCCCCACTTTTGCAATAACCACCCAGCAAAGTTGGTCAGAAGGATTTGCACTCAGGATATTCAGGAATGATCCTATATCACTTGAATTAAATGGTAATTCCTCTAGCTGGCCACTGAAATAACCTCTTATACTTCTAGGTGGATCAAACAGTAGAGGGAGACACAGACACACACTGTTTTTCATAAAGCTGAAGAGCAATCTTGACTTAAAAAAACCCCAAATCCAACCCTTCCCACCACCACTCATATTTTTGTTGTCAATGAAAAAGATGGCTATACTGACTGATACCCAAAAGTACTATAAAACCTGTCTAAAGTATGGTGAAGATACTTTGCATGCTGTTGAGTTATCCTTTGCATTGTTCTGTGCTCTTATCAAATCTTATGTACTATGCAGGGTCAGGCCTACTCAGGACTTAGATGGGACACAGTGAGGAGAAGTACAAACGCTACACCAGAAAGAAAGGGCTTAAAGAACTACTTTGTGTCCAGGCAGCCTCCATTCTGCTGCAACCTCAAAGCATGTATTGCCTATAGAAAGAGCTTGAAAGGAAAACAGAACAGCCCAATAGTAGGCAGTCAGTGGAGGTGAATAGACCTACAGTCTTAGCTCACTGGAGGGAGCATTGTGAGAGGCCAAGATGCTTGGACCCTCTGGCTATTGGGACTCTATCAGATCTGCTGAGGAGAAAAGGTCTGAGATTTATCTTTGATTTTTTTTTCTTTAATGTCTTTACGTTGCCTTTTGGTAGAAGGGGACTGGTAGGAAGCAATCCAGGGAAGCAGTAATACTGTACCTTTGGGTTTAGACTTCTGCTGCCTACCAGAGGACATTTTGGATTGGATGTTGTTGGAGATCATGGATCTGTGTTCTCCTACCAATGCCTAGGCTGGACAGAAGGTGGAAAACCTGCCACTGACATAGGGAATGTAAGCAAGAGAAGGCCCTGATGCCAGAAGGGTCAAGACCCTGAAACCTTGGCCCAGGGGAGGCCTGGAGTCCAGACTTTAGGGCTATCTTTTGGCAGACTCTTTATATACCTTGAAAGTGGTGGACATGAAAACATGATTTAGCTGAGAGGCTGAGTCCTGAGAGGGAACAGACCATCGCAGAGCCAGAGTGGCTGTTGGCAGGGGGTGCTTGCTGTGCTCACACACAGCTACAAGGCAACATCTGTGGTGGGTGAACTCTTTCACAGAGACCTTCTAAGAAAACAGAGGGTAGAAGTGATGCTGATGATTGAGTAGCTGGTAGGGTGACCACATGTCCTGATTTTATAGAGAGTATCCTGATATTCGGGGCTTATTACCCCCCTCTCCCTGTCCCAATTTTTCACATTTGCTACCTGGGCACCCTGGTAGCTGGTGCTCTTTCTTACTCAGTTTTCAGCCAGTGCCATAGCATGATGCAGTGTGCAGTTATAGGTGCCATTTTTTATTGTGTATTTTGGTTTGTGTTTTGGTCTGAGTACCTTGAGAGAGCCCAAGATTTATACCCCAATTTTTCTGACCTTAGAAGGTTATATAATTTACAGAAGGATCCAAACCAAACATAGCTTCAGAAGTTTTGAGGACTCATCTATCACTAGCTAATATTTATTATTAATTAATTATGGAGCACTGTTTTCTTGTATTTGATAGGTTGTCTGGAAGTAAACATGTAATTTCAGGCTCAACGAGGAGACATGAAGTCTTAAATATGACTTCTTTGCCATTAGGTTTGACTTTTTGTTTTGCTGCTCTTTCTTGTTCCTTGGCTTGTTTTATATGGGTATATACATATCAATATGTGTGCTCTTTCATTTTCATTGACTAGTGATTGAGCATCCAACTTGGGGCACCTTGAAGGGATATGTTTATGAGAAAGTGCTGAATTTTTGCGTTCTGAAAATCAGGCCACTTTAAAGGCACACAAAATCACATCAGTCTTGCAAATTTAGGCTAGCTTGATATATTATTGTTAAAATGAGGAAGGACAGCCCTGCAGTTTAATTGCCACTTTCTAGTATATGTGCTAAACATTTCTTGGATTTGGAATATGAAATGTAGGTACAGACTGTCCAGCTAATTTGGCAATTGCCCGATTAATATATGTGTGATATATTTTTACACAGCTATATAATAAATGTCTTCTTCCTCCTCTTTTTATGACAAAAACATTAATGAGGGAAGGTGTGCTATCCATCAAAGTAGCAGAAGTAAGCTAAAAACAAAGTGTGTGTTAGTAGCAGATGTTTCATTAGTTACTTTAGATGAATCATCACCACAATAAAAGATATTGTACACTCCATGGTTAAGTGGATAAAATAAGACCCTCTTATTTCCAACCAAACACCATCACATCTTTGTTCCCAACTAAACATTTAATGTCCAATTAAATTGTGTGTGATTACTCTACATTTTCATACTCTTCTGTGCTTCTAAATTATGGATGCGGACGAACGGTGAAAGTGCTGCATGACTTTGAGGAAGGCTGTTCCATTTTCTGCTCACCTGAAAGAAAGAAGTAATGCAAAATCTTCCCTTTTTGCTTTTCTCCCTTCACTGGACTACTTGGCAAAAACTCTAGGCCATATTCTGATATTGACTAGTATCTTATTTCACAAGTAATGAAGTCAATGGGACTACTCAAAGGGTGAGGCTTTAGGGGGATTTCATTTTTTACTCCTGATGATTCATTCTATAGAACAAGTAAAGAACCAGGAACACATTTCAATGTTTTTGATGTGGTTAAAAACCATTTACTATTTCACTAGTAAGAGTTAAATACATTTGCCGTTGACCTTGTGGAGGGAGAAGCAGAGGAATTATTTTACTCTTTTTCCAAGACACTTTTCTGCTTTTGTGAATGTATTCCTGATATGAGTCCATTTTCCTGTTTAATAAAACTAAGTGCAAATAATGTACAACTGGAAGAAAATGTAACTGGAAATTTAATAGGGTATATATCTCAACATTTCCAGAATAAAAACAAGTTCCACTGAACTGGGTGGGAGATATTTTTAATATTGTTTTTCATCCCTCACAGGCAGGATACATTTTCTACTCCGAGCTTACTCTGGCTTTGTTACAGGGTATTGTGACTCTCAGGATTTAGAATTTCTTGCTGAATATATACTACCTGAAGTACAGCCTCTGGAAGTAATATATGAACTTGATAAAAAGCCTGTGACTAAGTGAAATCTGGATTTTGTTCATTGTTATGAATTAATAATATACCCATTTATATGGCACCTAAATAGTTAAAAATTCAAAAGCATTAATTAAAAAGAAACTCCACTGCACTTTTTTTTTATTTTAATTTTTTATTTTTTGTAATGGAAAATGGAAACTTTTAGGGAAAGTTATCTTAGTGACAGCCCTGCAAACGGAAGTCCTCAGTTATTCCACAGATCAGGCCTAGCACAGCTGTTGATGTACAAGTTTCTCTTCATTGAATGTTCCTCAACCCTGAGCTGGCATTTTCAAAATAAGATGAAAATGCTTTTGAATTCAGCAGCATAAAGATATACACCTGATTTACCATGCAAACTATTAATTCACCAGTTAAATTAATTGACTTTATAGGTATCGGTTTACATGGATTTGATTTCAGTTGGACATCAGACTATTAAACTATTGTACTGAAGAAGTACTTATGGCATCATATTAACATGTAAGATATTTTAAAATTTGGATTATAGCAAAGTTGTTCTTTCTTGTTAAATAAATAAATAAATAAATAAAGTTGTATCTAGACTAAGGCTAGGAGCATGAGCATAAGTTTAGGTTTTGGTGATGCTTTGGCACCAGAGAACTCTGAGTTATGCAGAGAAAGGCGCTACTACTCAGTTAAGTTAGTCTGTTCTTCTTTTGATATACATGATATACATTGGTCTCAAATGCACATGTATTCATGGGAGAATAGACTCCATACTGAGTCTGTTCTATACCACATTGATACTAGATAGATTTTTTGTGTGTGACATATCGTGCATGGCAATATGTAACTTCAACACTTGTGGGGACTGTTACAAATAAACCGAATGATCTTTTGATTTGATATTCTTTCCCCAATACTAGATGAACAATATGATATCAATGCTTTTCATCATTTCATATTGAGAGATAAGAGATAAGGCGACCTCCTACTGTTTGAATTTGCCTGCACTCTATGAACAGCAGGTATTATCCGCCTGCAGTGAATCTTCAATTTTCACTGTTCATGCCTTAATTTTCCCAAAGAAATCTTCTGTAGGAACTAAATAATGGATTTTCCAGCTAGAAGTAAATTTGTCTTGTTGAAATCTCAGGAGAGGCAAGATGGCATCCAAAATATACAGTGTTCCATGACTCTGCTAAAAAGAGTAATATTCATTAGACATCTCTAAGAGCTCAACAACTGTGTTTCTGGTAGTCTAGTATGTCCTATCTTAAGGATAGCAAGACATCATGGTTCTGGCAAATATCAAGGATGGAGAAAGTTGAATTCTTAATGGCATCCAATGTAGATTCCTATTTTATATTATGCTTTTTCCCCTTTTTTTACTTGTAATTTAATTTGTGTCAGTAATTCACTTCCATTTTCTTGAACAATAAGATACTTTGTGTTGAGCAAAGCCCTGTGCTAATAGTGGAAAGGAGGTGAGACACTGTGAAATGGTAGACAGTATTTTCCTTTTTTTCATCAGAAATGTGACAAGAATTATGGACAATTATTGCCCAGATTAATATTCCATAGAATTATTTATTGGAATTCCTTTATTTGTTGGAAAAGTCTTTTTATCTATCTATGTATGTATCCAGATTACTCAGATCAGTTTTTATCATCCACTGAACAACAGTAAAGTTATATGAAGGAAAATAATGTATTGCATTTCTTAATAGAGGAAACAAGGATATATTAAAGGAATATAATGATGTTGTCATACTGAAATAATCTGCTTCACATCTGCTATAGTGTGACATACCCAGAGTACAATCCAGACTAATGAGTAATTGTGTCATCCCTGTCCTCTAACCTGGGTTGCCCTTTAAACTGCTATGTTGCTTTAGCCTGTGCTGCCAACAAACAGACTCCAGCACACAAATAACACCCAGTTATGTCTGTGTGTGTGCTGCAGCCTGCCAGCCACAATTAGGCTTTTACTAGCATGTATTATACTGCAGAGTGGTCCCAGTACCAGATTTTTCTCACAGATATGTGTGTTCTATACTGCCTACCCCTTTCCTGGACAATAGCAGGTTATATAAAGTCTGTCATTTAATTAATAGTGATGGTATGCATATAACTTGCCATCCCAAATGGAGCTTCTCAGACACTTCATTTCAAACATAAATAATAAAACACGTTTATTGAACAAAACAAAAAAAAAGATTTTAAGTGAATACAAGTAATAAGGCATAAAATTCAGAAATGGTTACAAGAAAAATAAAGATAAAACACAACTTATGCCTAACTTGGCAAACTCAGTTGAACAATTCAAAGCAATTTTTCTCACCACATATTCTCAACAGTCTTACTGGCCAAACTTATTAGGCCAGGACCCCTTCTTCTAGTTAATGACTGATTCCTTTGTTCCTTCTGGTGCAATGAATCGATGGACAGAGAGAGAGAGAGAGGGAGGAGGAAGAGGGGATCTCTTGGGGTGTCTCCCCTTCCTTTTTATCATCCTCTCCTCCTTTTGAGAAGCATTTCCAGCTGAAAACATTGCAACAGGCAGTCTCTGTGGATGGGAACCCCATGCTGTTTCTTTCCTAAGAAGTAGATTTTTTGCTTATGCCCCTTTACGTGCCAAAGAATGGCCACTTAACATATAATAGCTCATTGGCCTTGTTTACACCTTTCTGAGGTGTCGGGTTGCCCTTTGACCTGCTTTGGCCACTCCCCAGTTTTGGAATTTGTGTTAGTAACATTGTACAGTGGAATTTTATAACTTTCAATGTTGCCACACACATTTTACCAGGACAATAATGACCAGCAAATTTTCACTTTCATTTTCACATGATGCTTCACAAAGCAAACTATATACAATGATTATTACAATAGTGGACACAGTGATATATTCGTCCACATATAATAAGAAAGGTGACTGATTTAAGTGCTCATTTATATTACCGGCAATGAAATTTCCTGTTGGCATGTATGGTGGAGATCTGTTGAGATAAGAGAAATGTTCATTTCACAGCT
The DNA here is from genome assembly GCA_007922155.1 of Mesoclemmys tuberculata. Classification (NCBI taxonomy): domain Eukaryota; kingdom Metazoa; phylum Chordata; order Testudines; family Chelidae; genus Mesoclemmys; species Mesoclemmys tuberculata. Next base: position 59,568,658 of record ML675604.1, on the reverse strand, counting down.
TAAAGGGTCCAATCCTCCAATCTACTGATGTGAAACTCCCATTTTCCTGAATTGGTAGAGTAGGATAGGGTCCAAGCACGGATGTTACAAAACAGCAAATAAAGTTAATGAGTGACTAGGGCCCTGATCGCATTTGAGTAGTCCCATTCAATATCAGTGGGACCACTCTCATGCACAGAGTTACACAAGTGCATAAATGTTTTCAGGTTCTGGGCTTAATTCTGAGGAATCACCTTTAGTAAAAGTGCAGTAAGTGCCGTAAGAGAGGCACTGATTACAAAAAATTGCACCTTTCCTTTGCCTGATGGAATTCTTAGATTTCAAGGCCAGAAGGACCTTGTGTTCATCTACTCTGATCTCCTGAATAGATTACTAGGATTGTTTGATAGTTGACTGTAAAATGTTACTAAGCTTAGATGCAATTTTTTACTTTTAGTATTACTAGTATGACTAATATATTTCACCAATTGCAATGATATACTAGAATGCCATAGAAGCATACCAGCTCAACTGAGAACACTTGAAAAGCTAACTTTGGTTGGCAAAGTCAGTGTTGACTTTGATACCAGTTTAGTTTCTGTTGGTTAAACAGTAACTCGGTCCTATTGAATCAACTTGTTTATGAAAAATAAATAACAGGTCAGAAGAGAGAGATGCAGGGAAAATCTTCTTATTCCAGTTAAACAGGAATTAGGACAATACTATAATCCACATTCATGCCTTTAGCAGGAGAATTTGAATGTCAGTAATTGCAAGTTATCAAAATGAAAATTTTCTAAGTTTTTCTCTTGGAACAGCTATAGACATTACTGTATCTTTGGAACAGAATTGTTTATTTCTGTCCAAAACTAATGGTTTTTGACATAGAGATGGGGGGACCACAGATGAAGTTTGAGGAACTGGGAATGGTTATTAACGGGGTAGTTGTTCATCAGTTATATTTTCTACATATGTGGACATTGTGTGTTTTTGTTATTTAAAACTTAATCAAATTTGGTTAGTAGATCCATAAAAGAGAAATCTCAAATGTGTAAATTGAGTGTGCATGAAAGAGAAGAGAAAGTCTTTGTACTGTAATATATTTTCCTGTTTTATATGCATTAAGGTGGGTGAAAGTAATTTTAAATGAAGTTCTAATTCACTTGTCACCTTCAAAACACTCATGGAAATGAGGTCCTTTCATCACACAGATATTTTACTTAAGTACCACTAACACTTCAGCTTATTGCTTTAGAATACAAGTAATTGCAAGATAACCTTTGTTAAACCTATTCACTCCTTTTAGAATCACGTGCCCATAATTTTATTGAAAGCCTCCATCCCTTGAGTGATGTAAGAGAGTTTACTGTTAGATGTCTAAATGGCTCACATCAGACCAGATACTTCACACTGACCTTTTCCTAATAACAACAACTGATCCTGAGTAATGTAGTTTTGGAAACATCATCCATTTTACATTTTATGTAAATGACATGTATGTTTAAACAGAATTGTTTCAGAACCAGCAAAAAAGAGAATGTGAATGGAAACAACAGTGTATAAATAATTGAAGACTGTACAAGAGGAAAAGCCAGGAAAACACTTGCTTTTTTTAGTGCAGCCAAAGTTAATTATTTATGACAGGCCTTAAAACATATATTTTAGTCATGCCTGTAAACCTGCCAGAAGATGAAGTAAACTAGATTGGCCAATAATGAAGTGCATGTCCCAAACTGAAGCAGAGATCTTACTGTAAGAAGCAAAGATTTTAGGAGCTGGATCAGATAGAAAAAAATGTTTTCAATGATATAACCTGGTTAAAATGCATAATGAACTGCAGCAGTTGGGCAAACTGGGACTATCCATTCTTGCCTGAGACTTAGGAAGATAGAGAGAAAACCTGCCAAATCAAATGCTGTTCCTTGAGCTATAGAGATAACTCACTGTTCTGAATGGACAATTAAATGAGAAAAGAAAAGGAGTTTAGTGTCTTTGGAAAGATTTTTCTTAACTGCAATAAATAAATTCATTTTCTTCCAGAGCTGTTAGTTCCTCTGAGGCTTAATCCATGGTAAAGTGTAGTGAAATCATACTGCTATGGTATATTGGTGTTTTACATATTTGGATCTCATGGAGCTTGGGAATTTAGGGAACTTGGCTCATTAAAAAAAAAGCAATAACAACGGAATCAGCCTGGGACTCTGTATAGTGGTTACTCTTAAAAATATGGCATTTAACATAATGATAATCTGTGAGGCTTTTTTTGATTTCCTGTACTTAAGTAAAGGGAAATACCTCAGATACTATACAGTGATAAATATTAACACTGAAATCCTGGCCCTATTGAGGTCTCTGTGAGTTTTGCCATTTATTTTGATGGGGTAGGCTACTGATGTGCTATGACCACTGCCTATCAAGCTGAAACCAAGGCTTGATCTACACTGCCACACTTGGTTGACATGAGATACGCTAGTTCATAACAAAACTAGCATATCTCACATCAGCATACTTACCTCTATGCAGTGCAGCATCTTCATGACGCTACATAGATGGGAAAGTGTCTCTCGTTGACACTACCTTCTGCCTTTCATGGACGTGGACTAATTCAGTCAATGGGAGAGCACTCTCCCATTGATGGAGTGGGTCTACCTGGATCCACTCAATCAATGCCACTGCACTGATTCCTGCTGTCCTGGCAGTGTAGACATGCCATATTGTCTCATTGTTTCTTTGTACTTCTCTGCCTGCCTATATCCATCTCTTGTTTCTTATGCTTATACTGTAAGCTTTTTGGGAGAGGGACAGACTTTTTGTTCTATGTTTGTTCTAGGGCTCTGGTCCAGGACTGGTACGCCTAGGTGCTGTAATAATATAAATAGGAAATAGGAATAATAAATGTTTACTTTTTAATTGTGAGAACTATATATATTAGTGTCGTGTAAACCAAAGGATTAGCATGCTGAAGTCCAAATGCTATGTAAACTATGGGCCTGATGATGTGAAATGCTGAATGCTTCTTGCAGAATCTTGACTGTCCTCAGCTCCCATTTGCTTCAGTTGGAGTGGAAAGCACTCAGAATCTTGCAGAATCAGGCTCTATTTACTGAACCTTTTCTGCAAACTTGGCCTGGCATTCTCATGAGAACAGGCCTTTGCTTTGTTGTTGTTTTATCTCTGGAAACTGATATTTCTGATTAGACTCGGCACACAAAGGGAATGGCTTTTGTTGTAATAACTGAACATTTCCCCTTCTTGTCCTGGCTGGAAAGAGAAGATTGTGGGAGGACACACAAAATACAGAGGAGAAAGTAACAGATTTTTCTTTAAAATGGTTTGGCTTGACTGTTGAGCAATCTCTGATATCTGAGGGAGGAGAAGAAGAAATGTTTTGATTGTATCCAAACAGGTTCTCTCCCTTCCTCATGTTTACTGATTAAAAACAATAAATTTAGATCTGCTGATCCACAATCAAAAATATTCTACACCACATTTAATGGACTTACATACTCATAGACTTTAAGGCCGGAAGGGACCATCATGATCCTCTAGTCTGACCGCCTGAACACTGCAGGCCACAGAATCTCATCCACCCTTCCTGTAATAGACCCATAACCCCTTTTTGAGTTAATGAAGTCCTCAAATCATAATCTGAAGACTTAACTTTATAGAGAATCCATCATTATCTCTAGTTTAAACCAGCAAGTGTCCCATGCCCCATTGCTGTAGACAAAAGTAAAAAACCTTTAGAAAAGGGGAAACCTAATCTGTCCTGGGGAAAATTCCTTCCTGACCCCAAACATGGCCATCAGTTCAATCCTGAGCACGTCAGCAAGACCCATCAGCCGGACACCTAGGAACGAATTCTCTGTAGTAACTCAGACCCCTCCCCATTTAGTGCCCTGTCTCCACTGCTAGGGAGTTTTGCTACTACCAGTCACAGATAGGCCACATACCATTGTAAGCAGTCTTATCCTACCACCCCCTTCGTAAACTTATCAAGTTCAGTCTTGAAGCCATTTAGAGTTTTTGAAATCCTATCTCCCCTTAGCCTTCATTTGGTTAGGCTAAATAAGCCAAGCTCCTTGAGTCTCCTATTGTAAGAGTAGGTTTTCCATTCCTCCACTCATAGGCTGCGGGTATCAAAGGCTAAGTCTTCCCGGGTGCAGCTGTGCTGCCGGATGCCCTGGGAAGCGGTGGCCCCTCTTGCCCTCCCTCTGGGTTCCTCCTTCCCTGGTGGCTGAGGGGAAGCAGTATCTGCTACTCAGCATCCTGGGTCCCTTGGACTCCCTAGGGAGATTACTGATGAACCAAGGAAGCTGAGAAGTAGATACCACCTCCTCAACCACCTGAGAACTTGCATGCCACCCCCCTCTTGACTCCTCCTCCCCCAATGCTCTCCCATGGACAAGCAATGCAGTGACTGCTAGCCTAGGGCCAGCTCCCTGAAGCCAGGTGCATCCCTGGGGCTGGCTGAGCCTGCAGGGAACCACCCAGCTCCAGAATCCTCTTCGCCAGGACCCCTACCTACTTCTGACCTTGCACTCAGCGGCTCCAAACCTTGTGGGAGCCCTGGGCAGTGCTCTCTGAGCCCTCAGCTGCGTGACCATACATGGGCACCGGGCCCGGCACATGGTGATGTGCTCTAGCATGGCCCCTGGGCCAAGAGAAGAAGCTGAGAACTGGGGGAAGGACTCAGCGGCAACCTAGGAGACCCCCTGCTTGCCCAGTCCTCAGCTGGTGCTGAACAGGTCTGGAGGTGGGCTCCCTGGGTGCTGCAGGCAGATCAAGACAGTGATGAGTGGAGCAGGTTCCACAGCTCAGCTGGGGGTGTGACGATCCTGGTCTCCCTTCCCTTGGTGCAGCGGGGGGCTGAGCCCAAGCAGAGCCTGGAGAAGCTGCACATTGTGAGGGGCTGGGCCGATGGGGGTGTTGCCGCTGGAAAGCTGGAGGTTCTTAGGCTGCTGCTGCATCTTTACCTGATTCCCAGCTACAGCTTTTGGACTGGGTGGAGGGGCTACTCTGGGATGGTGCCATGGAGCACCTGTGCCAGGTCCTGAGCCCACATGTGACTCTGCAGCTGGGACATTCGGCGAATGCTGCCTAGAGCTCCCCTGGGTCTGCAGCTGCTGAGCCCGGGTGTGAGGCTGGCAGGAGTCTGGGAGGCTGAGTGGGGAAGAGAGTGTGTGGAAGAGAGGAAGGAGGCCAAGGGGGGGAAAGAGGGATGCAGCAAGTGGCAGGACCAGTCTGGGAGTGTGCAGGAGGAGCAATGCGATAGCGACCAGGATGAGGGGGCGGGGCCATATGTGGAAGAGGTGGGACAGGGAGTTAGCCTCCCTAAGATGAAACTTCACCCACCACCCATGCCTCTGATCATCCTAGTAGCCCGTATGTGCATCAGTTTCAGTTTGAATTCCAGATGAGGTCTCACTGGTGCCTCGTATAATGGCAATAACATTTCCCTGTCTCTACTGAAAATACCTTTCCTGATGCATCCTAGTGTTGCATATACCTTTTTCATAGCCACATCACACTGGTATCTCATAGTCATCCTGTGATCAACCAATACACCCAGGTCTTTCGTCTCATTTGTTGCTTCCAACTTATACGTCTCCTACTTATAGCAAAAATTCTTGTTGTTAGTCCCTAAGTGCATGACCTTGCACTTTGCACTAGTAAATTTCATCCCATTTCTATTATTCTAGTTTTTGAGGTCTGCCAGATCTTCTTGTATGATATTCTGATCCTCCATATTGGCAATATCTCCCAAATTTGTGTCATCTGTAACTTTTATTAGCACACTCCCACTTTTTGTGCCAAGGTCATGAATGAAAATGTTTAAAAAAAAAATTGGTCCCAAGACCGATCCCTGAGGATCTCCACTAGTAACCTCCCTGCAGCCTTACAGTTCACCTTTCAATATGACCCATTATAGTCTCCCCTTTAACTAGTTCCTTATTCACCTTTCAGTTCTATTTAATCCCCATTTTCTCCAATTTAATTATTTCTCACGTGGAAATGTATCAAATGCCTTACTGAAATCCAGGTAAATTAGATCTATTGCATTTCCTTTGTCTAAAAAAATGAGTTATCTTCTCAAAGAAAGAAATCAGGTTGGTCCGGCATGATGTACCTTTTGTAAAACCATGTAGTATTTTATCCCAATTACTGTTTACCTTTATGTCCTTAACTACTTTCTCTTAAAAAATTTGATCCAAGACCTACTAGACAACTGAGGTCAAACTAATGGGCCGGTAGTTTTCTGGATCACTTTTCCCCCTTTTTTAAAAATAGGTATTATATTAGGAATTCTCCTCTTATAGGGTTGAATTCCGAGTTTACAGATTCATTAAAAATCTTTGCTGCTGAGCTTGCAATTTCATGTATTCCCCTACAGCTAAACACCTGGATATATGGCTGAAAGACAAAGAACTATGGAATGGGGGAGGGGAGTCCCAATCCGGGAAAGCAGTCTCTCTGCTTGTGTGAATTGAAAATCTATAGCCTGCTTGTATCATCTCTGAGTGAGACATTTCTAGATTCAAATCCTGTTAGAAGTTAGATTGCAATCTCTTTTCTTTGGTAACTATTTCTAGCCCCTTTATGCTTGCAACTTATAATCAATTAAAATCTATTTTTCTATAGTTAATAAACTTATGTTATGTTGTTTCTTAACCAGTATCTAGTTTTGAATTGAAGGGTCTAGAAATCTTAGCTTAGTAAAAAAAAAAGCTGGTGCTTGTCCCTTCCACTTTGAGGGAAGGGAGGATTGGACAATAAACTTCACAGGTCAGGCTTTTGATCAGGGCAAGATGGTACTGTCCTAGGGTCCTGGGCTGGGGAGCTGGCTGGAGCTTCTCTATTGTGGATTCGTGATTGGCTGGGGAAAGCATTTATTGAATTGAGCTAAGTGGGTGGTGCCACTTGCTGTTGGATTGTGTGATAACAGGGTCCGAAGAGACTGTCTGTGTCATCAGTTAAATAGTTGATAAGGATACCCAGTGGTTCCACCACTCCCAGGCTGTACCCCAGAGGTTCAGCATACCATCATACTACCACAGAGAAATCTCTTTTAGACTCATAGACTCATAGACTCATAGGTCAGAAGGGACCAAT
>ML675604.1:59546511-59561166 GCA_007922155.1 Mesoclemmys tuberculata | reverse complement strand
AGATTTTCCATTCCTCGAATCATCCTAGTAGCCCGTCTCTGAACCTTGTTAATAAAACACAACTATGACATAGTTGGCTTCACTGACATTGGTGGAATAATATTCATGACTGGAATATTGGAACAGAAAGGTACAACTTGCTCAGGAAGGAAAGTCAGGGAAAAAGGGAGAAGGTGTTGCCTTATTTACTAAAAATGTATTACACTTTGACTGAGTTGAGATGGAAATAGAAGCAGACTTGTTGAAAGTCTCTGGATAAGACAAAAGGAGTTTAAAAAAAAAAGAGGTGTTGTGATGGTAAGGATCAACTAGAGACTACCTAACCAGGAAGAAGTGGGTGAGACTTTTAAAAGAACTAACAAAATCATCCAAAGCACAGAATTTGGTGGGATGGGGGACTTCAGATACCCAGATATCTGTTGGAAAAAATAACACAGCAGAGCAGAGATTATTCAACTAGTTCTTGGAATATATTGGAGACAATTTTTTATTTCAGAAGGTTGAGAAAGCTACTAGGAAAGAAGCTGTTCTAGATTTGATTTTGACAAACAGGGAGGAACTGGTTGAGAATTTGAAAGTGATCATGAAATAGTAGAGTTAATGATTCTAAGGAATGGTGCAGGGGGCGAACAGCACAATAAAGATAATGGATATCAATAAGGCAGACTTTAGCAAACTCAGGGAGTTGGTAGGTAAGATCCCATGGGAAGCATGTCTAAGCAGAAAAACCGTTTAAGAGAGTTGACATTTTTTCAAAGAAATGTTATTGAGGGCACAAGAGCAAATTATCCTACTGCATAGAAAAGAGAAAGTATGGCAAGAGACCACCTTGGCTCAACCATGAGATTTTCAATGATCTGAAACTCAAGAATGAGTCCTACAAAAAGCGGAAACTAGGTAAAATTACAAAGGACGAATACCAAAAAATAACACAAGTATATAGAGATAAAATTAGGAAGGCCAAGGCACAAAATGAGATTAAATTAGCTAGAGACATAAAGGGTAGTAAGAAATCATTCTACAAATACATTAAAAGCAAGAGCAAGACTAAAGACAGGGTAGGCCCATTATTCAATAAAGGGCGGAAAAACATTAACAGAAAATGTGGAAAATGGCAAAAGTGCTAAATGACTCTTTTGTTTCATTGAAAATTTTAGTAGTAATTGGATGTCTAACATGGTGAATGCCAGTGAAAATGAGGTAGGAGATGAGGGTAGAATAGGGAAAGAACAAGTTAAAAATTGTTTAGACAAGTTAAATGTCTTCAAGTCATAAGTATTTGATGAAATACATCTTAGAACACTCAGGGAGCTGACTGAGGAGATATCTGGACCATTACCAATTATCTTCAAAAAGTTATGGAAGACAGCATTGATGGAAAGGGCAAATATAGTGCCCATCTATAAAAAAGGGAAATAACAATAATCTGGGGAATTACAGAGCAGTCAGTTTAACTTCAGTATCCAGACTGATAATGGAGCAAATAATTAGGCAATCAATTTGCAAACATCTAGAAGATAATAAGGTGACAAGTAACAGTCAGCATGGATTTGTCAAGAACAAATCGTGTCAATCCAAACTGATAGCTTTCTTTGACAAAGAAATAAGCCTTGAGGATGGGGGGATGTAGTGGAGGTGGTATAACTTGACTTAAGTAAGTCTTTTGATACTGTTTCTTCTCATAAACGAAGTAGGGAAATAAAACCTAGATGGAGCTACTATAAGGTGAGTGCATAACTGGCTGGAAAACTGTTCCCAAAGAGGAGTTATCAATGGTTCACAGTCAAGCTGGAAGGGCATACTGAGTGGGTTCCCACAGAGAACAGTTCTGGGTCTGGTTCCATTCAATATCTTCTTCAATGATTTAGATAATGACATAGAGAGTAAACTTATAAAGGTTGCAGATGATACAAAGCTGGGAGGGGTTGCAAGTGCTTTGTAGGATAGGATTAAAAATCAAATTGATCTGGACAAACTGGAGAAATGGTCTGAAGTAAATAGGACGAAATACCATGGAAAGGGATCTGGAAGGAATGTTGTGGAAAGGGATCTGGGTGTCAGAGTGGACCATGAGTTAAATATGAGTCAATGGCATAAAATTGTTAAAAAAGCAAACAACATTCTGGAATATATTAGCAGAAGTGTTGTAAGCAAGTCTTGAAAAGTAATTCTTCCACTCTACTCCATGCTGATTAGGCCTTAACTGCAGTATTGTGTCCAGTTCTAGATGCCATATTTCAGGAAAGATGTGGACAAATTGGAGAAAGTCTAGAGAAGAGCCAACAAAAAAATGATTAAAGGTCTAGAAATCATGACCTGTGAGGGAAAATTTGAAAAAGAATGGGTTTGATTAGTCTGGAAAAGAGAAGACTCAGAGGGGCCAGAACAGTTTCCTAGTACATAAAAGGTTGTTACAAGGAGGAGGGAGAAAAACTGTTCTCCTTAACCTCTGAGGGTAGGACAAGAAGCAATGGGCTTAATCTGCAGCAAGGACACTTTAGATTAGACATTAGGAAAAACTTCTTAACTAGCAGGGTAGTTAAGCACTGGAATAAATTGCTTAGGGAGGTTGTGGAATCTGCATCATTGGAGATTTTTAAAAGCCGGTTAGACAAATGCCTGTCAGGAATGGTCAAGTTAATACTTAGTCCTGCCATAAGTGCAGGGGACTAGATTAGATGACCTCACAACATCCCTTATAGTCATATGATTCTGTGTTCTGTCCTGTACATCTATCTGATGTTTCCTTAGAGGCATTCTAAGGAATAAAAGTTTTCAATATCTTATTTTAGTTGCAGCATTTTGACAGTAACTTGGTCTGTATCTTCTTTTTCTTTCTTGCTGCTTCCTTATTTGGGGTCGGTGACTTTTATAGTCTTCTTCCAAAACTCATAATGGTACAATAGGGTACCTTGCAGATTAGTTTCTCTGAGATCCACTGATATCTGGTTCATTTAATGAGTCTTTGGTTTCCTTCTTGGTCATCATCTGTCCACAATCCACTGCAAGAGTAATTCTACAAATATAACTCTTCAGGCTCTGCTGGATATAGTCATACCAGCATAGTCTATCTTCCCTCAACTTGTCTTCAGTTGGGTCAACCCAGATTAGGCCCCTTCTGTCCTCATTTTATTTCCTATCATAGAATGTCTAAAGATTTGATCATTTCAACATCTCCATCTCTGTGGTGGACAGCATTCTGATTTCCTTTCTTATGATTAGCAAATTCTCTGCTCCATACATTGATGGGTCAAATTACTTCTTTATACATCCTACCTTTTAACTTGATTGCCATCTTTTTATCACAGAGGACTGGGATTAACCTCCCTTCCATTCGCACCATGGAACTTTGTTACAAAGTTTGGCATCACTCAGGAGGTACCACTGTCAGCAACCGTTGATCCTAGGTATTTAAAGTCTTTCAATCTTCTATACTTTTTGCCTGTGATGGGATGTACCTGGCTCTTCATGGCCCCCTGATGTAGTAGGATCCACAGTCCTACTACAGCCTGCCCTAGGAAGGAGCAGTGAAGCGTGGGCCCTCCAGGCTCGCCTTGAGAGGCCTCATGGAAGCAGCCAATCAGAACCCATCAGTCTCAGATAAAAGGAGCTATGGGGTTTGAGCAGGTCAATTCCCGAGTGGGATAAAAGGGGAAGGAAGGGGGCTCCACTCTGGCCAGAGGAGCTTAATGGGCTGCATTTACTGGCCGTGGAGGCAAGAGGACCTGAGAACTGTAACCCAGAGATAACAGGTTAAGGTAAAAGGACCAGGTGGAAAGAGGCCCACGATATGCAGCAGCTACTAGTTAAAGGGAGCATTATGCGGCTGCTGTTTATAGGTTCTCTGGAACCCAGAGTAATGGGTGGGTCCATGTTACCCCACTGGCAAAGTAGTCTAAGCCCTGAGAATGGGGACATGGCTCCTTTGAAAACCTGACTGAAGGGCTAGATTCAGATGGCCTAGAGACAGGGCTGAAGACGATGGTGAGGGCAGATGGTTTATTGATTTTTTTCAGCTGTATGACCTGGCCAGAGGGCTAAGCCACTGAAGACCCACCTCGTGAGGTTGGCAACATACATTCATGACAGCTGCGAACAAAAATTGGCTCAATGCTGACCCCTGATGTAGACCAGCATTTATTGGAAATTCTCTACTGTAACCCCATTTAGTTTGGACTCCAGTAGTCACTCCCATCATACAGATGCTGGTTAAGATGGACATATCCTTCTGGCACACCTGCAAATTCCACCATGGTAGCTTTATCGGTACATGATCATAAGCCTTCTTCAGGTCCACCAAGATCATACCCAGTCTCTTTCTCTGAAATTCTCCATGAGAATTCATAGCACAAATATGGTATTAACTGTGCTCATTCCTGGCATGAATCCATACTGACTCTACCAAATTTCAACCATTCCATTAAGATTCTTTTCAGTAATCTTCTCCCATACTTAACTTTTCTTAATGCTTAGCAGCCTTCGGCCAATTACAACAATCAGAAAGGGCTGTTGTACATCATGTGTGGGGAACACCCTAGCTCTCTAGGGTATATTCAATATGGACATGAGTTCACACGAGCACATCTGTTGAACAAACTTTACAGGTCAGTTGTTCAAGCCTGACAGATTTGGTTTGAAATCAGTTTTCCTTCTCCTAGATGAGCTACCTGCCAAGACTTCCAAGCCCCATCTAGCCCAGCAAGACTTATTTTAAAGTGGTTTTTAATCACCCTGCATCCTTGGCATTTTACGGGGGTAATTGTGCCACCAACTAGCCCACCATGCCCAGATGAGAGATGTTGCCAGTTGGTATGTGACTGCTTAATTAATGTTCTCAGCTGCCCGGCATCTGCAGGGTGATCCCCTATCTGCCAACTAGGGATGTGCTTGGTGGGTGTTGGTTTCTCTTACACAGCTCTACACATTTTGGTCTTTATATGACAGTAATTTGAAAAAATAAAATGACAGGATTCAGGACTATTCATCTATAGTGCTGTATGTTTAAAAATAGACAACCCCCCCTTCCTGAAAACAGACAGACAAATATTCCTCCTGCAAACAAAGTTTGATGTAGCTAAAAATGTACCATGTTTATATTTAACTTAGTGGCAGTGAGCTGTTGAGATAAAGAATTTCCCTGGCATAGAACTAGACACTTCAAGAGAGGTCTTTCTTAATTCATTAAGACAGCTACAATACTTTCCCTTAAATTATTCAGTAATCAAGTGAAAGCTATTACAAGCTTCAGTCACCCTGGCCTAACTACTATTCATACAAGACTTTAAATTAGGATATAGCAGTAGGAATGCACAGTGGCTTTTGGGATGGTGTATTTAGACAGTTAGGTGAATTTGATAAATATTGTAAATTAAATAGCTGCACTTTTAAGTTAACTGTTTCTCTTCTGTTATTTTCTGGTTAAAAAACTTACATATTTAAATTGACTATAAGAGAGATCTGTTAAGCTGATTGCTCAGTTGATTGTTTATCACTCACTGTGCTCTTCATTTATGTAAAATCATCACCCTCAAGCCTTTTTGTGGCTATACTTTCCATACTTGCATCTCTCTATGGCCGTATGTGCTTCCTTTGTTTGTTTATCCTGTTTCTACTCAGTATCCTAATTATATTGTGCTATATAGGACAGTCTATATCCTTCTGTTCATTTCAACAAAGCTTCATACTTTTTTAAACATAGCTCAGATTCCATCTTCTCTATGTTTCTTGCCAACTATATGCTATTGACAGTTTCTCTACACTGCTTCTTACAGGTGCTATCCTCGCTTGTGTACCTCTCATAGTTTACTGTCCCAACCTACCTGAACCCAAATGTCAGTGGATTTAGATGGGAATCCTTTCATTGAAATATACAACTACAACTTTGTTCCCAGATGAGATCTATAACTGAAAAGTACCTATTCTCTAGTTCTGGTTTGGATGATGCTAAAATCTCACATGATCATCCAAAAATTGCAAGATTTAATTTGAAAATAGTAGAAATCTCATATGATTAACTGCTCTAACAGGATTTCTGCCATTCAGGGCCTTTGAGTGTTACCACAATACAAACAATAAATAATTGGGGCTGAAATTTCATGAGACTTAGTTGCAAGATTTGATCTTGAGTCTGAATCCTGAACCCAAACCTAGTTCACACTGAGATCAAAACAGTTACTTTGGTCCATCTCTCTAGTAATACTCTGTTTCATACTTCACTTTTTCTAATGCAGTATCATATTTGATCTTCAGATTTGGTTTTTAATCCCTGTAGTGTTCCAGGAAGAACAGTTGATTCCCAAATGTCCCATCTAAAATATGTTAATTTACATTGTGTTCTTATGAAATCACCCAATAGAACATCATCATAATGCAGCACATTATTTTAAAAAAAAGGATTTTTAATAGATTCAGATCTCCCATTTAATAGAACAATTGTTCACTATGCAACTTGACACTAGGTGAAAATTCATGGGGCATATTCAGCCATCAGTTACATTCAATATAACCCCATTACACTCAGTAGTGTTGCATGGATGTAATGGAGGCCAGAATTTGTGCCACCGTTACTAAAACACAATCATGTTATTTTCTTGTGCTGAAGTTCTTACCTTCACTGCTTCTTTGTGTATGAAATACTGATCTTTGTAGCCTTAGGTCACATATGTGTTTAGTCTGTTATGCTTTCATCAGGATCACCTTAGAGGCCTAAATCCTCACAACTTTTAAATTGCCTCTATTAATGTTTTAGTGCACTGCTAAACCCAAGCTGTCTGATCCATGTTGTAATCCTTAAAATGTGGTTGTGTTATAGATTTGGACTCCTTCACATAAACTAGTTGAAGGCACTGGTCTGCACACTTACATAGCCACAATAAAATCAAATATATGGGTTCTAAAAAACTGAAGATATACGTAAATAGTAAAGGGTCCGGTTCTTCTTCAATTGAAACTAGGGAGAATTTTGTTTTTGGTCTCCCTGGGAACAGAATCAGACAATTGCTAACTGAGGGCACTGTTCTTCTGTACTGATGTCAAATGAAATTTACTATTGATGTCAATGAGAGCAAGACCAGGCCCTAACTAATTCAGGTGTGGAGAAAACAGGCTGACATGTAAGCCCACATTTCTAGTGTACAATGCTGGACTAGACTGTTAAGGTTGGACATTAGAAAAAACTTCCTAACTGTCAGGGTAGTTAAGCACTGGAATAAATTGCCTAGGGAGGTAGTGGAATCTCCAGTATTGATGATTTTTAAGAGCAGGTGGATGGTTTAGATAATACTTAGTCCTGCCATGAATGCAGGGTCCTGACTAGATGACCTCTTGAGGTCCTTCCAGTATATGATTCTATGTAGACTGAACACTTACTGAAATGAAAGTGAATTTCTGGTATGGAATATTGAATGCATTTTCCATACCAAATTTAAACTGCAATAAATTATAATATGTTATGCTGCATTGTTGTATGCCCAGATTTACATAATATGGCATTAGATAGCATCACCATCCTCACTTGGCAGATTTAAAAATTATGCATAGTTTATTTCAGAAATGTTCTTTCTAATGCCTCTAAGCTGCAAACATTTTGCATTCTAAGCACTTTAAATATGTGCATTCAGTGGGTCATATAGAGTTCAGAGCAATAGGTAACATAGCACTAAAACAGATCTTTAATACACACTGAGAGGTTAAGAAATGAAATTATGATACTAGCCATTGTGATAGTAATTATACTCTGTACCTCCATCAGAATACTCCTTTTGTTACCATGACATTGATTATGCCAGTTTCATTAGGTATGACAATAAAACTTAACTAACAGTTTGAAACATTGTGTGGTGACTTCAATGATCCTAAATTCATTTGAAGATCTGGATGAAGTCCTGGACAAATTTCTGGTCCACTAACTCTAGACATCATGGTACAAATATAGTAAATTTACCACCTCTTGGCAAGTCTTCTATTGGGATGCGCATAAATATAAATAATGAATACCAAATTGTATGGATATCTTGGTATTCAGATCTGTTTACAATCAAAATATCATTATTTGGGTAAAACATGTTCCTAATTCTACAAATGCAGAAATAGACGAATGAGAATATGATGGAGATACAATCCCTGATGCTTAATGATGGACAGGACTAGGACTGGGAGATAATGGACAGCTTAAGGGTAAGGGTTTAAAAAGGGACCTGATGTTATTTCTGGTTGTTATTTTTTCCATTGTCAGGGTTTGAGAATAGAAATGGGAAAGAGAGGGTAGTGGGTGTGTATTGAAGGACATCTGTGGGAGACCAGCCAAGCTGGATAGACTACTTATCCTTCCTCATGGCCATTGTAACTAGAGATGATGAGATCTGGGAAGGGGAAAAAAAACAAAAAATGACTGACCCACGCAAGGTAGGGGAGAGAAGAGATCACTTTTGAAGCACTGAGTTCACTGAAGTGAATTCTTTATGCAGTTCTGTGCTAGCGTTTTCCCTACCTACAGTCACTGACTGAACATACCTGTGGGTTAAAACCTGCACTTGTCCTTGTTGTAGCTAATAGAAATTGGCCTTTGCATACTCTAGGATGAATTTAATATTAATTAACATCTTCTTCACAAGTATTCTTTTGAATGCTGCCCCTCCTGTCCCAGCCCTGTATTTCCAAATGCAAGTAATGGATAGGAATAAATCCAAATGCACACTCTCACATATGAATCCAAATATCAGGATCTATGCACATCCCTAAACTCTTGTCTCTCATTGTGCTGAATCTGCATTATCCAAAGTAACTCTTCTTCTTGAGCCTTTAGAAGAAGTGTTGGCAGGAGAGTAAAAAACTGGCAGAGAAGCCTGGCTCTAGACCTGTCCACTGAGATAGTGCTTTCTTTTTCCATCTGAAAAATTCACAGGTAAAGATTAGACTAGCACATACAGTTAAATCAAGAATCAAGATGTTTCATTGTGTTTCCTTGATCAGCACCTTATGCTAATTTCTACTGCATAAAAACAAATCTAGTTTTTGAAGCAGTCATCTGAAAATGTTACAAAATGGTGGTGGTAAAATAAGACTTCTGCATCATAGAAAACTCTGTGGGCCCTGTGCATCCTATGCATACTAATCCAAATCTTTTGCCCATCACAAACAATCAGGATGGTATAATGGGATTTATAAACCCTCTACTGACTATAGACAGAGAGATGAGGAGAGCCTCTCCTGCTAACAGGCAAACAGCTTGATTGCAATCCTACACAGCTGCCAGTCATGGGGCCAGGCACCCACAGCTGTGACCAATAGAGATAACAAGACCTCCTATAGACGGGAGAGAATGGAGAGGAATATGGAAAGGCCTGAGATAGCAAAGGGGCTGCAGCTTTTCACCAGGCTGCCTTTGAGAAAGCAACCAGGAGACAGAAGGAGATTGCAAGCCCTAGAACTGAAGGGCTGATAGCCTCAAATTAAAGGGAGGATCCATGATCTGATATTATTGCAAACAAACTGAGTGGGCCAGTTAGGAAAAGTTGAGATGCCAGAAAAACCACACCAAGAGGTGACGACAGATGGGCACTGGGGAATTCTCCCAACGGATTCCTTCTTCCTCTCCTCATGCAGCGGAGTGGCAGCAGAGTTGCTCTGTAGCCATTACTGCAGCCTATTAACTTGAGTAGCCTCTGTTGCCCTTTTGCCTGACTTCTCCTGTAGGAGGGAAAGACTAGAGATTGCACCTAGTAGTGGATTGTCCTACACATTCACAGCCCATTTTCCACCTACCTCCAAAGAGTCACTGTACACATCCTGTGGTACAAACTGGCTTCTTTAGTACAGAGTTAGTAATGCCTGTAGCAAGCTCATGAACCTCTTGTGGCCCAGCCACACCTAAATGTGTGTGTGGGGGGAGGCGGGGGATGGAAGAGGGACAGTATTTAGCTGAGAGGGTGTGTGTTACACTCTTTCACTGGGCTTAAGCCATCCATTCCTGCTCTACTTTGCATATCAGAGTTGTGCCAGTTCTGCTGAAAGAGGACATTTCTTCCCATTAGTCTCTCTATATTGAGGGTTCTCCTTTTCAAACTCCTTGAGATTTCAGTACCTAACTAGGTGCTTAAACAGTTCTGATTTGATTTTATAATTTGGGAATGGGGAGGGGTTGAAGAGAACAGAATACAATGCTACTTGTATTCCTTAAAAATACTCCCTGAAACAGTGGCTGGATAATACTGAAAGACATCAGGTGTTTAGTGAGCTTTCTAAACTATGTTTGAAGAGCCTTGGTGGACACTTGTTGTGGCCCATGCAGAGCTAATTGGTGAAATGACCCTGGCTTTTTTACTGGTTTACAGCTGAGAGAAACATAACAGAAGGGGGATAAGAAATGAAGATCAAAAGTCAACAGTGTGATTAACTTTCTTTCAAAAAGGTCAAATATACGAGAGAGGTAATGGGTCGTGCAATCGCAAGTGAGATGGGAGGTAAACCAGGAGACAATTTTTCTCTTAAAATGTGGTCCTCACTATGAAATGTTTGACAGCCCCATTCTATGAAGAACTTTAATCTATGAGATGAATCAATAATAAACAATGATAAAAGATGGCTGTTATGCTATCAGAAATACATTTATTTTCATTAGTTGCACAGTTCTAGTTTCTATGATTTCACATCTTTGGGATCTTTTTGAAAATTCATTGACACTAGCTTCTAATACCTCTTTTAATGGACAACCTCCAGAGTAAGGCCTGACTCCATGTCAGCAATGGGGCATATGTAGGTAATTAAAAGCAATAGCACTGCAATTGTAAAGTGGCTCATCATTTGGCAGAGGATGCCAATTTTGAGAGGATGAGCAGCAAGGGTCTACTTTGGTGGATTTCCTTCCTCTTGGGACACCCAGCAGGAGCACAGTGTCATCCTTGTACAATTTATTCTAAAATCTTGTTGTTCCTTCTGCCTTGTCTTTATAGCTTCCAGAGAATTCATGTTGCAGAAGAAATAACTCTTTTCCATTTAGGATGGGGTGTTTTAAACAGGCTTGGTACCTCTGAAATGTCATTAGTGTTATCTTCTGCCAGATTTTGCATGGGTTTTTACTACTTGAGAACACCTATGGGGAACTGGACTTGCTTGGAGATTGTCTCATTATAAGGAAAGTTTATCCTGCAGATATCCCTTGCTAAGGAGGAGACAATGTATGTTTATGAATTATCTCTGATCACTTGCAGCTAGTTAAGCTTGACAATAAAAGTGGTTACTTCTTTTCTGAAACTCTTCTTGTTGGGAATTTTTTCCTTTGGAGTTTTTAAGACTGTTGAGGATTTGTCCTTTCAAAGGTGTCTCTTTATTGTGTCACATTTCTGTTTGAAATGTTTCTGCCTGTGGAGAGAAACCATTGCTTTAAAACAAAAATAGTGAGGCTAGGCTTTTTGTTGTCATTTTTCAAATCATTCTAAGCTATTTGTGTTCACTTTAATATTCAATGTACAATCCTAGGAGACACATCTTAGCTTTCATGAGTCCAATGTACACATTTAGAGGATAGAAATCCACAGGCTGGATCGAGAGGATGATAAAAGATAGAATAAAATCCAGCAGATCCTTTCAAAATTCATGAAGATATTGATGGAAGAAAAAATGCATGAATGAAGAGAGGTTTCTATTTTGAGTTTCTTTTTAAGAGTTGCAATACGTAACTGCAATTAGCTGATTGGCAGCCCTTCATGATGGTGATTTTTAAAGCATTATATAGTTTGTTCTACTGTTCCTTTTCAAATGTCCTTGAGGGATAATTTTAAAGAATGATGTGCAGTTCATCTTGAGAAATGTTATACTTTAGGGAGTTGGATAGTTACCACCTCTATTAATTTCCGGTTTTTCAGCTTAATGGTATTCCTTGAGTAGGAGTAGTAGGAGAGACAATAATGTGACACCTGAAGTTGTGAATATATCTCCAAATGGTCCTATTTGGGCACATTTATTCAGCCTATTTCTGGGCAATTCTGACTTGTACCGAGGAATGGATTTTCCTCTATAAAGTCTGTTGAACCTCTTTTCTGTGTATGAACATTATTTGGATGACTCCCTATTATGTAGCTGAGGGCAGAAAGGAGATAAGATCTGATATGTAAAACTAAAGTTAATTTTATTTAATTGAAACAAAAGCCTGGAAATCCTGCTTTAGAAATGGTGGTTGGATAATTTACTGCAAGCGTCAGGTTGTGCAATTGACAACAAGCCTGTTTCTTCACTTAAATCATCACCTATCTAGTTTTCTTGCTCCATTTGTGATCAGCATTTGGGGTCTGAAAAAATAATTCCCCTCCCCTCCCCTTTGATCTAACTTTATTTCTTTTTATAACTAAAACTTTTGATGAGGAAGAAATAGCTAAAACATGACAGCTGATCATTTTGGGGGAGAGTTTTGCTGCTTTTAGTTTTGTAGACAGCTGTGTGTTAATTGATTGTTACTCTATTGCTAAATAAAAAATCATGTATATAATGTTAAGGGCCAAATTATCTGCTGGTGGAAATAGATGCAACTCTGTTGACTTCAGTGGAGCATTGCCCATGTACAGCTGCAGACAGCTTGGTTCACAGTATTGATCAGGTTATGAGTCCAGTTTTAGTGTAATGCTGTTGTTGCACCCGTGCATTTCAGGAAATGTCAGCTTTTAGACAAAGAGAAACATCTAAAGCATACCCATGACTAATTTTGTAATCCTTCAGCACATAACTTGTCACCTACACATGAAATAACTTGGCTTATTTTTCTGGATTGTTTTCAAAGCCCTTGCAGCACTCAAATAAATGGCTCAGATGCTATTATTCTATTATTAGTTGCAGGTATACACTTTGTTCTAGTGTCACAGGACCTTTTGTGCCCTTAGGTATGTTAGACATAATATTTATCAGCTCTGCTCAAAAGAAAAGCACTTAGGTTCTTTGGCTTCAAGAAGAGAAGTTTGGTGATCAATTACCAAATTGAAAACAAAAACCTGGGGTAACAGCTACCAAATTCTTCCATTTCGCTTTATTTTACAAAAGTTAAATTAAGATCTTATATTTTAGTCCTTCACCTATAAAGAAAATAAATTATTTTCAAACTCTTAAAGAAAAAGAAACAAACAACAATTGCTTGAATGCTGTGTTGGCTTGCTTTATTTTTATTTTAACATCTATCTCTGTACTTTTAGAGTAGTTACACAGCACTCTTGTTTGAGTTCAGCAATTTTTAGGTAGATGGAACCAGGTAAGAGTTGTTAAGGAAAGAGATAGGGCAGACAGATTTCCTAAGCTGTCATTCCCCCTGTCTAATAGCCACTCTTTTCAATGGAACAGGGTTTAATATTTTAGTTTCACAAAAATCAAAGGCATTCCAGAGTTGTCACTCAGTCTTCATGACACTTTCCCCTTTTTCCTACTGTCCCTTCTCAGTTGCTACCAGGCACTGAGAGTGAGTGAATGCTCTTTTGAATGGAGAGCAGCTGCATCCCAGTTCCATCTAATAATTCTCACCCAACCTTGACAACAAGGTATGAGTACAGCATGGCTTTTTTGCTAGGTCCAGGGCATATATATATATATATATATATATATATTTTCATATGCAGAAAACAAACATTTACCTTACTATAAGGAAGACCATTATTTTATAGGTGATGAGAACAAGAGCAAAGGAAAGAACAAAAGTGAAGGGTGTGTATATTCTGCAGCAGGATGCATCTGAACATAAAATGGCAGCTGTCTCTATAGCTCGCAGGAGGAGTTCTGAATATTTACTCGGAAATCAAATAATACAATACCAACTACACATACACCATAGGAAGCATGCAGCAAAGCCATTCCTTCCTGTCGTCAGTCACCGGTGTTGTCAGTCACTGGTGTCATCAGTCAGTCAGGGCATGCGTGTTGGTGTGAGTTCCCTGCTTGACATCGTCTCAGCTTCTACAGCAAGTTGAATCAACAGACCTCATTAAGCACGACACATACATTACCACAGACTTGGATCAGCAGCGAAGGCGCTTGGCCAGGTTTATTGCAAGTGAAGCACGGTGCTAGCGCCCCATAGGAACTACAGGTATAGTAGGACATGTATGGACATCTCAATCGACTGGCTCAGTTAACAGTGGGACTTTCCATTATCCCTTAGGCTGGACAAAGATGCTCCTGCTAGGATCCCTTTCTTATAACCTGATACAAACAAGTTTCACATTGCATCTCTGACGTTGGCTATTGCTCCATACCTTGCCTCCAAATCAAGCATGACATTTTCATCCATCATCCTCTCTCTTCTATCTTAAGGTTGGGGTGTTTCAGTGCTGTCTCTCATGATTGTGTTTGTGCACCACTGTTGTGACCCGTCCGTGCCCAGGGTAGCCCACTGATAATGTCAGGGTCAGGGCAGGCTGTAAAAGGAGAGCAAATTCTCCCAGCACTGGTGGGGGACACTCAAGTCAGACTTCCCAACCAGCCACAAACGGTGCTTCTGATTCCCTGACACTGGTTATCAAGAAGCCACTGTACAAATACACACAGCCCCCTTTACCGCATTTCAGTCTCTGGCTCCCAAACTGACACTAGTTCCTGTAAAGAGACCAGTTATTTAAACTCTATGCTCTTTACCGTATCTGAGGTAGAGGCCAAACTTGAACAGATTGATGGGACAAAATCGGA